>CM033272.1:21115528-21610528 GCA_019343175.1 Oedothorax gibbosus | reverse complement strand
CTTTTAGCATCAAAAGTCACCTTTTTCTTCAAGTTCATAAGATATATTCGATAGTTTTCAGACAAAATAAAATATACATAAAATATAGTTTTCAAGTAAAAATGCTGTCGATTTTAATGCGTGTGAATACTATCAATCTTTGTGGAACACATTTATCTAACATTTCTTTGAATAGTTTTTATTTCAGAGAAATTCACGAGTTACCACACTTAAAATTTTCTATTTAGTCATTTTATCTATTAGAAAAGGAAAACTGTATTTTCCTACTTCATATCACAGTGAAGATAGCAGTTATACATTAGTTAAATACTCAAAAACGCACCCCTTTTTTCTTTATATTTTCTGTGCAATCAAAGTGAGTCAACGCTTGAAAAGTACTTTACATATACATTTATATTTCATCCGAAATTACTTTAAAAGTTTTAACTTGAATGAGGAGTAATAGTAACACAAATTCTTAAAAAAAAATATGCGATACATATTTACGAGGGAAATTGTTTCGCTTTCGTAGTGTTTGGAAGAAAACTTCATGAAGAAAATTATGTGTTCAAAATTGGGAAACTTTTATAAAGTATTATTTTTGGTTTATACATATCCAATAAAATAAGTAATTTTGCCGTAAACTAATATAATAAAGTAAAGCTGAAATTTTATTAAAGTGTAGCGCATTAATAACATATTTTTATGTTAATTTTTGGGGTTAAAACTTTTCTAAATGAAACATTATTAAATTAAGACTTACTATTAGAATAATTAATATTAATTGTATGATCTGGACCTATGCTATATTTTCAATGTAGTATGTAATAAGTGTAACTCAAATACAAAGTTTCAAAAACTTTTATCAGTATTTTTTTCGAGATTTTTCGCGTCAAATGGTTCGTTTTCAAAGTATGCACCCTGAAATGTTTCTAAGTGCTGACAAGCAATTTTTGGTGGACGTAATTTTTTTCTCTAACAAAAGGAGCACTAAAACTAACAACTAATTTATCATAATACGGAAATATTTTAGTTAAAAAATTGTAAACTATGCAACAAAAATGAATAAATTTACATTATTTAATTTCATAGTTTTAATGTTTAACTTATTAGCTTTTTCTCGTATTTATTGCATAAACTGTCAAATTCTATCTGAATTGCTAATGTAAACCTTTAACGCTACATGAACAGCAACTACTTCATATCACACTATATCTAAAATTGCTAAATGCTCCCTAATATATTTGATTTAAATGATTTTACTAACTACCTTTCAGTGGGGAAGAGGGGAGACTGAATAAATTTACATTCCTTAAGTTTTGAGATTTTATTAATTAAATTATTAGCTTTTACTCGTAATTATTGCATAACATGTCAAATCCAATCTAATTCATTAATGTAAACCTTAAACACGATGTAATTAGCAACTATGTGATATCACAATCTATCTAAAATTGCTAAATATTCCCTATTGTATTTGATTATTATTTTTTACTTACAACTTTTTAGTGGTGAAATTATAAAAAAAAAAACATTAGAAAACCCTTTGAATAACAATTACCCTCACGTAGAAACATATAAGGGTCATTCTCAAAAAATGTTACAAAATGGTGTCCCACAGCTTTCATTGTTTATAGTATTTTTAATTTTATTGTTACGGAATTTTCACTTGGACTGCATAAAAGAACGAACTTTTAAGTTATTGTGCCAATATTTTAAATATATAAAAATAATAAAACAAAAGTTGGAGATTTCATTTAAAGGAGCATAGTCGGTAAAATTCACGTATTTCATGACGAAAAATTAAAGAACAAGAGAAGATAATTGTAACTTAAAATAAATATTTCGTAATTATTGTTGCTTATATTGATTAACATGTATCTTGGCTATCAAATAAGCTTTTAACCACCACTTAATTTAAAAAAAGTTTTCTTTTGTAGCTTAATATATTGTGTCCCACAGAATCGAAGAATTTTGATTTGTTGACTCTGTTACCAAAATTTCACGACAAAAAATGCAAAGAAAAAATTTTTTTTGCTGAAATAAGTGCAATTTTCTCATAAAATTTTAGTTTATGGAGGAAAAAGACAAAAGTTTGAAAAATTAAGGGGAGTGTAATTATTCAATGACTACTATGTTACCGTGTTTATGTTAAACTGGAGCTTATTTAAGAATAAAGTAATAGTGCTGTTTAAAGCCCTTAAGTATCTGATTACGATAAGCTAAAAATAAATTTTAAGTTAACTAAACTTCATAGCAAAAAGCGATAATAAAGTATATTTTGTCCACTCTGTTACCATAGAAAAAGAAGCTAACTTTTGATGAGCCCAGCGCCCCCAATTCTTAACTACGAACTAATTAGATATACAAGTTTTGATTGTTGCTTGGCATATGTGGAATTTCAGATGACTTGGCAACTTATTTGTAACTATAAATAATTGCGAGTCATATATTATTAAATATTTGATTAAATAGAAGAATTTTTAATCATATCGCATTTTTTTAACCTTATCGGAGTCTAGAATTACGATCACTGCTCTTAATCATAATTTTTAAGAAGACATATAATCACTTTGATGAAAAGGTATTCTCCGGAATGCACTAGTGAGACGTAATTTAAAGGCAACCCATCATCCTTCGAAAATCCAAAATATATTTTGTTGCTAAAACTTCGGATTAGGAAGCATGATTGTATATTCCGTATACAGTGGATTTGTAGCTTAATTTTTTTTGTAGTATGAAACAAATTAAAACTTGTTTTAAGCTGATCGTATTTGCTGTTCGTTTTAACTCTTTCGCTGCATCGGCTTTTGTTGCCGCATTATACGTCATAGACATAGTATTATTAGATCTTAAGTTATTGATGCTTTTAGTGACCATCCACAGCGGAAGTATTAATATGCAAGGCATTGATCCTTGGTATTTCCTTTGATAGATGGGAACATTTTACTTTCAGAGGAATTAGTGTAACAGTGACGAAACAGTAGAAGATCTCACAAATAGAACAAATTAGTCATTCAAACAAAACCATTTATTGTAAAATGAGGAAAAAAATCGTCTGCCCATTTAGAACTTTTTAAAAAGTGGGCGAACATATTTATTACTAAAAAGAAATAATTAATTTTATAAAAGTATTAAGCTACTAAATTATTTTTTGGAAACGTTAAAAATAAAAAATAATATAATTAAATTTATATTAATAAATATATAAAAAAATAATTATTAACACACGATTCAATGGAACAATTCATTTTGCTATAAAAAAGAGGAAAAAATCGTTTGCCTTTTCCTGTTGTCACTGCCGTATTTTCTTTTTTATAGAATGAAAAACACAAATATAAATTTTACGTTAATATTACGGATGTAAAATTAGACCACAACCTAAACTGCTATAACATTGCTACTACATTCGTTTAAAAAAACTAAGCCAATTAGTTCCACCCTGCAAAGGATCCCGTTGCAAAGAACCATCCAATAAGAAGCATTGTCGTTAACCGTAGTTCAAACTAAGAATTCAGGAGCACTGTTATCAAAATATTTATACTGTAGAAAATTTGTAGTTGAAAGCAATTCGAGTGTGGTGCCTGTACGTATATTTTATCACGTCCCTTTCCTTACTCTCGGTATAAGGGTCATTCCTGAGAAAACGTACAAAAGCATGTCCCCGCAAGTTATCTTTCACATGAAGAAAAGTTATGCTTCCACTTGAATTAATTTAAGATGATGAATATTTTATCTACTTACTAACGTTGCATAAATACAAAAAATTATATATTTTGTGTAAAAATTTGTGTCTACAGACAATGACAAATCATGTCCATGAGCTGTCTCACCGTCATGTCCGGGGACTGTTTTAGTTAGTATATACTAATTAAATCCCAATTTTTTATAACTGAAGTTGATTTTTAATTCAACTGACATTACTAGAACATACAAAACATAAAATATAATCATTATAAAGAATATAAATATATAAATTCCGTGAAAATAAAATGTCCCACAGATTTTCGTCATGTCCGTGTACAACGTATTCTTTAGCTTGCATAACTATCTAGAAATGATAACAGTACTCTGTTTCAGTCTTATTAGTATTCAATAATACACGTTATACGTTGTATCACATCGATAGCTTGAATACCGCAGTAGATAAACAGTAATTAGAAGTTTAAAGTTAAAATTAGGCCATTGACAAGATCATAGCGTCATTTCTGTGGTCAAGATATAAGAAGGTAAGCTAATGATTTTTACTTATAATTTGTTATTTATAGAAAGTAATAGGTTATATAATATCAGTTTGCATGTTTCGTTCCCTAAGGCCTAAACCTTTTGCGTCTGGAAGTCCTTATTTACGATTTCATCATGTCCGTGTACCATCATGTCCATGTATTTGGGCTCACGGACATGATTTTTGTGTCCACGAACATGACGTTTTAATTATATAAGAATAAATTTATTAAATACAAGTGAAATACATTATATTTTTATTATATTTTGCCGTGAACTAATATAATAAAGTAAAGCTGAAATTTTATTCAAGTGTCACATATCAGAAAATATTTTTTTTGTTAATTTTGGAGGTTAAAACTTTTCTAAATTAAACATTATTAAATTAAGACTTACCATCCGAATAATTAATATTAATTGTATGATCTGGCCCGATGTTTTTTTCTCCAATGTAGTATATAAGTGTAACTCAAATCCAAAGTTTCGAAATGTTTCATCAATTTTTTTTTCGAAATTTTTTTGCCTCAAATTGTACGTTTTCTGAGGAATGACCCATAACAGCTTTGCGGTAAGTGAAAATTTTGAATTAAGGCATAAATTATTAAAAAAATTTGCATATTTTATAGAGTTTCATTAGAGAGGTGAATTCTTAATGTAATAGTAACAAATATTTTAAATAAAACCCAACTTTATTTTTTTAACATTGGAAGTTGGAATTGTAACATTTTTTGAGAATGACCCATAACAGATTAATTGACCCGAGGCTAGGCTGAATCCATTTCCGCAATTCAAAACTTATGGATTTCTACTCTTCTTATATCTTTAATTTTTTAAAATTCTCTCTTCACGGGAATAGTTTGTTTTCTTTTTCACATTTTTGCTTGAATTTAGAAGTAATAACTTAGAAAAGTAATTTACTATATATTAAGTAAAAAAGACATCAAGTTTCAATAAAAGTGGTTTTTTTTTATTTATTTAGATTACCGTGCTTCAATGTTTTTATGTCGTCTCATTGTCAACTGCCAATTATCCTCATTTCGAAACATTTCCTAACTTAGAAAAGTAATTTATTATACAGTGCGTAAAAAGACATCAAGTTTCAATAAAAGTGTTTTTTTTAAATCTATTTAGATTACCGTGCTTCAATGTTTTTATGTCGTCTCATTGTCAACTGCCAATTATCCTCACTTCGAAACATTTTCTAACTTAGAAAAGAAATTTATTATACAGTGCGTAAAAAGACATCAAATTTTAATAAAAGTGTAAATTAAACATTTATTTAGATTACTGTGCTTCAATGTTTTTATGTCTTTTCGAAGTCAATGTCAATTATTCTCACATCGATACATTAAGGGGACGCGGTACCCAAAAAACTAAATCCAGTACTTTTATTGCTAGCATTCAAATTAAACTATTTGTACAAAGAACTAACATTCAATAAACATATACGAAAAAATAATAAATATTAAAACGTAAGTATTTTAAAAAATTAAAAAAATAAAAAATTTTAACGTTTTTTCAAAATGCTACTCTTCCTACAATTTAAAGAATTTTGTAATGGATTTTGTTTCAAAATGTTCCCACAACATCTATTAATAAAAGTTGGTATGGATATTGAGCTATCAGTTAAATAAAAAAAGTTATGTAGCTTTATGTATAAAAATGGCTAAAAAATAAGATTTTTTGTAAATTTTCACCTTCAGCATTTTTTTAAAAAAATCTATTCACACTAGACCTTATCCCATACCAACTTTTGTTAAACGCACATGTTTCAACACAGGAAAAAAATATTGGAGCTCTACATTAATTTACCTAAAAGCCTTAGGGTTTTAACCATTCACAAGCTGAAAAAATTAAAATTTAAAAAATCAACATAAAATTTCAAAAACCATTTTACCAAACCACTATATCATTTTCAATAAACCTCCACCATTATAATAGAATCCTTCTTTTTTTGCAATATCCTTAGCTCACAACATTCGAGCATGTTTAATTATTTTCTGGGCAGCCCTAAATTTTGGGTAATGCGTCCCCTTAAAATATTCATGTAATCAAAGCTATGATGCATTCAATCTCAATAATACACGATACACGGATTCCTCCCATTCCTTGTACTTCACTGTGTTGTACGATCAATTTCGATTGGGCATTACAATGCCACAATGGTATGGGCAGGATATAAAGTAATATTGTATGCTAATATAAATGAATTAAATTTACTTTATTATATATAATATTTCTAAATTTTATCTTATTTTTTGACTCTACAATTGATAATTTTAATACTAGGTAATTTATAATACCTTGGCGAATGAAATAAAAGTGTATAAAATAAAGTTTAGGTGTATAAAATAAAGTTTTGTAAAACACATTGCGATGTAAGAGTGAGTTTATAACTATACAATAAAAAAAATTATCCAACTATAAATATTTTTGGTCTTGCGATATAATATAGTAAATGATAAAAACGTTAAACATTAGTATCACAAATTTTACATTCCTCCCGAAAATATCTTAAGGTATTTTAAAATTAAACAACATTGTATTTTCCTCTCAAGTATTTAATTAAAAAACAGTAAACATTACGTAGTACCACGATATTCAAATTTTGAAGCCATTCTATAACATTCAACATAAATTTTGAATAACACTTATTTTCTTCATCAATCATCAAAATAATGGAACACTTCTAATCACAACTCATGACACAGAACAATAAACCAATCAAAATTATTTAAATTGATTTTTTTCGAAATTAAAATTGACAAATTTCAAGGTCAACATCTATTCAATTAACCCTCAAAACACAATTACCCTGTTTTTTTATGGACAGACGTTAGAATTATTGCAAAGTAGAAGCAGTGTATTCTGTATGTATGATATAACTTATGATCTGTGGAACGTAGTTCAGTAGTATATTAAAGGTCGTGAAACAATTAAGTATTTTTTAGTGAATTGTGAATTGTATAACTACCTTCGATATATTTTTGATGACTGGAAAAAGGACGTTGCTGTTGACAATAAGAGAAAAACTACTCTCTATTCCAAAACAAAAATTACAAATAAAGGAAAAAATTGATTTTGCTATAAATAAAATCTTCAATGATATCAAAATAAATACATTTGGGAGTCATAAAAAATATTTCGAGATTTGTAAGGACTCAAATACAGTATTAAACAGGACAGTATAAAAAGCAAAACTTTGAATGCAATATTATGTATAAAATAGTCTAGAAGTATTCTATAAATATAAACATCTCTTACATAACTTTCTAGTCACAAGGTTGTTTTTTTCATCGTAAATCATAGAATGTAGAAAAATATAAATCAAAATTTTCTGTATGTAATACTTATAGCACTTGAAATTTTTCAGATCATATGTTTTCTACATTTTTTACCCTATCGCTTCCTTTTTTTTACGCAAAGAATCATAAATAAGAATATCTTAAAAACAGCGGGGATAAAAACCCAATTGATAATATACATTTTTTTCTCAATTTTTTAACATAATTTTGTAACAACAAATTTCTATCATCTTAAATTGTTAAAAATAGATTAACTTAAATCAACATTTTATCTATGTAATATGCATAGTTATTAAAGATTTTCTGTAAATCCTTATCAAGCCCTCTTATGAAATTGTCAAAATATTCTAAATAAAAACTTTTCAAATTTTTTAAAAATTATTTCAAATAGCACAGTTTTTCAACTCAAAACCTGAAAACTTGATAAACACAAATCAACAGCTTGCGTTAAGATTAAGGGATTTCAGCAAATCCGAATAAAGTCCCTTTGCGAAATTATCCAATACATTTTAACTATAAACTATTCAAATGTATCAACACCTATTTCAAATAACATGTTTCTTCATTTTAACTTAAATCATGAAAAATAGACAAACACAAATCAACATTTTCTGTTTAGATATCGAGGGTTTTCAGCAAATCCCTTTTCCATAAGTTTCTACCCGATCGACCCCTGGAACACAATTATATCTACTTAGAATCAAAAAGAAGATTAATGGGCGGTGCATCCGATTCCGTAATTCGGGAGATATGGATCTTAATTTTTTTTCGTATGTTGTTATGGGCGTTTTGTGGCTTCCACCAAGGAGGTTAAATGAAATGGAGATGGTGTTGGGAAAAAAACAATGCAAAAACCGGTTTCCCAAGTGAAGAAATAATCGCTTGTTTTATGCAGCCCAAACCATTTGGCGAATGATTTGGCGCTGCGTTGTTTTAAATGAAGTTAGTGGGCAATAATTCAAATATTTCGTTTGGAAAAAAAATATAAGGATATTGGAACCATTTAATAAAACAGATCTTGTTATAGAGCTTACAACTGTCTAAATAGTTTGGATGGTTGGGGTGGTAGTTATATCAGTTTGTGTGCTTGGTCGCGACCGCTTATAACTTCGTCAAGTAAGCAGACACAACAGCAACACACACTAATGGATCCATTATTTTTAGAGACCAGGGCAACTAGAGGATCCCCAATTGCTGTCACCCCAAGTTGATTTGTATGGAATTGAGGACTTTCGGACCCAACAGATTTAACACGTACTCCCTATACTCGGTAGGTCTTCAGTGGTACCGGGACTCGATCGCAGGACCTTCCGATCCCGAGACCGAGACGCTGACCACTAGGCTCACTACGGCCCCCTAAATAGTTAAACCACTAGGCGAATGAGTTGGAGGTAGGTAAGTTAATCGCTTCCGGATGTCAATTTCGATCTTTTCGGGAGAAGCTGAAACACAACCAATTATGCCTTGTTATTCAGAACCCTGGTCAAGTGACGAGGTCAATACCTAATCGAACAAACAACGGAACTTTGAGTGACATTGTACGATAACGCAGTCGGGACTTTAGACTTCGTGACTGACAGTGTAGTCAGAGACCTCATGATGTTTGAGGGATTTGTTCCAGCACAAATACATTTATAGTAAATAGTACATTTATAGTAAATAGTACATTTATAGTATGTGATACGAACCGGGAACCTTCTCGGGAAAAGAAACCAATTGATTATTGTTCTAGGATACGGGAGACCGTGAGTTAGAAATATCTTTAGGCAACAGTCATCAATATGCGCAAATCATTATTATTTGGGTTTAATTGGTAGATTGTTTTAATCAAACATTGCCATGCAACTCACTTCCTGACCACGTCATCAGATGCGGGAGTTTTGTTTTGTTGGGATACATTGATTCGACTTGGTGAATTTCATAGTACTTCACCTTTTTTTCTCGCCAAGCACACACACACACATCTACACCTTATTTAATATCTGTGGCTTCAGCACATTGGGTAAAAGCATTGGTATTCCGGTGTTTCATTATCTACTAGACAAAGGGATTATTATTTGCACAATGGGACTTTAGTTTCGGTTTTAGTTAAAGTAGTTTTGTATTCATAAGTGCACATTTTGGAGATACTCGAGAAAAAGGTCCCAAAGGAAACGTGTTTTAAGGAAGCGGTATTTTGGGATTGAAAAGGAATTCGTTTTAATTTTGCATTTGAATCGTTTAAGATGTTTTCAGTTTTTCAAGTGATTTATTTTTTTAACTTGGTTTATTCAATCTGTTTTCTGATTAAAAGCTTAAAAAAACAGTTATGATTAATCCCATGCAAAATTAACCTTTCTGTAGTGTAAGTTAGGTTATGTGTGTAAGAAAGGATTATAACTGCAACTTTTAAAGTTAAATGAAAAAAATAGCGGAATAGCTGATCTACACTCATTAAAACCAAATAACGTTCGTGCGTATCAAATAACGTGCTTCAGATTATTTGATTTATTTTTCACGTTTAAAAAGCTTGATAGCTCCTCTTGATTTGTGACTTTCCACAACAGTTACATGGAATTAGCCTTATCATTTAACGAGGTAAATTGGTCTATTTAACAAAAAAACAATTAATATTTTCATTTGAATTAGACAATCTCATTGTTAGTGAAACGTAAACGTATGTCCAGATAAACTCATTAGTAATGAAAATGCTATTTTACATCCAATTAATTATAAATAAGTGTGAACGCAATATGTGTTTGCAAAAAAAAAAAAAAAAAAAAAAAAACTTTTTCACATTAATAATTGAAGAGAGAGAGAGATGTCATGCTTTTTTTAAAATACAAGTGTGCGAAAGTTTCTTTTAAGCACCAGTTCATAAAAGTAGTTTTTTGCTCTGTTTCATCCAGCACGTGATAATTAAAAATTCGATAACAAGCACGATATAAATTGCACTTTTTTTTAATTAAAAAAATTTTGGCAGCATTAAATTCTTGTATGCAATGTTAAACACATTATCCGTATTTTTTTCTGATTATATAAAAAAAATGCCATATTCAAATGGGATTTTCCCATCCCAAAAGTAAATTAATTTTTAAATACAGGGGGAAATTATTTGTCTCAGAGATCTTGCCTCGCACATTAAATAAACACTATTCCCCACGTCAAAAAATGTTAACTTACATCGCAAAACTAAATATTTTTTTAGCTTGATATGTCTAACACGATTAATAATTATTACTGAATATAATCAATTAGCAATATTTTTTAGAACAAACGAACTCAAAATAAAAAAGAAGCTTTGGGAATAATCTAAGTTAATCAAATCAATATTCATCCTAAAATAAAAATAAGAAAATCTTAAAACAGTATTTCAAGTTTTGAAATTCATATTTAAGTATTCTTTAAAACTGAAGTCTCATTCTCAACTCATTCTGTACCTAATTACGTATTTTGTTTTGTTTATTTTCGCAAACTTATAAAAAAATCGATTTGAGCATTTATAAAAAGGCTGATGGGATATTTTATTATAAAAATTTTAGGGATATTTTATAGGTCACGCTTTCAACCTAATGCACACATAAATTATTTTAAAAAAGCAATGACTTGAAATAAAATGATGTCTTTTCAAAGCTTTTGCGTTTTTATTTCGAAAGAGCTGTGTTATTTTGTCGTAAAATATACTTGCGTTTTATGTTATTGGAAAACTAAAAAGTGCAAAATGCGATTATTTGGGAGATAACGCACTCCATATTCAAAAGAAAAGTCGTAAATGGTTAATATTTTACTATAAAAATTAAGATAACTTGTGTGAAAAAAAGTTAAATATGGTAATTACAATTTTTATTCCGAATATTTTTTTTTCGTTTCTTTATTTGTCAGAAAAAACAAGGAGTTAATTATATACATAAAATCAGAATTTTTTATGGGTTCGACTAAAGTTATGTCTTATGATTTTAGATAAATTTTGAATGAAATATGCAATTTAAATATGCAACGAATATCTTCCAAAAATTTTTTAATTGACGCATAACTCAAGCTTATACTTGTTTTAAACAGATATAATGAATTAGTGGAGTATTAATTTATTTAAAATATAAAGTATGATAATTAAATAATAATTTTCGAAATAAGATCAATTTCATTATAGTTACGCTTTAGTTTAGTTTGAATTATCGTCGCACTAGAGCTACACGAGGGCTATCAGCGACGGGCGTCGTATTTTAGAACCACAGTCAAGTGACGAGCCGACACCTGAGTTGGCAACCAACGCAACCGATAAGGGCGACATCGTATCAACGTTGGGACTTTGGAACGTATTTTAACGTGCACTCCCTCTACACGTGGTATTATTTGTCGGACATTTTTTGGCTGCACGAGCCGTTTATAGGTCGGCAGTTATTTTGGAGATGCCCGGAACCGAACCTGGGACCTTTCGCATGCTGGGCGAGCGCCTAACCGTCTGGGATCTCCAGCCCCCAGTTACGCTTTAGAGTTATACATCGTTTGTCGTTGTTTGTAGTAGAATAAAGATCAGAAATTAAGCCACGTACAAATAGCGCTGTAAAGTTCCATTAAATGCCAGCTCAAGTGTCGGCTACGTCCCTTGACCATGGTTCCAAATTACTGGGCTTTTCACCAAGAACTCTCATTGATATCTAGTGAGAAAATTTAACCAAAAAAATCAGAAAATCTACCTTTCAACACAAATATATATTTAATAAAATCAATAGTATTAATTCTTTTTTTTTTATTTTGAAAATTTATTTGTGTAAAAAAAAGGATGATTATTTTTCTACGTTTTAAGTACAATTAATTTATTTTAATATAAAAATTTAGTACTAACAGTTTATGTGTATATAGTTCTTAATATTTTTTAAGTTATATATTTATGTATTAACATTTTATTTGTTTTATGAAGTAATTTACATCGATTTACTATTTTAAAAGGAATATTATATGTGAGGGAAAGAATTACAACACAAACAAATTGGAGGTGGAAAATCGCCTTAATTCACACTTTAAGTAAAATCTAATGTAAAGTTGCATTTTATGAAAAGTCTTTAAAATAAAAATATATAATAGGCTTTTACAACACTGTAATGGTCTTCCTAATTTATATGCAGTTATGTCAAAAGTTAGATTAAGGAAGCCGTATTCTTCCCATAAATTTATTTTCTGTTTTAAAACAGTTAAAAATATTTAAAGGGGTAATAATTTTTATTAGAATAATTTATCTTTCTAATAACATTTTTAAGGGTACAATTACACTTCACCTAAAAATTTGATGTAAATTCGCAAGGTGGTTATGCTACTTCTAAATCTATCATTTAATGTAGAGTATATTTTCAGCAACACGTCCGAAAATCAATTTGTTTTGTTTTAACGATGTGTAAACTTTGCTTAAGAAAACATGATTGATACATAAAATTGATTGTAAATAAAGCTCCAAGATCAAATTACGTGGAAAAAAGAGGGAAGAAGAAAAAAAATGCAAAAAATAACAAAACTTTGTCAACCCCGATATAAAAAAGTGCGTCAAAATTTCCGCTCGATTTACCATAAGATCATTTTAACTTTTAAGCGTCATTAATTTGTACTGTTCCCAAACTTTTTTGCTATAAAAAAGCAGTCTTTTCAGGTTTTTTTTACAATGATCTTCTTTTATCTAAGAAGTACCCAGTGTTTAATGTTTTGTCTAGCCCTAACTACACAATAAAAACTCCAAAATGTAAATAAAAGCGCTGTTGTCACACGAAAAACTGAGTTCGCTAACTTCACAATAAAATGGGGGCTTGGTATTCATCCAAATGTATGCATAAAAATTTTTCAACTAACAATGACCTTCTTAAAATTAAAAAAATGCAATTATGCAGTATAAGTAAAAAAAAAACACTAAGCGAAATTGAATACGAAATAATTCTACTAAAAAAACGTGTGGAAAAACGTTGTATAAAAAATCGCGCTATTCTCATGCAAGGCATAAAAGGGATCAGCAAACATATCACAACTTTTTATTTATTGTTTTTTCCAAATAAATTATTTGCATTAATACTTTTGTAGATAGTTTATGGTCCCGGGGGGGGGCGGACCATTAAGAGCTATGGAGTCTGTAACACTACACGACTTTCAATTATCAATCAATAAATCAATACGTTTAAAGGTAATTAAAAACATGATAAGGTAACTTCAATAACTTTAAAAGTATAACGTTATACCGGAGCTATCATTTAAGCGCGAGCGACATTCTCGAAATCTTTATTATGACTTCCGAAATGTAACTGTGAACTCGTGTGCCGAAATGGTGCCTCAAAAAAATGGCTCCCCGTTCTTGGTAATATGCCGAGTCTGCAAACGCTTAGCCACCAATAATGCAGTCCCGTTGTGAAAAAAAAAATATTTGTAGGTGGATTTACTTGGACCCTTCGGCTTTCCACGCGAATGGATTGTATCAAATCAAAATGTTCGACACAATTTTCTCATATTTGGTAGTGTCGTATGTAATTAACACTAGTGAAAGATTTAATAATCAAGTACTGTTGTTGAAAATAAAACTTATATACATGTTGTTAAAACTTATATAAATGTTATATTAGGATTGTTATTTTTTTTTAAATCTGAACCCCCTATTTAACTTTTATAACTCCGATGTTTTGCAGAAATTTCCTATAATTTCTCGGAAAGTAAGGAATATAATCAAGTTTATTAAACAAAAAATAACCAAAAAATGTGTGTCGAAAAACTCTTTCAAGTACAATAACTAAGTTTTTTTTATGATAAATAATGAAATTACGTATTTTCAATGTAACATTTTTAAAGACAAAATATTTTATAAGTGAATTTGAAGCTAAACACTTTCTTTATTTTGACGATTTTTTGCTAAAGTTCTTTCAAAACCATAGGTTGATTTTATATATAAAAATCACCATACCATAAACTAATCAGTTTAGCAACCCTTGCAAATAGTTGAGGAATTTTTTATTCACTCTAAGGTAAATATTTAATAACATTTTGTTTTGTTAATTGTTCAATTTCCACTATGAATTTAAATATAAATTTTATCGTTATGTTTCATAATATTTATGAAAGAAAATTGGATTTAATAAAAATTAACATTAGCGTTGTTATAATGTTTTTAAAAACATATGCTTTAATATTGAAACGCCTCCAAAGATGTAAACATAAACTTGTCATCTAACAGAAGTGCTGTTAAATATTTCAAAGGATAAAGGAACATTATAATAACTTAAGTTTAACTAATACTTGGATATTTTTTTAAAGATAAATTTTGGCTCTGAGATCTTTTCAAAAGAAACTAGCCCTAGTTTATTTTTATTTCTGGGCTCAGAAACGTAATTTAAACATAAATTTTCTCTCACATATTAATCACTTGGAAAGTACTAAATTGTGGTCTAAACAAGTTAGTGATTTATTAAATGTCAAGCATATTATTTTCAAGAGGAGAATGTTTTGGGAACATATGAAAATAAAATTTCCGTGGGGCGGTTCTACTAAAAATAAGCAGACTAATAATTCATTTTCTTGACTTTAAGCAGGGGGACTGGGGCTAGTTTTCCATGTTTTCTTTTTATTGTTTTTAATTATATTAGGGAAAACAGGATATCGTTGCCTTCTTTATACTTTTGTCTACAAATAAGCTTTGCTACCTATCCAAAACTTTGGCATAGTTTTTCACAGCAAGGGTTAAATACATGCATGTTAAGCTGTAAAACGTGCAGAATATACAGGTTACATTTGCCAACCGGCAAAAAATACATGCGGCAAATTTTCCAACTGTTCTTAAAAACAATTAACACGCGTAAAAACCTTTTTTATATACATTTTATGCATATTTTATTTTAACCTAAAATAACCAATGATATTATTTTCAAAAAATAACATAAAAATTTAAATAGTGTTCCCAAAATATAGATACATTCAGTTAATTTTATCAAATTTTAATTTAACAAATTTCAATAAAGGTCATTATAACCTGAATCACAATGAAATAACCCAAATTGAGTGAATTCCTTTTTGTGGAGCCCTTGTCTGATGCACGTTTCTAGAGGTAGCCTAAATTCTGGCAAACATTTCGGCGTTAACCGAAACACTAAAGTGTGATGAGATTGCTTCCCATTTTTTTACCATCCAATTGACTACAACTTTTGCAATATGACACATTTTTTTACCATGCAATCATTCACGATGTTTGTGGCATATTTTAGTCATTGGATGTAATTTTTCTACTACATCATTTCCTTATAGTTTCTAGAGTGACATATATTGCTTTAGAAATTTTGAGTTTCAGTCAGATTTCTGTTAATTACTATATAGGCAATATTTGATATGAAACAACAATTTTTCACACATTGAATTTCTGGGTTATATTGCTTGTTTATATATTAAAAAAAAAATTTTTTTTTTTGCATATTAAGCTTAGTTTATTAAGATTAATTTACATTTCATTTGACGAGGCATGTTGGAATTCGTTAACCGTAAAAGTTTGTAAACTGAACACTTCGCCATATAATTTTTATAATAGTACCTTGACTATCAGATATATATATAATATATATATATATATATATATATATATATATATATATATATATATATATTATATTATATATATATATATATATATATATATATATATATATATATATATATATATATATATATATATATATATATATATATATATATATATATAATATATATATATATATATATATATATATATATATATATATATATATATATATATATATATATATATATATATATATATATATATATATATATATATATATATATATATATATATATATATATATATATATATATATTATATATATATATATATATATATATATATATATATATTTGAGTTATTTTAAAACAAATACATAGTTACTTAGAGAAGTTAACTAGCATTTAGTTCACTTAAAGATAACTAAACAAGTAGGTTTGTAACAGAATCTGTCACTTAACCCGCTTCCACACAACAGTTGTGTTTAACAGGTACAAAGGCGACAAACACAGCTTTAATATTCTATATTAAACATTTACATGCTAAATTTGGCTAGTTTCATTTATTTTATTTCGAAAATTCAATAATTATTACTTATCGTTTGCAAAAATTAATTTATATTTCAAAGAATAAATATGTAATATTCCTCGCTTTTAAATGGAATGAAAACATTTCATATCAACGTACAAAGAATCTCGCAGTGAAATACCTTTGACGTCATTTCAAACTGATGGATGTCGCAAAAATAAATTTATTTTAATTTATTGTCTAAAATAATTAAAGTTTCTCGAGCGATTGTGGCGAAAGGCAATGGTGATTAAATTCTAATAAAAATAGCTTCATATGCTTTTTAAATGAGCATTCAATTTTGCAGTTTTTTGAATAATTGAAGTACTTCTAATGGTAATTCTTTTCTGACATTTTCAATGTATTCGAATTTCGATGCGCTGAATTTTTTGACGTATCACACATGCCCATGGCATTTGTAGTTCGGGATATGAAAGTGGGTGACGGACAGACGGACTGAACGATTATAATACCTTCCACTTTTTACGTTATAAACGTAGTAGGGAAGCTAACAAAAATTACCAACTTAAAAAAAATATATTGTGGGTGATATATGATATTTTGCTTCATAAACTAAGCCAACAGTTGGTGCCCACAAACGGCTTATTTCCATTATAAGGGTAATGCAAAATTTTCTCTGTTGGAAAACTAGCTCCAGCCTGCCCTACTAATTGCTGTCAGAGTAAACAGCTTATTTATAAGGTTTAATTTCAAAATTTAACGCATGATTTATTTTATTATAAAACAACATAATATTAATATTACAAAGGTAAATAAACATTTTTCTCATCAAAATTAATGCTAGTTAATATTTATAATCCTTTAAATATAATGAACATTTTAAATAAAACCAACCTTAAAAGAAAAGCAACTCTCTTTTTAATTAGTGTTTTACAAATTAATTATACCAGTATAATAGTTAAAAACACAGAATTATTTTTTACAAAACATATGTTTACATTAGAGCAAGTTATTTTCTGACGTTTTATATATTAATAATATGGAATTTAATTTTGGTTTCAATTTTTGCGTCAATCATTTATATTCACTACAGCCATTTAAGTTTGATATGCTAACTTCTAAATTTGATTATAATGTAATTTAGTTTGACTGATTTTTTATTTAGTAATAAAAAATTTAAAATTTTAGTGGTTTCATATTACAATTATACTATGATGGAAATCTTAAGTATAATTCAACATTAAGTGTAACCAAAATTGAACGTTTAATTACAATTTGTATAAATCAAATCCTTAAATGGATGAATTTGAACTAGCTACGCTTTTAAGGCTCGCAAATGAAGTTTCATTGAAATAAAATGCCTTAACGCCCCCAGCGGTAGCCCGGCTTTTTCCGTATTTTGTGCTTCAGTCTTTCTTACAATAACCTTAAATTTCAAAATTTTAGAAATAATAATTTTTTTTCATCATGATTTTTTTTCATTTAGAAATGATTTTAATATCTCCTCTTCAAAAATAAAATTATTTATTTTTCTTAAACAAATAAGTTATTTGTAATAAATTTAATTTTAAAATTTATGGAGTGAAAATAACCATACATTTTTTGCCCATTTCCAGGCCGCTAGGAATTAAAATGCTAATATTACATCGCGACATAAGTAGTGGGTTGAAACTTCCAGGAAAACACGTGTATTCGGAACTGGCATATAACATTCTGGCAAATACACTAGATTACAGCTTAACATGATACGTCTGTGTCAACTGTTACCAAAAGCTACACTCTTAAAACAAACGAGCGGTTTTAACTCAGTCTGAGTTATTTTCCACTCCTTTCCGGTGCCTAAAATGCACTTTCCCTATAGGAGTGGATTTCACTCTTTTGTTTTAAGAGTGTACTGGTAATTCTCAAAGTATTTTACACATTAAATAAAGATTTAAAATTTTTATTACTTCTTGTGGCATAGAAATGTATTTTTAAACATACCCTACATTTCCTCGAACTTCGCGATGTACGTCATTAAAGCCTTAATAAAAGCAGCCTAGAATTTCAAGGAAAATAAAAGTATAGGGAAACTCTTGTATTGATTGCTCCATGAAACTCTGTGCAAACTTTTCTAAAGAAGAATATTTGGAATTTCAAAAACTTGACATTAAAAGGCTAACACTCGGCTCTACCTATGATTTGCATATTGAATAAAAGCTGCGTTTTTAGGAGCTCCTATAAAGTTTAGAATTCCTGAAATTCCACAAGAGCATTTTTTTTCTTGAGGGGTGTTTGTAAGACATAATTTAAGAAAAACAAAGACCATGAAATCTCGATTTAACTTAGGCACCTCTCGCTTTTTGAGGAAGAGTCATAAAACATTTCACCATATTTCAAAAAAACTTAATTTGATGTTTTACGATAGAAAGTGCATTCCAATATTTTTTCAAGTTTTTACAGCCTGTAAAAAAGTACGCTAGTATCTTTTGTGAATTGATTTGTTTTCACATAGAAAATGTTGCTTCTAGGTAAAGAATTTTTAGAATTTACAGCTACTTCATTGGTATTTTGGCAATAAAAACTGAGTTATATTTTGTGAAACTTTAAAACATCATAGAATTTTTTAAATAATGATACAAAACCGTAAAACCTAATAATCATACTAAATAAATTTATGCTAAAAATCCAATGAAGATAATTATTTTATTTAAAATTATTTTATCCTATTATATTTTTACCTGAAACATTCAGATAATATATTAATAACATCATTAACGACGTAAATATCTAGTGAGAGGTACGCAATTGCTTTTTCAAATTTACGAAAATAATCAAACATTGAAAACCCAAAGCTCTGCCCCAACTCTGTAAAAGCATCAGCTGACTCGAGTCATCAACTGAGTGACTCATTAAATGATTACGTAGGGTAGCGTAGGGTCGGTACATATATATTCCGGCTTGTGTGCTTGATCAGAGACCCGCTTTATAAGCGTTCGTCAAGTAAGACAGACACAGAAAGAATTTTTACTGTCACAGAGAAAGAAAGTACAACCAGGGCGAAGACGGGAATCAAAACCGCACCCGTTACAGTGTGCAGACTACTAGCGTAATGGTCCAAACCACTCGGCCATCTAGGCCCCAAATGATTACGTTGTATCTGACATACCAACACAGACATTTGGCTTGTTTAAAAAAAGTAAAGCAAAGTATTAGTCAATTAAATCTTACTCATAAAACTCATTTAATCGGTTAAATTGGTTAGATAGTAAATGACTCAGTTACCATAAAAATATAGATTCGGAGCTCAGCGAACTGTGTGTGTGACTGGTTAAATAAGTAAAACTTTAATAAGTAGCTCTCTCTCTCTCTCTCAATCTTTATAGATAGGTTTTGACAAGCTGGCAAAGATTTAAGCAAGCTGTCGTTGAGTTGTAGAGGACGATTCTTGTAATCGAGAGATGACATGGTCGAATCTTAGCTCAGGAGGAAGTTTGAATATCGGATTTGACTGTAAAATGTAATTTGAAGAGTAACATTACGTTCCTTCCGTAAGGTAATAATTCATTACGAACAAGCCTCAGAGAGAACACCTGATTTCTGTACTTCACGGTAACCGACTTATATATACGAGTAGCCCTAAAAACAAAAGCTTATACTTAAGTTATTATAATGTTCCTTTATCCTTTGAAATATTTAACAGCACTTCTGATAGATGAAAAGTTTATTTTTACATCCTTGGAGGCGTTTCAATATTAAATCATCTGTTTTTAAAAACATAATAACAATGCTAATGTTAATTTTTTATATTAAATCCAATTTTTTTCGTCAATATTAGCTTAGTTTGTCAGTTTTGACTTAAACAAATTCTGCCAACGGTGTGTAGTCAAGTGACTCATATTTGTCAATAACATGACTCGTTTATTCACTATATGTCAGATTTCACAAAATAGCTATTGAAATAGGGCGACGTAGATATGTTTTTACTTGATTAGTCGCTGGCTTTCTTTGTCGAATTTGATAGGATTAAAAAGAAATATCGTTGATAAAAAATTACTTGATGCATTTTAAACGTATTCTTAATAAGTATACAAGTAAACAGAATAAAAGACTTTAAATTTACTATTTGTGACTCATTTATTAAATTAATGCTAAAATAAATTATATTTAATGCTCATTGAATTTCCTATCTAGATACAACCTTTAAAATATTTCTGTTGTATAGATACAAACCTTAAACACAATCCGCTCATCAAAAACTACATGTTTTGGGGGGTTCGCCTTTTTATTATTATCTAAAAAACATCCTCCTTCTATTTAGAAGTAAACATTGATGCAACAAAAATGTCTAACAACTTTTTAAACCTCTTGTCCCATCTAAACATACTACGCCTAAGGCGTCGAAAACTCCCAAAACTTAACCCAACAGATAATACACTCATCTTCTTAATATATGGGCACGTACACAGTGTGTAGATTCAGAGCCTTAGTGGTACAACTCAATATTTGTACTGTCCTGGAAATATGAAGTTTTTTATACTATTATTGTGTTGTATGTGTTATAGTTTTTTTTTTGTATAAAGAAAAGTATTATTAATTGTATCTTTTATCAATTGATGCCCTAATGTCAATGCATTTTTTATGTTATTGATTTTTCGTATGAAAAATAAACAGAAGGTATATTCAGTGTAATTTTGGGAAATGTTATAGTTTTTTTAATGTATTGTTTTTAAAACAAATTGTTTTGACATTGTAAAATCAGAAAATAGATACCTTGTGAGCTGGGCCATGGGTTAAAATAGTTAAATCAATCGTAGTGACTAATATTTTTCTTCATAGAAAATATTTGAAAATTTATCTAAAGTAAATAGTTGTCTGTAAATTACTAGAATTTCTTAGAAAATACCTTGTATTATTTCCATTAATCTCTTCTAGATTCCTTTTATTCTATCCATAATTTAAAAGTAGGCATAAAATAGGAAATTTTTCAATACATTAAGTGTTGGGGTTCTTTTAAACGATTTCGTAATTGATTTAAATATTGTACGTATTCTTAACAGTATGGAACCTAATTAAAAGGCTCGGTAGTTATTTTGGAAATACATTGATATTTCTGCAATTATTCTATTTTATTATAAAATATTTAAACCAGAAGAAGATTTTATTTAAAACAAAAGCATAATTTTTAAAACATTTTGTTAAAAAATATCCTGGTTTGGTTGGTTGTGAAATAAATGGCGACATTTTAACAATAATATCTGAAAAAACAATACTTATATCTGTTTACAGTTTGGAAGAGGGATTAAAACAGACAGAATATTTTTATTTAAAATACCACATAATTAGATTTTTAAAAAAATCCCACAAAACTAGACAACCCTATTACCAAAACTATATTTTAAAAAGTCGGTAAAAAAATCCTGTTTTGGTTTGTTTTAAAACCTTTTTTCAAGCTAAAATATATCTAAAGGAAAAATATTTATTTGTTTATAATTTGGAAGAGAGGAGTCAAAATACGATTTAAAAAAAAACAAAATATTAAATAATTAAATTTTTTAAATATTATATCAAACTAGGTATACACTAAATACACTTAATACTGGCTGGTGCTAACAGCATGGTCACGACAACTAGCATTTGTGTAAAGTTGGCAAATGCAGCATTTGGCGTTTTTTGGCACCACAGAACCACATGGCGTAATTTCGTTCCTATGCTTTGTCATCTAAGCCAGCAACCATCTGCTATGTGTTCATCAGATTACTATTTCTAGGATCTTCATATAATCATATAATAAGGACTTTGTATAGTTCAGTAGAGCAAATATTTGGACTCTAGAGACTAAATATACACCTCTATCACAAATATAAACCATGTTGTCAGGACTTATTATAGTTCATTAATATCGAGAGACTCCAATATACACCACTGTCACTATGTTCCCTCCTCATATCCCTTAACTCCCGCCTAGCCTCAGATCCATTCATCTAATAGAAAAGGAATGGGCGACTCTGCCATCCAAGTCAAGAAAGGATCTGAAACGTGAAATAGCTCGGAAAATTCAGTGGATCTAGTGAACAAAAAAATGGCAGACTCTCTGTAAAAGCATTTCGAACAGGAAATCCACTTTTGTGGATTCAGTTGCCTTAATGTGTGGTTGGATTTGGTGGATTTACTATTTTTTCGAACAGTGTGAAAGTGTATTATTTCATTCTTCTTATTTTTTGCCCACCGCTTATCGAAGGCTGGTGTCGGTTTTGTTAGAGATATTTAGTCTTTGTGTTAATTTCAATCAACAGTTCTGCTGTAATAATGTTGTTTTACTATCTTTTCATTATTTTGTTATTTTTTTAATGTGATAACACAAATAGTTTTTTCAAAAGGATTTTTTCATAGATGTTATCATTTATGTTTGTATCCTCTTGAATCCCCTACAAAATTATACATATATATTCTTTATGTTAAGATATTCTTCATACACAGATATTTTAAAGCATGTTTCGCACAATTTTATTAAAAAAATTAACTTTTATTATTTAGTGAAGAACATATCAATTTTAATTTATATTGAGAGTTGTCCTAAGCTATTAATTTCTGTCCTATGAGTGGAAAAGCATGTTTTATAAATTTCATTTTTTATTATTATTATTTTATTTTTTCATTATTTTATCGTTTCCGATACAATTAAACGACTGATTCAGCAATAAGAGGCTGAAAGGTGACTTTAATATTTTTTTCTATCGATAAATTCAGTTCTTAAAGATTAAAATGATTTATGTACAAAACGGAACTTAAAACAAAACATTTTAATGGATCCTATTTTTTAGAAAATTATTTAGGTAGATTGATAGTTGATCCTAGTGTATACTTCTAGCTTTTATAAAACTGATTAAATGAAATTTTATACATTTGTAAAATGATGAATTTAACGTTGTGTTTAACATATTAGCTATTTGTAAGAGTTCCATTTAGGCGGTTTTTTTTTTATCTCGATAAGGGATAAGTAAATTGGCTAAGTGTAAACTTGTGAAAACTGCAGCAGATTTAAATTTTAATTTTTAACTGAAATTTATTTTATCTAATTTTTTTCATTATATTTTTGTTGCAGATGACTATGAACTCTTCCATACTTCAAATTGTAAAAGTTGTTAAAGTTAAAAATTATAAATTTTCATAAATTAGGTGTGTCGTTGGAAAACCTGGTTCGGGGATCGAATCCCGGATTGGGCATGGTTGACCCATTCTTTCATCCCTTGAGTGGGTCGATAAAATAGGTACCAAGCATGCTTGGGAACTAAACACTGGGGTTCCGAGTGAGGCTGACCACCTTACCGAGACATATGCCTAGCACCCCAAAGCCCTAGGTCACGAAAGCTGAAATGGGCACGGCAGGCCTTGGTCCAGTAATGGGCTGTTGCGCCGAGGAGTAGTAGATGGAAAACCTGAAGGTGGAAGTTTTATCCATCTGAGGGTTAATGTATGTGGAGTTAATTGTAACATTTCCAACAACTTAATTCTACTGCGCTTTATAAAATAATTTCCATACAGGGGTCATGTTGAGTCAGAATTATAAAATCGAAAGTAAAAAAAAACCTAGTTCTTATATTTTTGGAAATTATTCGGAGAAAACAACAGTTTGTTTCTGCTTTCGACTCCCCAGTTCCTGTATGTACTACCGATATCAAAATGCCGTCATTTACTCTGTTATAAAGTGCTTTTTGTCGATACACATTAAATCAGAGATTGTATTGGCGCTTTTCAATTGGTTTTGAGGGTAAGATAGCGTGTTTTATATGTGGAAATTATTTCATATATTCAGTGTTTATACCACAGTATTGATTTTAAAATGAAATGTTTAAAGGGCATTCCCTTTTTTACACTAGTAAAAGTAGTAATATACTTTATTTATTGGAATCATGCTTATACGATTGATTTATTTTGCAAGCATAAAATATCTCATTTTCTACTATTAGAGGAAATTATTATTTAATCATAAAAGATACACAAAAATGTGTGCAAAGTGTTTAAAATAAAATATTTCCAAACAGTAATCTTTCACCGACATTAACATACTATAATATAATATATTGGTGCGAGGATTAACAAATTTAGCTAGCTATAAAACATTTTAAAATTACAGATTATAATTACAAACGAGTTCATCTTTTGCAAAAAGAAACAGAATAATACACTGTAAAATTTGGCTTGGTTCACATGATATGGTTCCTATGGCTGCAACGGCTGAATGGTGAAACGTTCACCATATTTTGGTATCGTTGAACATTCTCAGGTTTTGTTCCAAATCCAGAAAATGTTCAACTAAACCGATAAAAGGTGAAACATTCACCATTCAGCGTTGCGCTTTTCGTCATTAATTAAGCTGTTGTTTTTATACTTTTATTTTTGTCTTTATAATTTATAATGTACCTCAAAAACCCCAGAATAAAATGTTTGGGCACATTAAGAGAAACATGTAACTCATAATCATTGAACAATCTTACTTAAGTACTGCGTGGATGGTCCCCATTAAAATATAGTTGGATGATTCATATTTTTAAGTTTATTTTATCTGACAACTTCATTGCATGTATGTGATTTAACTATATTATCCAACGTTTATTTGTTTTTCCCTTCGCATAGACACAAAACCTGTGTTTCTTATAATTATCGATTTAAAGCCCTTCTTTCCGGGTTGGATGGTTCACAATTTCTCATCAAAACAGTTCCGGTTTCTAAACACAGGAATACTGCAAATGTATTAAAAATACAAATACAAAAATTGTCGACCGACAACAGGCCAGAGGCCCAGCAAGGTTTGTCCAAAATAAATCTAATACTTTACCAGTTTCCAATGACTATCAAGATTCTTCTTAAAATCTTCTACTCTCTTCGAATACACCACATAATCTGGTAAAGCATTCAACTCATTGATAAATCTATTGTAAAAATAATGTTTTCTTACCTCCCTTCTAAAGCATGATTTATTCAATTTCTGATCATGTCCTCCGGCAATTTAAGGCAAAACCTAAGCCCTCCACGCCTCCCTGTTTTATGAATTTAAATAACTGAATTAAATCACCCCTAGCTCTCCTATTTTCTAGGGAATACATGTTTAAAGATCTTAATCCGTTATCATAATAATCATAATAAAAAATCACAATTGTTACGGGGTATCCGAGTACAATAAAACAAGCATGTTATTTTAAATCTATGTATTCCAATACACGGCTACAACTTAGATGTCTCTCGAAGTCTCGTTGGGGGCCTGATCAGGTGTCGAAATCATTACTTACCATGGGTCTAAATTATGAGGAGTTCTTGGCAGTGCTTAATCTCCTCAGATGAGGCAGAAATAAACTACCGAAGACGTTCAAATCGCACTAAATATTGATTTCCTCTTATTGATTTAGACAAAATGTATTCATGGAATTTCTCTTTAAAACTGGAAATTTATTTTTAAAAAATAGCGAAAAGTTGTTCAGGCACAGAAATCCTGAGGTTGAAATATAGTTTTTCTTTATCTTCTGTGGCTTTAGAGTTATAATCTTTAATGGGGTTCTATTTTTGGTGATATTCTGCAGATATCGGAGTCTGAAGCGATATTCAAAATATTTAAACCCCTGAAGTGTCAAGATAGGGTCTTAAGCTTTAAAATATTGCTTTTTGAACTTTTTTTTTCATATTTTAGAACTACAACTTCTAACGTAATGCAAAAAATTGACTTATTTTTGTTATTATTTAAATTTTATGTATTACAAATTATATTTTTTTATACAATAACGTTTAATTTCACCAAGACAATCTGGTTTTTTCAATCTAAAAATTTCAGAATTAAAAAAGAAATATGTTAAAAAAAGAACCTATTGTATAAAAATAAGTCTAATCAAGTCACCCCTGTGTTAATGGAATGGAGACAAATATTTTTCTAAGTTTAATTAATCCAGCTGTATTGAATATTATTACACAGTTTTTTTATACATATGATAAATTTAAATAGCCTAAATGTCTCTAAAATTGTATTTTTTAAAATGGATTTAAATTTTTATAATATTTTTTTCAAATTTAATGTAAAATTTTAAAACAAAAAATGCGAACCTTTTTCAAAAAATTCAATTATAGACCTACTAAAGCCACCGTAATATAACCCATAAAAACATTTTGTAAAAATATCCAATAGCACTATTTTATTTAAAAGTATGATTACATATGCTATAATAACTTGTGTCATTATTTTATTTAGAAAATCTTCAATAAAAATCTTAAAATCATGAACATAGAAGAAAAAGTTGCAGAAATATGCGTTTGATGGAATTCGATTAACAGATTTAATATAATTATAAGCCATGAAACTTTTTAATCAGTGTATTAGTTATTTTAAATTATGTTTCAGTTGGTTTAAGTGTTGCAGTTAATGAAACTTTTGTACGATTTTAAGATTGTTAACATAACCGTATTGTTCGTAAGTACTACATTTACTTTTTCACATAGACTTTGTTTACAATATGAGGTAATTCAAAGCAGTAATCGAATCCCGATTGAATGTTTTGTATGAAATCAGAATTTGTTTGCCTTGCAACATAAACAATAAAAACGACTGACTTTGGTATTAAACTTATACTCCAATATTTCTTAAAAATAACTTGACACCATATTTTTTATGCACTACTTCAGTAATTTTTAAGGCTTGTTTAACATATTTAATTTTATATTTACACTTTCAACATTTCAAAAGCCCTAAATATTTAAGAAAAAAAGATTTATCCTTAAGAAATGCAGCGAAACATTTAGGCACTTCAAATCTGGCCCTTCAAATAAACTGACGCGTGTGACACAACTTAAAAAAAATCGGTAAAAACTCGTTTATGAAATCTAAGACTAATGGAGATCATTAGCATATTATTTTAAGTACATGAATATCAAAAACACATTAAACAAATCGATTAACGATTCTGCATAATTTTTGTATCCTAACTGACAAAATGTTTTGAATAAAGTTTGGGGAAAATGTATAGATTATGACAAAAATAATTTTCTGAAGTTATAAGGTTTTTATATTAAGGATAGAGCAAGTAAGATTAAAAAAATATTTGAAAATCTTGTATTGATCCCATAACGTTGTCAAGTTGATTCTATTCATTTCGCAAAAAAAAAAACTTTTGTACTTATTGTTAGAACAATTAACGACCGGCAAAAATTGACATTTTGACATATATTTTTACTTTATATTAAGACTTAGTACTTATCTGTATGAGAGGGTGACATACAATTCGTCTACTGAATTATATACCGAGTGCCTACGTGCACGGTCACCATACAAGCATTGCGCAACGGGTAGTAACTAGCTGGATCGAGGGTTTTTAGTAGTTTGAGTTCGATTCTTCGCGGAGCATGGTAGATTAGTGGTAGCATAAGCTTTCCGTGTTCAAAAGGTTGGGGTTCAAATTCCTTCTCACTACTGAAACTACAAATGATGTTTATAAACTTTTTTCTATTTTACCTTGGAAGATCACCTTTTAAAAGTTGTAATGAAATCTTATTTTACATTTAAGTTTTCATGAATTATTAAAATTTCTCATTTTTTAAACTTTCATTATAAATGCCTAGAGCTTATGTTTTTTTTAGAGAAAAACAAGAAGTTTTTAAAGAACTAAAATAGCCTACTTTACTTTTACTTAAATACTTACTGAAATTCTTATGGGGCAACAACTAGGTTCCTAACAGTAAATATTATCCACAACCGTTTCTACACAAGATTTTTACACATTGGAAAAAAAATCACTAAACACAGCATCCAGCTATAATTTAAACTTCTAAAAGCCAAAATCAACTATTTTCCTTAATATTCTTTCGCAAATTAACTTAATATTATTTATCGTCTGCTCGATTTATTTGTAGTTCAAAGATTAATTAAATATTTATTAATATAAAAAAACATGAAACTACTCCAAACTGCAATAAAAAATTAAGAAACGTAAATTAAAACTAAGCAGAATTGTATGCAAAAATATAATGCCTTGCCGCTCTCTTAGTAAACAATCATCTATCAATCAAAGAATCACATTGTGCTACATTTTATGACGTAATTCCAAACTGATTCATGAAAAAACTATTTTGCTTCAAATATTTTTAAATAAAGTTTGTCATGCCATTGTTGATTTGGCAACAGCGATTTAAATGACTCAAAATTGAATTTCAATGCTATTTCAATGGGAAATTCACCGACAGATAGTAGATTTATGTCCGTCCGGACGTACATACAGACGGACAAAAAGTATGAAAGTTGGGTCTCTGAGGTCATCCCTTTCAAACAAAAAAGGAATTTTTAAGATCCGATGAATAGAACCTATTTTGGAAGGGGTTACGGACCGACAGACGGAAAGCGTGCCAATACCTACTTTTTCAATTTTTTTAAATTCTTTCGAAATAAAAAAAAAATGAAAAGTAAGCTAAAAATCCTGGCGCCCCAAAACGAGTGTTTAGGCTTCCAATGGGCCCTACAGTACTGCCTGCCCCATATTCGATACTGAAGTATTTTAGAGAAAACAAAATTGTCCGGGGCCCAAAAACGAGTGTGATCTTAACTTTCAAACGTAATTCCTGCCAGAGCACGCAATACACACACGGTTCCAACAAGCTTGCATGTTACGCATTGCGTGAACGGTGCCCGTGCACGTATAATTTGAATATTATATATCGCTATGTATGATCCCTATAATACCATATTATAGGTTTTGTAAAATCAAATTAAGTTCTTATAATCAAGTAAATGAAAAACTCTGTCTAAAAACTTAACTCATACACACAATTACTTTTATCCCGTATTTTTTATATGTATATTGGAGGTCATCATGCCAGAAATAGATAAAATTAAAGTTACATTATTTTCGGGGCCCGGATGGCCTAGTGGTTTGGATCGCAGACCAATTGCGCTAGCAGTCTGCGCGCTGTATCGGGTGTGGGTTCAATTCCCACCTTTGCCCTGGTTGTACCTTCTCTCTGTATCAGTAAAAATTCTGACTGTGTCGTTCTTACTTGACGAAGGTTTAGAAGCGGGTCTCTGAATATATATGTACCAACCATTCAATTCAACATTATTTTTCTGGTTGATCCACGTTTTATCAAAAACCTTATTTCAATTTTTGTTAAAGGACCTATGTCCAAAGTAAGAAACCGGTAACCCCTTTTTCTACTAACGCACGGAATTGGTTCTCAATGTATTTTTAAAAGTGGTGCACCGAAAAAATATAAATTGCAAACTCCTCTACTACCTTTCGGAAATGAACTATTTTGGCTTCGGTGCTTACATTCCTACAAAATTCATAGGATCATCTCGCAAACAAATTCGTGTCCCCTTGTAGGAAAATTCTACAAGAAACTTCACAGGAATACTATTTCCTTTTACAATACTTTAGAGTGTGTTTTCCTCAAGTCTTCCAGAAATGTTCGTTCGAATTTCATTTTTTTTTCAAATACATTTTTTTTCAAATCTAGACTAAAAAATTTCTGGAAATTGTACCCCTCCTCCGAATTTATTACAATTCTTGTGGTGACACTGTATCTTCAGCATTGGGTTTCATTCAGTATTTATTTATCGAAGTATGAAATTCTAGTAGGGATACATAAACTTTTGGGACATATTACCGAAAAAAAAATATTTTGGTGATGTTTATGTGCAGAATATGATCACCATTGGGGATTTGCTCTATCTAAACCAACACTATCACATGATAATTCTACAATAAAATAAATTGAGCTTCCAGTGTAGGAAAAAATAACATATCTCCTGAAACACAACACTCTAAAATTTGACGTTTTCAAAAATGAGTAGATATAAACATATATGACTTCCTCTCATAGTCAAAATGGCTCCGAGTTACTTGAGTTCTAAATATTCGATATTCATTTCTGAAACCATGCTTATATAAATTCAAGAATGAGGCAACAATGGACAAGTTGCACGAAACGCGAAATTCTAAATATATATGTTTCCCGAGTAGATTAGAAGCTGCAGATTCCAAATATAAGCTTAAATATTCCCAAAAATGTTTAATTTCAGCAAAAGAACATTTGAAATTTGCCGAAAATTTACGTCAGTGAAAACAGCACTGACGTCAAATGATATGGTTTTGGCGATTTTTCGATTTTTGTCAGTAATGTTTCAATACACTTTTATAAAATAGTAAACCTTACAATTTCTGCGAAACCACATTAAATGAACAAAATATTATTTTTAACCAGTTCCTATTAAGAAATTTAAACAGATTGTTCCAAGTTTGGTTGTTAGTTAAAATACACACACTAGAGCGCGTGTGAGCTATTGCAGAACTAAATTGACTGTTTGATCTGATCGGAATAGTAGGGAGAAATCGTTAAACGTTTGAAGAAATTAACTGGAATGAACATCACATGTTTCTGTAAAATAGCATAATTTTTTTATGAGTTTGATAAAGATGAAAGCACGTTTCACAGTTTCAAAAGCGATACAGTGAAACCTGATATGAAATAACACGCCAAGAGCAAAAAAAATCCAAACATGACGTCATTTGTTATGCCAAAAATTGGTTTAACGGAAGTGACGTATCACTAACTTTAAAAATGCATTTAAACGAAAATACATCGTAAAAAACATAAATACTTTAATTTTAGAAGTTTCTTGATGCATTTAATCGAATAAAAGTGTTTGTGGAAAATTCTGTAATTGTCCATTGTTTGTTTTTGGGAATATACATGTTTAAAAAATGAGTTGAAATAGACTTTATGTGTTCATTTTTTAGTATCTCCTTGTTTCGAAATTGATATTGTCCATATACTTTAATATTAAGCATATATTTGAGTATCAAAACTCTAGTAGTAGGTGTGTGTATCGCGACCCCCCAGAGAAGATATCGAGCCCCATACTGTAACCATTGGGACAACTCCATGTTAACACTTTCCACATCTAACGAATGAGAAGTAGTGTCGTCTGATACTGAGTATTTCTGAATTGAAAGCATTGCGTTTTCATATTTGAAACAAAATGTTTAATATAAAATTGAGAGCATAGATGTACTCAGATTTCAAACTGTCATTTTTCAAAGTTTTGAAATTATTTTAGTTTTTGCGTTTAAAAAAATATGTACTTTGTTGAAATGAAAATATGCTCACATTGCACCATGATAACATTTTAGTGCCACACATTACAATTTCATATTTTAGAATATTTATGAAATGTGAAGAACAGTGCATACCAGCACCACAAAATTGAAACAAAATTAAAGGCATGGCAACATATATGCTTATTTGTTCTGAAATTACAAACTGGAATCCGTTTTAATAAACACAAATCAAGCAAGATAAGAGAATAAACGTTTCCAAAACTTTTAAATTTTAGATATACTGAACCAAATTTACAAATGATATGTATCGTTCATAAGGAGCGAGTCTGTCCCAGTGGGAAACTTTATCATACTGTGCTTCTATATATTTTGTTACTGGATACTTTTCACAACACTACCAACCTAATATAAATAACAATATACCAAATTAAAAATAACTAGCCAGCAAACATTACATACACTTTAACATATTCTAGGATTACTATAATATTTTAAATGGCTTTTAGTATAGAATAAAAAAATCATTTATAAATAAGTGACATATGTGTCAATTGTTGCTATACATACTAATTTTAGTTTACGCAACATTTTTTTGTGAGATTGCCAGTTATGTTTTTTCTTTCATAGAAAATGTAAAATGTATAACCCACTTATTTTTATGTGAAGGCACTTAAGGTTCCCAACTAACGCGGTAGAGCAGAACTTAAGTATGGACTAACATGTTTTAACATTTTCGGACTATAAACTAGCTACTAAGAGATAAGGTGGTCATTTTTCGATCATGAATACTTTGGAAACGACGATTTATAGGAATATCGCAAAAGCAATTCATAAGCAATCGATTCATGAGTTCGATAAATTTCGGGAACATGAAATATTGCGTAAGTTATTATAGTGAGTAATTCAAGTGAGAGCTATTGGTTGTTCTACTATAAACAAGATTGTCTCAGATATACAGTATTTCAAGTTAATCTTGAGATTATTGACTTTCAAAATTGATTCAGTTTTATTTGAAAGCAAAATTATGCCTGCATGACTAGTTTTTATATCATGAGTTATAAAAAAAAAATGACAAAATGTAGTGTCCTTTGTAAAGATGAACTACCCGACACTATAAATACATATTTTTCGTTTATTCCTCGTTTTGTTTTCGAATTTAGAATAATTGGCAATTTAAAATAATCCGATTAATTATGTTTGTTACTTCAGAAATAAAATGCATTTCGAATATAACACACCTTTTTCGAAACGTATTTTATGTTTACATAGCAATTATGGCCTGTAGGGATTTTTTTCCCTATTGGGTTTAGAACCTGTCGGGTTTTCGGCTGTCGGGAATCTGGCATGTCGGGCTTCCGTCCGTCGGGTTTACTTCCAGAACCCAAATTTTGAAACAATACTTAATAAACTTGTGGCACAACTACATTTTTGACGAAGTAAGTGACACAAGATTTTCCATGTCTCCTTGCAATGTCTCTTCCTAAGTTGCATAAACTTTAGGATAAAAATATAAAGATAAAAATAAAATATATTACTATTTAAAATACAATAGTTCATTTTTGTACAAGGATCTATGTTTTTACAAAAACCATATTAACTTTACGCATATTTACAATTCTATTTAAAACACGAATCAATAAAATTCAAGTTTAAAAAAAAAATAGAAATCGTAATCCAAACAGAAATATATATAAAAAAAAGTCTTTCTCAAACAGACGAAAACTTTTCATAAAGATTTCCGCCTCCAAGTTTTTCTCTCATACCTTCAGACCCATCTAAAAAAAGTGAGCTAAAAATAAATAATTCTCCAACTGTGTCAGATAATCCGTCTCAGAATATCCCAGCGTTTGAAAAAAAATACACCTTTGGGAGCATCTGCTAACTTTGATTTGATAAAATTGTAAGATAGTTTTTGTCAAAAGTAACGAATCATATCAGTATTCATATTTTCTAATGTCAACTATAAATAGTTTCATCTCGTAAAGTAAAGAGCTTAGGCGCTTTTTCGCCTATCAAATATCAAAATATTTTCTCGTACCATATAATATATATTTGTGATTCCAAGGCAAAAAAGAAATTCAAGCATGAATAATTTATTTTACATGAGCAACATATAAGCACATTGAATTTCTTTTTTAAAAATTACAAATACTGAATTTTTGGTAAGAAAGGCATCAAAAACGTTGGTTTTGCATTGAATATTATGAGTAATATATATTTTCGAATTATAATTATAATCTCCATTACGATGTTATTAAGTGATGTATAAAGTTTAACCTTACAAATTAGCTGGTAATCTGAATTATAACATGTTTTTGGTTGAAGGACCTAACTTTACTTGTAAGTCTATAGTGTAGACTTACAAGAGGGAAAGGAAATATAATTTATAGGAAATACATTTCTCTAAAAAAACTATTACCGATTAATTATGAGTTATAACAAATTAATAGTAATGATGTTCAGTCTTAGTTAACAACTATAGCATTCCAACTTCTACGCTACGATCTGAGGTAAGCAAGGACGCGAGTAAAAAACTCCGCTGTTTGTAAACACCACCGACTGCTACAGAATCAACATACTTTCCAGCATATTCATTTTTATGACATCCCTTAAAAATGCATTTAATCGCATTTCCTGTTCCTCAAACAAAAATATGGTGAGGTGAGAAGGTTTATTTAACTTAAAGTTTCTTACGGCGTTGATTTTTTTTGAGTGTTTTGGTCTAGGTATTTTTTTACGTACAGAATATAGTTCCAAGATAATATTTTTAAGCAAAGTTTAAATGTAATGATAAAACTTTAGATTTATTTCGGGTAATTATATTGTTTATTTTACATTTATAACTTGAGTAGTTCTATATTATTTCATTTTATCGTATTTTAAAATTACATTTATTATTTTCATAAATTAAACTTTACTTGTTTACGCTTTAGTTAGTTTCGTTTTAAAAGTAATAATTTATTAAACAAGTTTTAAATAATAAAAATTTACTGAAACATCTTTGATGAAACAAATTTAGGAATAAGATAACAAATAAATTTTAAGTACCATTTATACGTTTTTATTTTAAAATAAATAAATAAATGATTCCCTTTTATTTGTAGTGAACTTGCTTTTCAATACATATAAGAGAACATACAATACAAATAGGATTATTTAAAAAAAAGATTTTTATATAAACAAAATAGATAATTTCATTTTGAACATATGTGTATTATTTAAAAATAACCTTAAGGTGCTACACTGTTAAAAATTTGGTGCTAGGTTTCATCATGATATTGGTCTGTTTCACCATGATATTGGTTCCTAGTAGCTGCAACGGCTGAATGGTGAAATGTTTCACCTTTTTTCGGTGTTTGGTTGAACCATTTTTCTGGATTTGGAAACAAAAACCTGAGAAATGGTTCAACCGAATACCAAAAATATGGTGGAACGCTTCACCATTCAGCCGTTGCAGCTACTAGGAACCAATATCATGGTGAAACCAAGCACAAAATTTTTAACAGTGTATGTGCTATAAACCTTAGTGTCTTTCTAAATTAATAATAGTTACTAACAAGTTTAAATAACATTTATTTCGAATAAAGTATTCAAATTGGAAATTTTGAACATGTAAGTAATTTAGTTCTCTATGTTTTTAAAAACTGTCAAAATATATGTGTGGACATTTAAGAGACTATTTAAAAGTCTAAAATTAAATTCTTACATTTTTATTTTATTTATTAACCATTTAATGTGTAAATCAAATTTTAATTTGTGTAAATTATTAATGATTAAACTAATTTTTTTAAATAACATCATTAACCCAACGTAAAAGTAAAATTGTTCCATATTATTATTGTTTTAAATTTGTTTTAGCTGTAAAAATGATAGTACACAAATATGAAAGATTTAAAATTTCGATACTAAATTATGGCTATTCAACTTAAAGTTAAGGGAAAATTTGGAAAGAATTTAAAGAAACTTTGGAAAAGTTTCAGAGCAAACAATTTGAAATCCGAATTGAAATAATGATATAGTTAGACTAAAAAGGGATGTATAAATCTAATTATATAAACCAAACAGAAATTCTTTGAACTTCTCATAAAAGTACAATTTTGATTTGATCATATCAAGCATTATGTTATAAATTAACCTGTGTACATTAGTATGATAACTTAAGATATGTAGCGATTTATTGTAGTAATTAAAATGTTATACGAAATAAATAAGCTAAGGAATATGGCATCTAAGAAACAAATATATCTAAGCTATGAATGGATGTTTTTATACATTTTTCAGAATAATATTCTGTAACTTAAGAATGGTTGAAACCACATATTTTTAAAAATATTTATTTCTTCAATTTTAATATTCCTGATATTATCAAATAAAAAAACCATATAATCCGTAAATAACGTTTCAGAATTCATTTGCGTAGTCCTTTCACGATTCGAAAAAACATAAGCTCATTTCCCCCATAGTAACACCATAAAAAACATTTTCCGCATTAAACAAAGTGTGATTTAAAGCATAATTTTTCTGCTCGGAGAAGCGCATTTCTTCACGACATAATAAACAGCGCAAAACTTCTTACCATAGACAAACTCTGACGCGAATTGATTCACTAGTCTGCTGTATAGAGACACCCGGGCGCCTAATGGCCTCCGCGTGTTTGTATCTCTTTCACGTTGTTTGTCTCAATTTTTTTTCCGCTGCTTTTTTGCATTTTTTGACAATTTAATCTTTTTTTGCCTCGCTTTCAGGACAGTGACTGGATATTAAGTTACGAAAAAGAAATTTGCTATGAATATGCGACGTGTTGGATGTTTTTTTTGTCTTTCTTGTATTTGTGGAAGACATTAGTGAAATGCGGAAATGGTTAAAAGAAAGGGGTTTTATAATTTTGTATCGGTTGGTAACGTAACACCTTTTCTCACATTTTAGTTTTCGAATTGAGGATTCGACAGAGTTCAAGATAGAATGGACCGAAGTAAAAAATAAAAAACATAAAATCGCAAAATGAGCAAAATTTAAGAATTTGCAATAATACCAGAATAATACATTGAAATACAAGAATACAAATGCATTAAATGTATTATTCCAAATGTGGTTTCGTGCACGAAAACACATTTGGAATAATACATTTAATGCGTTGAATTTGCATTAGGTCCCTATTTTATAAATTGCGCCTGTTTAACTAAGCCTTTACATCATTTTACGTTATAACCTTTTCAACTCTTTTATCAATATATTTTGCCTCATTTAAAGCTCTTATTTTAGTTTTACTCCCATTTGTAAAAAAGGATAATTTTAACAAATTTGTAGAAGAAAAAATTGACATTTTTTCGTGTTTGTAAAAAGATATCTGTCACGTGTTTAAAAAAAGATATCTGTGTAAAATATGTCACAAATACATGAACTTAAAAATTGAATTTTTCATTTGATGTTCGATTAAAAAATAAATAATTTTGAATTAATAGGTACAATTTCTCATGTAAGTTAACATGATCATTGTTTTTTAACATAGATTTCACATTTTAAGCCAGGGGTTCCCAACCGGTGGTACGCGTACCACTGGTGGTACGCGGGAAACTTTCAGGTGGTACTCGTGAGTGATGTGAGGAACATTGTTGCGAGTTACTTGTGTGAGTGTATTTTCAGAAATCTTGTACATAAAAAAATAAACATAGAAGCAGAATAAGTGTTGAAGAGGATTTAAGAGTGAAAATAAGTTCCATTACTCCTAATGTCGATATTTTAATCACAGGCAAACAACAAGTTTCGCTAAACGATAAAAGTATATTTTGTATGATGATTAGTTTTTTGCTGAGCTTGTACTATTTTTTTATTTGTATGTTTTTAAACCTATGGGTAATAAATAAAACTGCAAATTAATACCATTTTAATCTTTTTATTTCTCCTGTATTATAAGCATGTTATAAATAAACAAATATCTAACCATTAAATATGAAGTTTTCTCAGAAATTCAATTCAAAAAGCCTTTGAACACTTTTAGAAGAGTAAATATTAAACGTTTATTAAAATATTTAGGTTTGGTGGTACGCCAAAATTTCTCAAAAAGTCAAGTGGTACGCAGGTGCAAAAAGGTTGGGAACCCCTGTTCTAAGCAATCAACCATAAGTCAACACAAGTAAGCTTAAAATCCATGAGAAGAAATTAGCAAAATATTATTTTGTTTTCAATTAGTTTTCGGAAAAAAATCAAAATATTAGTTATATATGGGATAACTAACGGTAGATATACTCCTAATAAAATGTAGAATACTAGAATACCTTATAGACTCATAAATAAAAGCAATTCGCATATCTTTTTTTTATTATGCATATTGGAAAGAATCTTTTTGGTCCAACTTACATTTTTCATTCCCATTGCGTAGGAAATATATAAGAAATATTACAAAAATATAAATCAAATTAAACTAAAGTTTCATTACTACGAAAATTAGATCACGTTTTTTTTACATTGATTTATTTACCATTGGGTGCTTTTCTGTACCACTTATTTTCGAAATCAATTTAATAAAACAATATAACTACTCTTTTAACTTAAAACAAAATAATAACCTTTTAAAATTCATAATAAGTAAAGAAATACGAATAAAGCAAATGTAACACATTGAAGAAAAAAATTGAGGAATTATAAATTGTTACATTACATTAAATACCTTCTGTTAAACTATTATTTTAAGTAAATGTTCCATGAAATTAAGTACTTATCAAGTGTAGCAAAAAATCGTTATGTCGTAGCCATAAAAAACAGTATGATTGGTGATAACAAGCTGAAACAGACAAAGATTACGAAGCATTGGTATAAAAACTCAAAAATAAAATGATTTTATCTACGAAAGGAAAATCACTTCTGAATAGTTCTTGTTATATTGACATCGCTAGGAGCCTTTTTTCCTTTATCACTTGTAAAAAACGAAATCTAAGAAGAAAAAAAACGAGCATTAGTTTAGATTTTCGAACTTTTTTTTGCATCAAGCAGGATAAAAGTTTTACAGAATAAATTGTTACTTTAAAAAAGTTTAGTTTTTAACTGAGAAGGAAATAGTTCATTTTCATTTGAATAAAGTGTTTTCATATATTTTTTATTACTAGTATCCAGTTCAAATATAGTTTATTTTATCGGTTTTGTGTTGGTATTATGGCAATCCCTGAATGTGTAAACATACTTCTGCATTCTTTATACTTTATTCTGGTCTGAGTTAAGTTCTCGAATCAATGCTTGCATCCAATTCAATCAATAAATGCCCATATTAATGTGACCCAGCTTCCGACATACTCATTTTTAATAAAGTAATGAAATCCACATCATTGAATTCATGAAAAGTTTGAAGTTTTAGTTGTAATTTTGTAAATAAATAACAATCCATTACAAATCATTAGAATTTCAGAATACATAAGAATATTCTCTCAAAGGAAATAGTTAATTCTTCTCACTTTTTTAAGAAAATTGCAATATGATTGTCATTAGTGGCGAGCTGTGTAAATGTATGATAATTTGTTCTGGCTCTAAATTGTAGCAGAAGCATAAGTGGCGTTCCTTAAGTGTTTTAGTTAATTTTATATAATAGTTTCTAAGATGGTAATAGTATGGTATTTTTTATTTCATCAAGTTCTCCATGACCTTTATCAACATAACATCAAGTATCTAAACAAATGCCAAGTTTTTTTTTTTTTTTTTTTTTTTTTTTTTTTAAGAAGGCTTAGTCTTATAAACGACTGAAATAAAAAAAGTAAAAATATATATATGTATAAATTCTTTGAAGTATATAGCATTGTTTAGTATGAATAAGAAAAAGAATAGAAGTTAAGAGTTTTTTATGCATAAAGCTGTAACATACATGAAAAAAGTTCAAAATAAAATGTAGAAATTTGAAGAAAAATGAAATTTCATTTATAAACAATCATATCCTTATTACCATTTAAAATATAAATATTTCATAGTATTTGAACAATCTTTGATTCAATTCTTCCACTTAAAAAGAGTCTATTGTGTTATGGTAAGTCGTATTTTTATTACACTGTTATAAGAAAATATCACTTTTAAATTCAATTCAACTGATGATGATGGCTATTTCATCTCAATTGCAAAATTTTCGTTTTTCGCTCTGTTACCGTATGTAACGTTCCGTTGTTCAATTTCGATGATGTTGAAGATAAACGATCTATAGAGTGCAACATAATGTGGGTGGATATCAAGTTTTCTACCTGTTTTACCTTAGATTTAGATTTGGCGAAGCATTGCACATTGGACACAATTGTACTATTTTTCAGCAGTTTAAGTTAGGTTAGTTTGAATTATCGTCACACTAGAGCTACGTGATGGCTATTGGTAACGGGCGTCGTAATTTAGAACTACGGTCAAGTGACGAGCCGACGGCGACATCGTAAGCAACGATCGGACTTTGAAGCATATTTAACGTGCACTCTCTCTATATATATACTGGGTATTATTTTTCTGACATATTTGGCTGCACGGGCCGTTTATAGGTCGGCGGTTATTTTGGCGATGCCCGGACCCGAACCTGGGAGCATCCGCATGCAAGGCGAACGCCTTACCGACTGGGCCCCCAGCCCCTTTTCAGAAGTTTAAAAATCCTGTGTTAAGTAAGTTAAATCAATAATTGATTCTCTTTATACGGTTTATACAAATACATGCTACTGATTTAAGTTAGTTTTCGTTTTATGTTCAATGTTACATTAAATAAGGCTTAAAAAGGATCAGTTAGTCAAAAAACAGTTTATCAACATGGTTTTTCCAAGTTAAGCAGAAAAAAACTGTCATAAGAATGAATTTGAAAGGCTGTAAAAATTAAGAAACGTGTTGCAAAATATCATTTAAACTAGTTTAATTATAAGTTTTCCTCAGAAAACAGAAAATTATTCATTTTATTTTCTATAGCGTTGTTTTTAATAAAGCTTTATATTTTACAAATACTTCAAATGTTTTAAAACATAAATTCAAATTATTCGTCAATGTTTTAAAACATAAATTCAAATTATTCGTCAATGTTTTAAAACATAAATTCAAATTATTCGTCAATGTTTTAAAACATAAATTCAAATATTCTCAGTTTAACTAAATTCAAATGTATTCGTCATGTTTACATTATTCAATTAGTCGCAATGTTTCAAAACATTTCAAACTTTCGTCATGTAACATAAACATTACCGTCAATGTTAAAAACATAAATTCAAATTATCTGTCAAGTGTTTAAAACATAAATCAAATTATTCGTGCAATGTTTTAACTTAAATTCAAATGTGTTTTTAGATCAAGGATTATTTCCGTATCCATCTAGTCACTAGGTCCAGCTTTCAAAATACCTTACCTTTGTCTGTAATAACACTCTCACCGAAGCTTAATGATTAAAATGAACACTCAGCACACACATTTTTCTGCCACACAATATCTAAAATGTATAGTAGTGTGGAGTAAAAAAGGACGAAACATCATCATTTTGGCACCTTTAGGATTCTTTTAACACCATAATTTTATATAGGCTAAAACATGACATTAAAATGATTCATCAGATATATCGTTTTTATCGTTTAAATTATTAAGAAGTTAAGGTGAAGTTAATTAGAATTAATATGGGTGTTGTTTCTTTCAGTTTTAGCCACCTATTGAATACAATAACATCAAGGCCACCTAAAATGTATATCGTTCTCGGAGGGCAGGAAGATCTTTGCAACTTGCTCTAAATGTCATGTTCTCAGCAGGCCTCTCTCGAACATATTTAGGACTGCGTCGGCCTTTTCAGAGAAGAGGTTTTCCTATTCCCTCTTCTGGTTATGGACTTTCTTCGGGTCAACGATCTTTTGGACTTGGTCTGACAAAGTCAACAACCCAACATATAGATTGTCACCCAAGAAGTGTAATGAATATAGTTATGGACTGCAGATCTGGGGGACTGGGTTCGATTTCTATGTAAGGCTTGGTTGTAACTTGTACCTACAGTCCCTGGACAAATTATTGGACGCACTGCAAGATTTCATGTATCAATCAATGATGAACAATATACCTTTAGAAGGACATTTGTGTTCCTAAACTTAAGCTATTGAATAGAAAATTCTATCTGCGATACTTAATACATAAATCGACATATTTTTTAATGATATGGCATTCTTTGGTATGTTTTCATCATTACTAAAAAAAATACAGTGCTTCTAATAATTTGTCCAGGGACTGTATCTCAAGTCTTGTAAATGGGTGAAAACCTGTTAGGCTATGCGTGTAATAATATTATATTATAATTATTATTAAGTGCATTGCGAAAATTGTGTAAGTATTTTATTCGAAAACTACCTCCTTGGCGACTTTTCCAAAGCAGGTAGCAAACCCTACACAATGCAGTTACACACATCATCGGCGCAAGATGAAAAATCTGAAGTCGCTCAGAGAGGATAAACGAACCAGAAGGAAGACGTTACGGGAATAGGAATGGACCGACATGAGTCGGCGAAGATAATCGCTTGGACATTTCGGTTGACCCGATTGGCCCATTCCCAAAGGTTTAGCCCCCCCCCCCCTCCCCCTCTTGTTTATTTTTGGTTCTTTTTCTCTGTCTTCCAGCATTGTGTTATTATTCTCAACCGTCGGACAATTTTTCTTGTTGCGTGCCAAAATGGACCTACACCCACTTTGGTCGATTTGGCCCGTTGGAGCTGTTCCTTTTGTGCTGGCTATTCATAACGGGTTTGTATTATTATGTGTTTGAGGTTTTATTATGGTGCAGCGAATAATGACACTTTTTGAAAGATACTTGATAGCATTGCTGGAAGTGTGGGTAGACGCGGGGTGACGCGTCCCCCCACTTTTTGTAAAAAATGACCAGGCGTTCCCTTATATTTTATATCATACATTTATTTATCAAATAAAATTAAATAATTGCTATGCGTACCAAGTTTTCTTGAATTTCTTTTATTCATCTTATTTTTCCTTTATCATTATTCACAACGAAACTAAATCATCAAATTAAGACCAGTCGCTTCTTCAAAGCTGAAAATTTAAGTTTTTTTTCGTTAGGTGCTTTAATCAGGGTACACCTGTGTAACGCTGGGTACAAAGGTACAAAGAGCTCACACGTATGGTAAGCACAACGAAAATATTTTTCGAATTTATTTACCCTAAACCCTGTGTAACGCTAGGTATAAAAAGCTCACACGTATGGTAAGCACAACGAAAATATTTTTCGACTTTATTTACCCTAAACCCTGTGTAACGCTAGGTACAAAAAGCTCACACTTATGGTAAGCACAACGAAAATATTTTTAGAATTTATTTACTCTAAATTTTAAATACATAGAAGATACTTTTGAAATTACATACAAAATACATATGAATTTATTTGGGGTCGCATGATATACTTTGCGTATATTAGCATTAACAAATGAAAGAATAATGTATTCTGAGTGAATTTTTCGAAATTGAATGAGCTAAAGTCTCCTTTAAAGTAGAATACAAATAGTGCTGTTTAGTTTTAGTTTCAAACTGCAGGTGTCACTCGAGCTTTTAACTGAAAATCCAGTCCTTTTTTATCGATTTCGCAATTGACATTCAGTGAAGGTGTCATAGTAAAAATAAAATACTTTTTGTTTAAACTCTTTTATTTTTAAATAAAAAAGCCGATTTTTAAGAGCAGAAAATAAACCGATAACCTAATTGCTAATTCATGAGACACGTTCAGTCTTTTTTAGATATATATGATAGAGATAAATAAGTATCGACAATCTGTCGCGTTCGCAATGAAATATGCAATGACGTATAGATCGGCCTTGAACAATAATAAAATAGTCAATTCCTCTCCCTACAAATTGGATTACATGAGTAATATAGTTGGACATTTTTCATCGACTTACCCGTTTACCAGTTATTTTTGAAGGATAAAGTGTTAATAAAGAGCCAGTTCCTTTAAATTAATTGTTTTTAGTTTTTATACAAATTCTTTTTGATATAAAATAATATTTTCAATTATTAATTAAATAGAATTTGCGACATTTTACCAAAAATATATTAGATAAACTAATCAAAACTCTGCAAATCTCTAACAAAATATGAAAGCTTTTCAGAACACTACATTTGTATCACATTATACGGCTCTTTCAATGGAACACATTTTAAGTAACTTTTCTAACACTTTATTTTATATTTATTTTTTCAACACTGGAACGCATTATGGAACACTTATGAAATGCCTATTTTCTTCAGAACACTTTTAGAATGCATTTGACAAAACTTTTTGGGACACATTCGGGAACGCTTTTCACAACACTTTCGGAGCACCTTTAAATTTTAAAAAAAATTCAATTAGCAGTTTATTGTATAATGTTTAACAAGCTTTTATTTCCCATGCAAAATGTTGTAAGTCTTAGTTCTGTTTATATCCGTAACCACTTTAACGATCATCGAATCTTTTTTTTATTTATTTTTCTTTTAATTTGAAATATTTTTCTCAATATTGTCATCAATATACTTAAAAAAATACAGATATATTGTGTAATGAAAATCCAAGTAAAATTAATAACAAGCATCTTCAAATTAATAGCGATATAAGAACAAATATATTTGTTTTCCTTATTGTTTCACAGAACACACATTACTCATGGGAATATGTTTTCATGGAACTTGAATTTCATTTTTTAAATAAATGAGCATTGAAATTCAAAACCAGGGATTCTGTGTCACCACATGAATTCTAATATATGCGTAAAATGGAGCGCTTAAAATTTCAAGGAATGTCTGTTTTTATATGATTTAAGGTTGAGAAGTAGCTGCCTCGCAAATTCGAAGTAAATAACTGAATAAAAAGGACCTGTTCGGATGATTTATTGATGATTTTCAATAAAACAACAGTCACAATAATATTAAACATTAAAACTATGCCCCAAAAGTTTTTGTTAGTTTGCAATGTAAAAAATACATTGTAAAAGTTGTACTCCCCTTAACTTCTTCAGCTGCCTCTATCTTTATGGAGTATTTTTGTACAAATGAAAAGTTTACTGTTATTTTGTAGCATAACGTTACTCCATTAATTTCGCGTAATTTTACTTCTTAAGCTGGAATAAGGTTATACGAAATGTAGCACGGAAAATCTATTTCAAACGAAAAAGTTTTTAATTTACTATTTTGTTGATATATTTTGTAAATGCATTGAGATGAGATAGTTACTTTTTACCTAACAAATTGTTGTAAATGAAGAATAACTCAATGGATACAAGTCGCATAACTAAAATATTTGAATATTTTATGGTATATGTTGAGTAGTGTCTTTTTTTAATCATTTCTTTTTTAAATACGACACTACCAGTACATACGTTGGTCTCCTGGCTGTGCTTTTGTATTTTGTTTGTTGTAATTTGTGTTATGCTAAAATAAAAATAAAAAATAATCTAATTTCAATTACAATTTTTTTAAATCTCTAAATTATGATTTTTAAAAATTTTTAAATTGTGAAATTCGTAAACAAAATTGCTTTTAATAGAAATTTTTGAAATAAAACTTACCTATGCATACAGTAAAATAAACGAATAATGTTATTAATCGAAATCTACAGAAGTTGAATAAATTACACAAGTAAAATCTGACTACCCAAACTAGACCAGCTATTCGTTAGATGAGTCAATTTGTAAGCAAAAAATATCAATTAATCTCCAAGTGTGTCATTTATGACGTAATACTTTAAAGAAGAAAATTGATAAATCGTCTAGTTACTCTTTAAGTTTTGTAGTTCAATCCTCAAGTCAAACTGTAACTTGCAGCAAGATTTAATCGTGCAATCTCCTCATTTCGAAAACCGTAGCTTACCCACTACTTAAAGCCGGATGCTAGAATCTTCAAACCATCCAGGGCATTTGCCAGTGGGTCAAAGTCTATATCTAGGAAATGAGAGGCGCATTTGTGTCATTTGACTCATCTAACCAGTCAGTTTCCTGAGCGCTGATTCATATTATCTATATTTTTGTATCGAAATCATTTGATAATACAGAGTGTCCGTAAAAGAATGTCCTAGTTTCGAATTGTAATAGTATTGTGGCTGAAGGGTAATTGTAATGTGGCTGAAGGTGACGAATACAGAATAACTCCAACAGTTTCAGATAAGCGCATGCGCTTGTACTGCTACATCGTTTTCACAGTTGCAGTGTCATCTATTCAAAATGGCGACTTCTGAGCGTAAAGCGTACGAATAATTGCATTTTCGTTTGGATGTGTGCCGTATCACTAAAGGCGCACACATTGAGCACTTATAGAAAAAACTAGGTTAGTTTTCCTTCGATGTCATGTATGATTTGTTATATTTAGTATAAAATAAACTCCTGTAATATACCATTGAAATTCGGACATTCTTTTACGGACACCCTGTATAACTGATGTTACGAAACGTTTTAGTGCGTTTCAAATTACATGGCAACTGAGGCATTTGATTGTCATTTGACTTATTACCCTTTCTGATACACTGTCAATTGGCTCATTTCATGGTTAAAATTTAATTAACGGGGACCAATACTTTGCTTTCCTTATTCTAAACAATTTAAATGTCTATATTGGTATGTTAGATAATTCCAAGACTCAACTGATACTTCTACGTGTCAAAAGTTTCAGATATTTATTTGTGGGTAGAACGTCAATTATACGATATCTTCGAAATTATGAAAAGAAGGTGCCTAAAAAGATTTATTAGATGCGTATATTATCTAAAACAAATTTGGATGGATGCCAAAAAAATAATTAAAATCTAAAAAAATCAATAAAACAATTTAACAAAAACATAGATTGATGAAACCTATAGATTTTTGCTAAGATTACATTATGTATTGGAATTTTAATCTTGTCACGTTTTTCACCATTGTACTAAAGTTTAAAAAGAATTCTATCGCGAAAAATAGTACCTATTTTTTTACGAGGCAGTATTTTTATTCTATGCGTTGCAAACTAATTGTTATTCTTAATAGATTTTTAAGCAAGAATAACACTTCAGAATACTTAAACTGTTTCTGGTTTTATGTTTTAATTTTAAAATGAGGAACCTCTCTGAACACATTTTTCTCTTTGCTATGTTAAAAATACTTTTTATAATTGTAATAAAACCTCTGATTTTTAGTAATTTTTAATTAAATAAAATTACTTCGTAGATGTTATTTATTAAGAAAGTCATTAAAATTTTTTATACGGTAAGTATACCCCAAGTGTGCTTGATTATTTTAATTTTATATAAAATCACCAATAACAAAGTGTAAATTTTTAATCTATATATTAGGTGTCTGTCAACAAAAAAAAGTATTTAGGTGTTAACAAAAGAAGTTTCATAATTTATCTTACTTATTTTTTCTAGTGTTTACACTTTTTTAAATTTAAGGATTGTATACTTAAGACAAAGGTTAAAAACTAGATTTTCTAATCGACCAACAAAATCATCAGTCAAAGGCAACAGTTTAATTTGACACTATCTAAAAATTGGTGTTACTATATATAAACAAGGAGGGATTTAAGAGTAAAAAACAAAACACAAAATGTCATAAAGACAATAGCGCTGAAAGCAGCTTGTTCGTACAATATAATTGGTGTTAAATACTATAATATTTTTACTAAAAAAGTGATAAAACCAGAATTTCGGGGAGTCTCATTGAGTTGATATAATAATATTACATCGCATGAAAGGTATAAACCACTTAACTTAATTTGTGTAATCAACTCATTATACGACCCCAAATAATATCTTCAATGATTCTTCATTTTGTTAATGTAACGGAAGCTTTTTCAGAAGATTTAATTTTGACAGAAGTGGGTTCGTGTAAAAAAAAACATTCAAGAGTTAAATGGGTAAATGTAGAGAACATAGAAAATATATTCTGAAACTCAAAACTCATAGCATTGCAGAAGATTTTATAGTAAATAAAGAGTACGCATCTATTTTAAAAGATCATTTGATTTCTTCAAACGTTTCAACTCAATCCTATTTCTTTACTTAGGATTTGATTTTTTTAAATATAAATATTTTCTCAAAAACATTGAAATCGGATATGTTCAAATTTTAAACAAGTAAATACTCAGAAATGAGCACATAAGCTCAATTTCAACTCATTATTGAAACATGAACATGCTTAAAAATATACATGTGTTTCATTGTTGAGTATATGCATGGTTTCAGAAATGAGTATGGGATGCAAGTTTCGAACGAATTAAATTGGAGCCATTTTGAATAAGCGACGTACGCAGATTTGAGTATAATATCTTCTTTTTTAGAGAGTAATGTTTCATGATATTTCCGACACAGGAAGCTCAATAGATTTTATTGTAGAGTTATCATCTGATAGTGTTGGTTAAGATAGAGCAAATATCAGATGCTAACCATATTATTTATCTAAACATCCCCAAAAGCAATTTCTTTTATAGATAATTTTATCCAGGACATCTATATGTCTCACAAGTTTATGTATCCCAAATAGACTTAGACTAGACTCTGACTAGACTAGTTACTTATCGTAACTCTGTATTGTTAAAACAAAATAAGTGTGACCCTAAGTTAGTTTTTATTTTATTCTATGTAGTTTAAAAATCCTATTAACGATATACGACTGCTTACTTTGTAGCAGATGCAACAAAACAACAACAGCGTTCTCCGGGGATGAGTTTAAACCTCCAATGTTATCGATAACAACTTAGAATCTCTTTTATTTCAAAGCCAGGCTATAATGCTGCTAAGAGAAAAATCTAAAGGAATGTATCTGTTCTCGAATAAAGGAATTTTACTTGTCTTCCGAAAGGTTCCTGATAAGATTTAGAGCAAGTATCCAAGTTGGACGAGGCCGGATCTCAACGAAGAGTCTCCAGTTGCGACATGGTGGAAAAAGTTTCTTGATACAAACATTGATTATTTGTATCTGTGCCTTTTTAACAAATGTACAAATGTGTTCACACTGTTAAAAATTTTGTGCTTGGTTTCACCATAATATTGGTTCCTAGTAGCTGCAACGGCTGTGTGGTGAAATGTTTCACCTTTTTTTCGGTGCTTGGTTGAACCATTTTTCTGGATTTGGAAACAAAAACCTGAGAAATGGTTCAACCGAATACCAAAAATATGGTTTAACGTTTCACCACACAGCCGTTGCAGCTACTAGGAACCATATTTTTGGTGAAACAAAGTGCTTAATTTTTAACAGTGTTAGATAGATTCAACACAGCTATAATTAACACCCCTGAAGTAAATTTAGGCCTTGGCCAGGTAACAATAGTGGTACCTGCATGGGTACACAAAGCAAAACAATAAAATACGCAAATTTAGGACTTTGGACTATTACATAGAAAAACGTGTACCGTTCTTTGTTCACGAGTACTTTTGCTTTATTTTTAAAAAAAACATAATTTTATGGCAATAACGTTAAAGACCTTAATTTTTTTGAAGAACTGAATGGCTGGGTATCACGGCCTGATAACCAATATTGTTTTAATGGCCTTTTAATATAGTTTGGTGTGTTTAACAGTTAACCACATATTTTAAACTATTTTTTGGGTGTCATTAATTTTAATCCCTGTCCGGTAACTTTATCAACATCCGATCAACAACCCCATTATCAACGCGTTGTAAATAAGCGATATTTCTATGCGCTCTTAACGTTTATTTTAAATAATCTTTTTTTCCCAATTCATAGGTAAAACTCTGAATGTAAAATATATATTTCACTACCTAAAGGATATCCAAATTCCTTAATGAATAAAACTAAATTTTGTTCTAATATGTATAAGACAATGGAGTAAAGTAAAGAGGCAGCCATAAAATATGGCTAGAAATTGTTAGAGCATTTGATCGAAATCTCCGTTGTTCAGTTATTTCCTTAATCAATCAATATTTCCCCAATAAAATATTTATAAGGTTTGATCTTTAAAAACGCTTGTGTTATATTCCAAATTATTTAAAAATTCATATCCATCCTTAGCAATTTTAAATCTCTAAAAAGTATAATTGTAATCTACCATGAATGTAGAGGTCCAGACGTATTGCATGTCACAGTACATTTAAGTTTGATATCTAACTTTCTGGCAATAAATATTTTCCGTTTAATTTTTTATAGTTTATTAAAAGCAAAAACAACTAAATAAAATATAATTTCTGTTATACAATAAATTCAAACACACATTAATGCAAAACAAAGGCCATTGCTTGACAATCACCCGGCTTAATGGGGATGTTTTACGTCTTTAGTGGCAACAGTTTCACAAAATGAAAACAAGATCTAGATTGATTAATCAATATAGTGGGGGTGAGATTCCCATGTCATGCCAACTATCACCAAAACCACCAATGAAATCCAGGAATTAAAGCAGGAATGAACACGTCACATGAAACAAGACAATTATAATGCATAAGCTAAATCGTAAAATAACGAGTGAGAAATACCGCAAAGATAGTTCACTTAGCATCTCCAACTTCCGAGCTCAGACTGTAATACTCTTCCTCTTTCCCTCGGAGGAATTCCTTCAAGTAAATGATTCTTTTCTGCTTTGAAAATCCCGTTTTTCCCGATATTGTTCTTGTTGAAGCGGTGTCGGTGGGGAGCGCGTAGCCTTTTTTTTTGTGTTTTTCCCGACACTTAAGAGAGATTTATTCAGGAATTCAGACACTCAAATAAACTGTTTTGTTGGCCATTTGATGGATATTGATATTGTGGGAAGTGCGGTTTTGCTTTAATATATATTTGTGGGTCCCCTGAAACTTAGTTGTTTGATAATAAACTTGTTATTATTTTTTTAATTGTTAGGTAATTGCAAAGAATTTGTTTACATATACTTATTATTGAGGTTACAAAACAGTTTATCGGAGTAAAAGAGTTTATTAACATTAATTTAAAATGTTTATATAGTTTGCAATTTATGAGTGATAAGCCTTAGAGCTATTTTCTTCATCAAAATTGATAATAATTGTGCTTAACATGAATATGCTGCATTTATAGCTTACATATATTTTGAAAATTAATTTATTAATGTCAGCTATGTTGCACTTTTAATATTGCCGTTGAATATTAATACAAAAACACAAAATGCAACTTTTTTTTAAGGTTTTAGTTGTTTTTCTTGTTGTTTTCATCTTTTGGTTCAGATAAACTACAATATGTATAAGAAACTATGTTGCACGATTAATACAAAAACGTGCTCTTGATCCAAGCCCAGTACTTGCCCAGCTGTTGAATAAAGAATATGCCAATGCAAAGAAAGATTTCATGCTTTTAAGTATAAAAGTTCATTAACACATAATTAAATTTAATTTTCGCGCGAATCGGTAATGAAGCGGAATCAATATTCATCATTTAGTGCAGAACGAGGGAACTTTCTTTGGATTAAGCCATTAATGAATACTGCTACAAGTTGACGACCAGATTGTTTTTGAGCTTTTAAACAAGTTATTTAGGGTCCTTTAAATATGTATCTCTGTCTTGAGCTGTCAAAAAGCGTTGCTAATAAAAAACTTAGCTAAATTTACTTAATTTTGTCATTTTTAAGCATTTATTTTATTTGTCGGATGACATTGTTTTTCATTTCAAGTTTCACTAAAAAATACATAAAACGAAAAGGCTTTTTAAAAAATTAGGTATATAACTTTCTTTTTCATTTTTTTAGGTGGGGAGTTCTTTTAGTTTGATATTTTTTAAATAATTCATTGATTATGGGGAATAAAGGTAAAGAGAGTGTTTAATGTCGAGAATTCTTCGTATTAACCGATAATATATAATCCTAGTTTTTGTGCACTCAAGTAGCATTCACTAGAGGGATAAAAAACATTCTAGTTCTAAAATTTAAATAGTAATTTTAAATGGACTTTATAAATGTTTGAAAGAATGAATGAATAATAAATGTTATCAAGATAAATATATTGCTCACAGTAAGTTATTATTTCATATTTTAAAGCAGTTCTTGGAGAACGCTTCCGTCTTTACAATTTTTGTTAAATTATTGCTAATGTCGTTGTGAAGGGAAAATAGCTTCACTTATTAAAAGTGTGTGTTTGAAAGCATTAAGCGATGTTCAATGATTTAATCTTAGTGGAAACTATGAAAATGCATTAAGAGTATTGTGTTAAATTAGTTTAATTTTTTGAGTGTTTTGCTTACCAATGAAACTCTCCTAACATTACTATGATACTAAAAATGGTTAGATATTTTATTACTAAGTAAATTATTAGTTAAGTAAATTTAAGAAAAGCTTTTAGTTTAATAAAACTTAGTTAATATAAATTATCCTTGAATTAGAATTACAGAACGAAAATATGGAGAGTATCTCTTAAATTTTAATACATAACTGAAAAAAATCCCTTGTGTGACTTTTATTTGTATTTTTGTAACTTAAAAATATTCTTTTATAATGTAACATTCACAATGCCACTTAATATAAAACTAAAAATTTTAAATTAGAGAAACTTAAGAAAATCTTTTAGTTTAATAAAACTTAGTTAATACAAATTATCCTTGAATTAGAATTACAGAATGAAAATAAGGAAAGTATCTCTTAAATTTTAATACATAACTGAAAAAAAATCCCTTGTGTGACATTTTTTTGTATTTTTGGTAATTAAAAAATATTCTTTTATAATGTAACATTCACAATGTATTTAATATAAAACTAAAAATTTAAAATTAGAGAAACTCTAATTTAATAGTTTTGATGTGTTTGAAAAGACATTAAAAACTTTAAAATATTTAAGTTTTTTGTAATAGAAAAGTATAGTTTTAACCAAATTTGTGTGTGTAAAAAGAAAATTATGTTTACAGTATGAGTAACGATACACCATATAGCTTATTTATGTACTTTTCACTTGAATGCTAACTTTCATTTTATTTTTTTATACATATTTTTTTTAATTTATTAAAAAAATACTTATTTAGTATTTGAAAATGAATTTTTTTTTGTTCTTTAATTAAGTTTAAACTTGGTAGGATTAAAAAAATAAAAATAAATAAAAAACTTTTAACGATCTAAGTTAATATAATAAGTCGTATCCTATTAAAATTTACTGTCAAATATAAAAAAAAAACTACTTTTTCCATTTGAAATTATGTTAAGCTTAAACGGCAAAAATTAAAAGTGTATGCATGCATCAGCTAAAATATTATAATTGGATTGCATTATTCTGCTTATTTAATTTTAAACATTCAGGCAATACAATGTGACGTCGTCAAATATACGCAATTCGCTTATTCTGTTACACGTTATTTTACTGTCGCGACCTCAAGCCACTATTTGTTACTTCACCAAAGTACTGGGTGATAAAAAAAAAATTAAGGATGTGTGACACAGACTATTTTAGAAGAATGCTTCTGAACTATCCAAATATTTTCAGAAAACGCATTCGAAATAAAGTTTCCCAGCCAAAATATTCTGCAGAATTGCTTCAAAAAAAAAAAAAAACTTTACAAAAACTTTAAAATAACTGAAGGGATTTGAAACACTTAGTCTGCAGAATAAAACTGCAGTTTTTTTACAGTTTTCTTTTGCTGCAAGAAAACTGCAGTTTTTTCTGAAGACCTAGTGTTTCAAATCCCTTCAGGTTTTTTTTAAGTTTTTGTAAAGCAATTGTGCAGATATTGGATGATGCAGAAATGCAGCTTTTGGCATTTTGCTGGCAGTTTTTCTGCAGACTACACTAAACAAACGACGTTTACTCAGTGTGGTTATCCTTCCTTTCCGTGCGAAAATGCCTTCTCCTATGGATGATCACTCTTTCGAGTGGGTAAGATAAGAAACATCTCGTCTACCTCTTAACGCGTTTAACTCTCAGTACTTGAGTTAATTCCAGTCTTTCGTGCAAATGCACTTCTCTATGATGAATTCACTTTTGTTTTAAGTGTAAGGTTCAAATCCCTCAGATTTAGTTTGTAAGCAATTTTGAGAATTTTGGATGGTTTATATAGTAGTTTTATTTAAAACAAATCTTCATCAAACAAAAATCATTTAACAATAATTGTGGAACAAAAATATAGCACTAATATTTTTCGTAAAACTATAAGCTACATCATTAATTTGAATGTAAAGTTTATTATTAAAAAAATTTTTAAAACTATTTTCATGAATGAGAGCTTTTTATAAATATTCTTATAAATATAAAATGAAATAAGTTTCATTATTTGTGACAACTTTATTAAGGTGGTAAATTATATTGGGATCACTTTATTAATCTTCCTTGGACAAGACCTCAATTTCATTATCCATTATAGTACAGGTACAATTTTAAGGCATAATTAAACATACGGTGACCAGACGTACTCAATTTAGCAGTACAGTTTAGTTTTTATTCAAATACCTAGCTATAAAAAAATTTAAAAATAGTTATTTTTATATTTTTTTTCAAACAAAAAACAGCGTAGATAAAATATAATTTTTTAAAATTTAAAGCTGATTTTAAAGTCAAAAAGGTTAATCGTTGTAAATATGGTCAGGATAAGCAGGTCCAAATTCTGAATGCTAGTAAATATTTTCTAAAAATAAATTTTAAATAATAATTTTTCTTAATCGAATTGCAAGATCGGAATGTAAAAAATTGTGATATTAAATTTAAAACAAAACTTTTAAAACTATCGTCCAAAATTGAACACGAGGGTTGTGCTTATCTTGAAAAGCCCAGGTGGCAATGAACATATACTTTTCTTTTTTACACGATCTTGAGTTAAACCCAAATGCAGGATCGTAAATGTGCTGATGAGACACACTGATCGCAGCGGATTGTGGGACATCCAAGATGTTTATTGTTCTTTGCCAACACAACCGCGTTTTACTTTCGTTGGCACAAGGTTCAATAAGAATTTTGTCTCCCGAAAATTGTGTTTTATTCTGCTATTTTGCTTTATAGAAAGTGTAGTGCGTTTATGCATTTTATATGAGTGCGATTTAAAATAGGTTCGTTTTGTGTTTATAGATGCATTTAATAATTCATAGCATTTTTGTCATTTGATTTTGTATAGATTGAATTTATGAAGTTTTAATTTATAAATAACGATTAAGAATGCACAAAGTAAATTTATATTATTATTGTCGCTGTTCTCTGAGTAAAAGTTTTATTTCTTAAAAATTGTTCAATTTGCTAAAAAGAAAAAAAAATTATAATTCTCACAATCAGTAGCAACAAAAAATATAATAATTTTAAACACTAATATAACTTTGTTAAGCATTTTAACATATAAGTGTTTCGGTATTTTATGAATTTTTGCATCGCTTAAAATACTAGCCCTGAAGACATAAAATCATTTATGAATCATATTTTTCTACAAACAGAGTCCATAAATGTTTATGTGTTTTTTTAAACTAAAGATAGCTTTAAGTTTATTAATATGCACATCGGAATCTCAGGCAGTAAGGACATGAAAAATGTCCCCATGATAAATTGCCTCTTCAAACGATGGACCAGCATTATGAAAAGCCTGCTTGCCAAATATTCCCCAGCAATCTGGCTCTCTGCCAATTCATCTACGCAATTTAAATTCTCAATTAGTGTGCAAACATCTCAGATAACATTGGAGATCAAGTAAGGGGAACCGACAGCAGATAGACAGTCTCAGGGCAAGATAGTGAACGCTTTTGCACCAAAAGAAGGTTAATTGGGGGGATACATTTTCGGTATGAAACGCTGAAGGGTTAATTTCCCGTAGAAATTAAAAGACCTTGTGTATCATGCAATAAATTGGTTTTGAGATACTAGCGTGTGGTGTCAATCGTTGTTTGTCATTATCTCATTATTATTATTATTATTATTATTATTATTATTATTATTATTATTATTATTATTATTATTATTATTATTATTATTATTATTATTATTATTATTATTATTATTATTATTATTATTATTATTATTATTATTATTATTATTATTATTTTTATTATTATTATTATTATTATTATTATTATTATTATTATTATATGTAGTGTAGTAGTGTATGTAGTATTAGTAGTAGTAGTTGTAGTACTAGTAGTGGTAGTGGTAATAGTAGTAGTACTAGTAGTAGTAGTAGTATTAGTAGTAGTATTGTTATCGTCAAATAATTATTATTGCATTAGATTTGTTTATCTAGTGTTTAAACATCTATTTTCGTACATAGTTATATTAATTTAATTTTATGTTCTTAAATTAAATTATTATTTTTTATTAATTAGCTTTTTAGCTATATTTTTTTTTGTTTATTTAAACATAAAGTTTTAGACGTTATTATATTAGTTTTATAGTCGAATGGTAAATTCCAGAAGCATCAACACATTAAAGTTTCAATTTAAGCTGATTTTTATCATTTTTGTTCAAAGCTCCTTTCTTAGGCACATACATTAAAGATAACATACATACATGACTAAATTCTTCTCAAAAAGTTGTAATATTTACGTTTACATACAAAACAATTTTATTTCACAAAAAGATGCCTTTTTGAACAAAAGAAAAGCCGTTAAATTTACATTTCTAAAAAACATCAAACAAAATTTATTTCTATAAACATTAAAAAAATCTATAAACAAAATTCTATACTTATATTTCTATTAGCATCAAAATATTATTCTTATCATGTTTATTACCTTCTTTAATTCATTCCTCCAAATTTCGTGTGTGTGAAAAACTTAAAAATCTTTATCAAGGTACCCTAACTCCATCCCAATGCGTAGGAAATAGGAAACTGTAAAAACTCTAACATGAATAGAAAGGTGATCCCGCTCCACTGAACTTTGAGACATTCATTGCTTGGGTGTTGGAGAAAGTCGGTTAGATTTACGAGTCATCAATTCCTAAGGATGGGACCACCTACATATTGCCTAGAGAGTTTTCACTAAGATGCATCCAAATCAGGCCTCACGTTAAGGGGAAATGGGCGCGCTGGACCGCGGGTCTCCAAAGCAAAGTGCATCAGTGTTAATCAGAGAAAAAAATATTTTCTCTGTCACATTTCTCCGGCTGGATTGAATATTTTTACAAACGGATTTTTTATGTGATAAATGTAGCTGACTTACAGGTCCCGACAATCTCACTTTTTGAAATTTATTCGAATATTTTTTTTAATTTTTAATAAATAATTTTACACAAAATATTCGAAGCAATTTCAAAAAGTGGGATCATAGAGAACTGTAAGCTAACTACATTTATCATTAAAAAAAACTCGTCTGTAAAAATATTCAATACATCCAAGGAAATAAAATAGTTTTTTTCCCATTGGATTAACACTGAGACACCTGAGTTTGGAGACCCGTGGTCCAGCGCGGCCATTCCCCCTTAATAAGAAACTAAGAAAATCAATTTGAATTAATTTTAGGATATTTTTTTTAAAATATAAATTTTGTTTAAATCTAAAAAAAGCATAAAATAATGTTCTTTAAGAATAAAGGCTAATTACTTAGATAATTTTGTAAAAGATGAGTTATTAAAAGTAACACAAGATAACCTTAAAAGATTTATTAGAGAATCAGTACTTGTAAATTAGATTTTAATATAAATCTATTTTAATTATTTAAATACTATTAAGTAGCTATTAATAATTAAATTTGTTATATACCAATGAAAATAATTTATTTTATCTTGATAAAAGTTATATTTTTATGCAAAATAACCTAAAATATACTGCTCAAAATAATTAGTTTAGCGCATGTTTTAAACCCTTTCACCCTAAATGATTCCATTTGGAATCATCAGCCCGCGTTTTTTTTTTCAGTCGAGTTATATTTTCTTTTTGTATCGTTAGATGGGAGAATCATGTCTTCTAAAGAATTAAATAATGCTTATTTTAATCAAATGAAAATATGAAAAACATGGTAAAATAAAATTCAATCTGAAACAATTTTTAAAAATAAATTGATCCTAAACTCTTCCTGCTTGAATTTTAAAATGTTTAAAAATTAATTTTAACTATTTTTAACAAACAAAGATTTTAAAAAATGATTGTTATAATTTATTCAAAAGTTATGATTCCAATTTTTTCCTTAAACTTTTAGTCAAAAAATTAAGATTTTTTCACCGGGTTTTTAAACACTTTATTCTAGATGCAAAATTAATCTATTCACAAAGTTTAGATTTTTAGAAGAAAGAATAAAAAATTGGGACTGAAAGGGTTAACAAAAGTACGCAAAGTGTTCCCCAAATACTTTTGAGCAGTGTATTAAAAAAAAGTAAAGGCGTTTCATAATATGTGACCTCAAACTAATCAAATTTATATAAAACATTTTGGTATTTAATTATTTCAATTTAAAATATTTTTCAATAATATACAGGGTTAGAAAAATTTAAAATTTGGGCAAGTTCTTCAAAAAATACTTGCGTGGCCTAACATTTTACTAGACCAAAAGAATTGTATAAAGAATATTTTACTTAACTATTTTCAAAATATTTATAATATCCTTAATTTTTTAGGGCTGGGGAGCCCAGTCGGTTAGGCATTCGCCTGGCATGCGGAAAGGTTCCAGGTTCGGGTCCGGGCATCGCCAAAATAACTGCCAACCTATAAACAGCCCGTGCAGCCAAAAATGTCCGACGAATAATACCCCGTGTAGAGGGAGTGCACGTTAAATGTCCTTCGAAGTCCTAACGCTGCGTACGATGTCGTCCTTAACGGTTGCGTTGGGTGCCTACTCAGGTGTCGGCTCGTCACCTGACTGTGGTTCTAAAATATGACGCCCGTCGCCAAAAGCCCTCGTGTAGCTCTAGTTCGACGATAATTCAGACTAAACTTAACTTAATTTTTAGCTTCCACACTACGTTTATAACGTAAAAAGTGGAAGGTATTATAATCGTTCTGTCCGTCCGTCACCCACTTTCATAGCCCAGATTACAAAAGCTACGGACAAGTGTGATACGTCAAAACATTCAGCGCATCGAAATTAGAATACATTGAAAAATTCAGAGAATTCGAATTCGAAGTACTTCAATTATTTAAAAACCTGCAAAATTTAATGCTCATTCAAAAAGCATAAGAAGCCATTCTTATTAGAATAAAATCACCATTGCCATTCGCAACAATCGATAAAATTTAATTCTTTTAGATAATAAATTAAAATAAATTTCTTTTTGCGACATCGATCAGTTTGAAATGACGTCAAATATATTTCACTGCGAGATTCTTTGTATGTTGATATGAAACATTTCCATTCTATTTAAAAGCGAGGAATATTACATATTTATTCTTTGAAATATAAATTATTTTTTGCAAACGATAAGTAATAATTATTGAATTTTCGAAATAAAATAAAAGAAACTAGCCAAATTTAGCATGTAAATGTTTAATATAGAATTAATGCTGTGTTTGGTGCCTTTTTACCTGTTAAAATACAACTGTTGTGTGGAAGCGGGTTAAGTGACAGATTCTGATACAAACCTACTTGTTTATGTTTTCAAAATCACATCTTTCTGTTTCTACTAATCAATCACGACATTTGGACATTTTGAAACAAGCAGAAGACGCGATGCAATAATGAAATAATTCGGCAGTTGCTATGGCGAGCGAAGTTCAAATAGAACAGTGTCTCAAAATGAATCAATGTAAGCGTCGTAATTTGAAACTAAATTTGTTATTTTCATTTTGAGAAGTCTTTTATTTTTATTAGTTCATTCCAAACGCCCCTTTGAGGCCAAAGCCATGCGACCGATTCATCTTCTGGCGTTGAAAATGTAAACAATGGGAAGAACGGAGCGGTTATTTTAGAACTGATGTGCTTGGATTTCGAACATCAACCAGTTTCGCATCAATACCTTTTCAGAGTCAAAATATATATCGTAAAAAAAGTATAAAGCTACAAAATGTTACTATTCTCCATTAAAATTTTTACTTCTTCTGAGCCTGTCCAGCTATAGATTTCTTTAAGCCTATAATATATTTGCCTATGTCAGCAAATTAATCTTAAAATTTTAATTTATTTAACAAATTAATTTATCTTTAATTTTCGTGTTTTTTATGAATTGAAAAATTAAAAATATAGTTCTATTGTATTTTTAGCTGCTTGTTACTTAACCCGTAAGCGTATGTAGTTAAAAGTATTGCCGTTGTACAAGCGGTCTTTATATAATTGCTTTCTAATTAGTTTCGTTTTTGTAGAGTAAAAATAGTCTTTTAGTCTATAACAATTGTAATGTAGTCATTTCGTTCAATAAATAACACTTAAATCACATACATTCGAAACTGGGGAGCCGAATGTAGTTAGAATTAACAATTATTCGTAACATCCAATAATAAGGTTTTAACCGTACACTCTTAAAACAAACGAGCGGTTTTAACTCAGTCTGAGTTTTCCACTCCTTTCCGTGCCGAAAATGCACTTCCCCTATAGGAGTGGATTTCACTCTTTTTGCGGAGTGGGTAAAAGAAATAAAAGAAAACAATCTACGTCCTACACTCTTAAAACGAGCGGTTTTAACTCAGTCTGAGTTAATTTCCACTCCTTTCCGGTGCCGAAAATGCAATTCCCCTATACGAGTGGATTTCACTCTTTTGTTTAGTGTAATTTTGTGGTGAAATACCTTGCTATTATATAACCATTTACCCTTATTACTTACGCCAAACACTCTTCCATAACCAATGACACTTGGCGAAGCACCCCTCAAGTCCGGACAGCCTGACATCTGCCATCCAGCCCGGAATCGGACCAGATCCATCAAGTGCCCTTTCGTCTTCCCCTCCCGCCCTTCCCTACCCCTTTTCTCTTTGAAGAGCATCAAAAGAGATCCCACTAGGAACTGCCATGGGTTTGAATATAAATTATATTTATGCTCGAATAAATAAAAGGTGTAGATTTTTAATGCTTACAATTATAAGAATAACTGTGCTCAAATAGTGTACTGTACACTAAACTAAACTAAACTCCTCGGCGCACCAGCCCATTAGTGGGCCAAGGCCTGCCGTGCCCATTTCAGCTTTCGTGACCAAGGGCTCTGGGGTGCTAGGCATATGTCCCGGTAAGGTGGTCAACCTAACGCGGAACCCCCAGTGTTTAGTTCAGAAAGCATACTTGGTACCCATTTTATCAACCTACTTAAGGGATGAAAGGATGGGTCAACCTCACCCAATCCGGGATTTGAACCCCGGATCTGTGGCACAGCAAAGTACTGTACACTAGTGTTTAAAATTTTATTTAATTGAAAAATACAATTTTTTTTCAAAACTCCCCGGAAAAAAAACAGCGCATGACACAAGTATATATTTTTTTTTTGGGGGGGGGGGGGGTAATTATAAAACCCAGATGTCAAATATGGAAACGAGGAGCAAAAGCTTATTTTAATGTTGAGTAAAGCTTATAAACTATATTCCAAATGGAATTAGTTTTACAGACTCAGAGAATTTGAATCATAAACCAAGACGTAAAATATAATTTTTAATTTCCTGTATTACAGGAACGCAACTTTAAACTTCAGTTATTTGTTTAATGAATAACGTAGTATAATAAAAAGTGCACCTCAAAAAGAGTGAAAACAATGAATGTGATTTAAATTCTGTGGAATACTAGGTAACAAAATGTGCATTAGCAGAAGAATTTCATTAAGTTACTTTTTTTCATACTTAATTTAAAAAAAACACGTTTTAACCAGCTGGTGGGATTCTAACTTTTCCCACAACTTTGCCGAACACTTATTCCAATATGTCCGCCGACAACAAGAGTGAGTGTCCCGGCTCATTTCTTCTAGTCAATAAAACGACATTCAATGGGCTTTAGTATTTTGAATTTCGATGGTTTTTTTTTAGAAAACTATTCTCATTTTGAGTTTGAGGAAAAGTTAAAAAAAAACTTGATTGATAGATGGTCCAAATTTAGGCTTTTAATGTAATGAAATACCTTTAACTTGTTGGATTCTCAAATAATTTTGGGAATGAGTGAATTTTTATATTCAATGGATTGAATTGTTTTAGTTTCAATTGCGTTTTTAAGAAACCAACACATATGAAGCGGATACTAAATATTATAGGAAACAGATTTATGTACTTTTTTCCTAAAAAGCTTTTCTGTAAATCAATCTGACGGCCTTTGCTCAACTTTTTGTATGTAACCGATATGTTCTTTCTGTCAATAACCCTGCTCAGAAAGACAATTCATTCCAAATATTGGGGAAATAATAAATATTTTTTAAATATGTAGTTCAATGTTATGGTATATTTAACTGTTCCATTCTTGGCTTCAATCATCATGCGTATTTTTAGGAGGAATTTTAATAAAACAATATGCAATGTTCTTTTGCAAGTGAATTAATAAAACAATATGCAATGTTCTTTTGCAAGTGAATTAATAAAACAATATGCAATGTTCTTTTGCAAGTGAATTAATAAAACAATATGCAATGTTCTTTTGCAAGTGAATTAATAAAACAATATGCAATGTTCTTTTGCAAGTGAATTAATAAAACAATATACAATGTTCTTTTGCAAGTGAATCCATTACAGTTAGCTCCAAATCAACTGATGCAAAGTACTACCAACTTTAAGGTATAGAACATCGCCAACCAAATAAATGCTTTGTTTTAATGTTTTAACTGCTGAAGTAATGAAACTACTAAAAAAATCAGAAGAAATTGCAAAGTTATTTAAGCACGTAAATTCGTTGCATTTTGGTGAAAGTCGTCTCGTTTGACTGTAAGTAGTCAACTTTATAATGTGAGTTATTAAAAAAGTGGATTAAAAATGTGAAAATATAGTTTGTATATTTTAATATACGTTTTTATATCATGTGTTTTCATGTATTACTGGAAAATAAATACCCGTTCTTTGCATTGGCTAAAAAAATAAAGGTCAAATTGCATTCAAGCGGGTTAGTCTCCATTTATTAGTATTAGGTTACGCTTCTGTCATTTTTCCACTTAATTCAATATAAGATAGTTGAATCATCATTGCAAAATAATGCTATTTCAAATCAAAATTTTAATGAGGATGTAAAAAATCACATGTATCTCATTTGGCGCAATTTTTGGTAAGCTGGGTGACATGTCTGGTGATAACCTGATGAATATCGCCAAAAAAGCCTATTGCTGATCAGTAGAGCGATGTGCCCCAAACGAAGAACCAGCTATTAAAACATAGAAAATAATAGTTACATCCCACAGTAACTCAAAATTGAACACCCATACTAAAGAAACCAAACTCTTAAAACATGAAAGCCGTTCTCAAAATCTACTACCCTCGTTATAATCTGATACTTCAACATTTCTTTTTTTAAATATGCATCCTTTCAAAAATAGAGAAAAAAATTTTAAAAATATATGTGTTTTATTTCCATTTAGTACTTTTAATGCTACTTTTTTCATACAAAGATTTACACAGTATCAACTACTATTACAATTATTTTTTATTGCATTTTCCAAAATAAAATTAATCTTCTCTGAGCAATCTTCCACATTTTTTTAATTTCAACATTAAAACTACTTTAATTATATTATTATTATTATTTTTATTTTGTTGCTAATAACATTATCATTTGTTCCACTTAGAAATAAAACTTGTTTTTACAAATAACTCTCTTAAGATAACAATCGCTTAGTGCACAAATTTAATCAAAACTTAATAAGCTTTTCGCCAAGAACAACACGGAATAGCCATGAAATGTTAAATGGCGCCCAATTTGTAACGTTCTTTGCAAAATAATTAAATAAAAGTAATTATTTGAAACCAAACATTTTTCTAATCAGTTATTTAAGTAACAAAAAAAAAGGATTCCCTTAAGCATTAAACATAGTAATAAAAACTTGTTTCGCATTCCAATTGGAACGCTCAACAATGTAAAAAAAATATAGATTGATAAATGAGATATTTTAGGATATTTAAAATTCTTCACCATCATCAAAGCTATGTTTAATTTCGTTTAATACCGGATGGCCAAGAGGATTGAATGTGCATTTAACAAAGAATGAACATTTTGAAGACCAATGATCAATGTCCAATCGGTTGTATTTAGCATTTCTCCCTCTTTTTCTTTATTCCAGTATGCATGTATATACACGGCCTACTCAACTACTAAGGCCAAAGACGATTTCCCAAACAAGCTCGGGGACGGAAATTTGGACGTCATAGTTCCGAGTGACGTTGTTCCGAAGATGAAGACAACCTGTCTCGAAACCTGTTCGGAACCACTCGTTCACGGCTGACCACAATTTTAGGTTTCCGAATGCGTCCTAACTGGTTTCTCGATCTTTGGCACTGGGAAAAGTGACGTCAAAATTTCCGTCTACGCTCATGCTTGGGAGAGCTTCTCTGGCCTTGTTATTGAAGTTGGCCGTGGTATATATCGGATCAACATAATTTATTTGCTTACATGTTAATAATAATATGAGGTAACTTTTTCTTTCCACAGCTTAACAAATTTTCAAAGTTTCAATCTTGGGTATTCACATGTTGTTTATTACTAACGTTATGTAATTTTCACTTTTTTTGGGTTTGTTAACATGTTTCTGATTTGGAAACAAAAAAGGAATGGATTCAACCGAATCCCACAATATATGAACGTGCACTTGCTTCTACTATGAACACTACTTGAAAACAAGCACAAATTTTTAACCAGTCCGAGTTAATTCATCCTATTTCCATCTGAAATCACTTCTCTTTAGTAGTAATTTCATTCTTTTTTCTGTGGGAAAAGAACATAAAAAACTAATTTGCGTTATACCTAAAAAGGAAGTTTCAACTGAGTCTAGACTAATTTCACACTCGTTTCGGATCTACACTGAGTTCTCACATATAGAGGTCACTTTTTGTAAGATGTAGGTAATTCGATTTTTTTTTTCAAATTGATATACCCTAAAGCACAAAAAAAAATCCAGAAATTATATCGACTTTCGTTAAATAGTTTTCAAGTGTTTTCAAAATATCTTGTTTAAATTGGATTTTACCCATTAACCAAGGATAGCAAGGAAATTTGAAACGTGAAAAAATGAGCTTAATGCTTAATTTTTCTTAATAAACAAAATATAAGATAAATAAAGACCCTATTCCTGCATATTTTATGCAGGGCAAATATGTTTACACGAAAAACGTATTTAAAAAAAACTTTAATTCTTTAAAGCTTCAATTTTAAAAAAATTAAGTTTTGTATTCGAAAATGAAGGTTATCATGGTATTCACAAACTCGCCGTTAATGGGTTAATTAACTAACAAACTAGTCCAATGGACTAAAATAAGCTAAATAAACCTTTTTTCTGTTTACTCAAAGCATTCGTTCCTTATTTTTTTCACATTCACTCATACTCCGCATATAGCAATTCTACCCGGAAACTCAAACAACCACGTGACCATCGGTTCATTTGGGCCAGACACCGGGACTTCCTGGAATGTTGCCAGATACAAGAATGAAAATATAACTAATAAGAATTCCTGGGATTCTGGCTATCAGGGGTGCACAAAGCATGGGCGAAAAAGTTCTCAGGGAAGATTGTAATTTATATTAGGCTATGAGTATAAGAAAGGGCTGTACTAAGTGGGTCGTTAAGTCTGCTTGCACATGTGGCCAAATGTGGAATTTTGCTGGTGTCAATTTGTTTAGCTATAATACTACCAGCAGAGGGGGAAAGATATCTTCAAAAATAAAAGTAAAAGGTTGCTGTATGAAATGTTAAATTAATTTTTAAGCATTTGTTTTTCTTTATATATTTTTGGCTCTGCATTAATGAACAATATTAATTTAATTTTATGCCTTGGGCGATTCCAAAACGTGCTTTAATTATGTACTTTATATAAGCATATTTCTAAACATTTCATTGAAGAAAAACTATGTGTGGTTAAATAGGTTTTTGCAAAATTATAGAACTACGTTTAACTTTTTATAGGAGGACGTGGTGGCGAAGCCAACTCCACCTCCGGTATAACAATAGTTGGAAACATGAGTAGAGGTCGGGATAGCCTTGTCGGTAAGGTCTTGGACTGGCATCCCTGAGGTGGCGAGTTCGAGTCCCGCTGCCTTCCGATGACCCCCGTGTACTCTAATGGTGACTGGTGCACGTTAAATTCGTCGTGGTCACAAAGCCAATTCCATACAAATTCAACTTGGGAAAAATATGTGGGGTCTTAAATAGGTTTTTGCCAAATTATGGAACTACGTTTTTTTTTTTATGTCGAGAACGTGGTGGCGAAGCACACACCTATGTATGTAAATGTGAAAAACATGAGTACTGAGAATGAATGGCCGCAGAAGGCGAGAGGGGGAGTCAGTGACGGGGAATGGGACAAGGCACAAACAAAAAGATGAAGCGAAAAAGAGACGTCAAATGGGAGGCTGGATGACAGTAGGATGGCAAGTAGCACCTTAACGGGGAGAGGTGAAAAATAATGGCAGGATGGACGCCCTGTGTGCGAAAAATTTACATGGCGTTGCAACAGGCGTCCATTAAACCGAATTATAAAAAGAGAGTTATTGTATTTTTATGAAGTTTGACTAACTGTTTAAATTGCCTTAAAAACTGGTAAACTTGTATTTTCTTTTAAAGAGACCTCTACTGCGATTTAAATAATAAAAAAAGAAAGCGCAAAACTGAGTGTTTAGTTTAGTTTAGTTTGAATTATCGTCGCACTAGAGCTACACGAGGGCTATTGGCGACGGGCGTCATATTTTAGAACCACAGTCAAGTGACGAGCCGACACCTGAGTAGGCACCCAACGCAACCGTTAAAGGCGACATCGTACGCAGCATTAGGATTTTGAAGGATATTTAACGCACACTCCCTCTACACGGGGTATTATTCGTCGGAAATTTTTGGCTGCACGGGCCGTTTATAGGTCGGCAGTTATTTTGGCGATGCCCGGACCCGAACCATGGGACCTTTCGCATGCTAGGCGAATGCGTAACCGACTGGGCTCCCAAGACCCCCAAAACTGAATGTCTTTCACATACAATTTCCACTCAATATATCCATACATTTAAAGTTTATTATATATTCATAAAGGAAATAGCAATAACTTTAAAACCTAAAAAGTTCTATGGCAGCACCCCAATGCGCATGCTCAATTTCTTCGAATTTCTATGGCAGCATCCCAATGCGCATGCGCAATTTTTTTCGAAAACCGTACTATGACTTCCTACAGGTACTGGAAACACGCGTACTAAATATGAAGTCAGTTGCTCTTTTAGTTCCAGCTGTATAGTGGTTTCAGATAGACATACAGGCGGACCAACCATATAGCAATTCGGATTTTAAACCATATAGCAATACTCTTTCATTACCTAATATATTTTATATTAAGTAATTAAAAGTAAAAAAGCGCTAATCAAAATTTTTTTTTGCCACATTGGATTATATTTTATCTATTGCTAAAAAGGATGTCTGAAAAATCAATATTCTCTGGATAACGTGTCTGACTTCCTGATATATGGATCTATCGATTAGAGACCCATTAATCGTTATTCAATCTAATACGAAGGTCTAAGAAGTTCATTAAAACTGATGAGCGTCATTTAGGTTTGTTAGTGTCGCTGTAGGACATGGTTCAATATTGGTTTTAACCTTGCTAAATTCTCAATAAAAGGTTCGCAATTTTTAGCCTAATTTTCTTTTTTTTTTAAATTCGAAAGAATAAAAAAAAATTAAAAGTAGGTATTGACATGCTCACGATGTCAGTCTATCCGTCCATACTTCCCTCCCAAAATCGGTCATATCCGTCAGATCTTAAAAATTCTTTTTTTTGTTAGAAAGGTATGACCTCAGAGTTCCAACTTTCATACTTTTTGTCCATCTGTCTGTACGTCCGAACGGACATCTATCTGCTGTTTGTCGGTGATTTTCCCATCGAATTAGCATTGGAATTGAATTTTAAGTCATTTAAATCGCTGTTGACGCATCAACAATAGCATGACAAACTTTAATTAAAATTAATATAGGAGGTCCTTATAGGCTTAAGATGTCCTTCTGTCTGTCTGTCCGTCCGTAGCCCCTTCCAAAATCGGTTCTCTCATAGGATCTTAAAAATTCTTTTTTAGTTAGGAAAGTATGACCTCAGATATCAGATACTATTTTGAGTGAAACTATTCTAAAAAACATTAACTTAACTCATAATTGCAAAGAAAATTGCAAATACTAATTTGAAATAATTTTTTATAGTCAAATAACCATGCTAAGTTTATAATTTTTTTAATAAAACTCAATTAAACATAGATTGTTACTTAAAAAATCTATCGGCCACCTTTTTCACAAGGCCATCCCTTTCCTAATTAAATAATAATTACAAGACTCCTTTTTTACCTTGTAATTTCACAGGTAATATATTATCGTTATTTTAGTAACGCACAAAAATTTACAATATCAATATATATCCTGGATATACTTTTTTTATTAATGTTTGGATACCCTTTTTAATTTTGGCTTTTCAATCAATGTTTGGATGGTTAATTTCATATTCCAATGGTTAATACTTTTGATAGTCATAACTATATATTTTGATAGTCATAGTATAAGTGTGCTAAGTTTATAATTTAATTTTTAAAAAATCATTGTAATTTACATTGTTAATTACAAAATCTATCAACTACCTTTTACACACGAACATCCCTTTCCTAATTAAGTATTAATTATAAGGACGCATTTTTTATCTTGCAATTTCACATATAAAATATTATCGTTATTTTTAGTAACGTACAAAAAATTACAATATCAATATATAACCTGGATTTACTTTTTTATTATATATTTGAATAACTTTTTTAACTCTGGCTTTTTATTCAATATTTGGTTAGTTATTTCATATTCCAATGGTTAACGCTTCAGGTATATTTTTTTAATCATGTGAAAGACGCTTTTTTTTTATTATATTTTATATTTACAATAAACAAAAGATATTAAGCAAATATTGGCAATTATCTTATTTTTAAAAAAAAAAGGTATACCACTCTCTTTGTACTAATAATTATCATATGCAATTACAAGCTACAGTGTGAGGTTAGTCAGCCGAAGAAAGGTAAACTTTACTTTCAAAACAATTAATGCGAGTAGCATGTCTGATTTTCTTTACAAGTGGTTATTTTTTATACGCTGTAACATATTCTTTTCTTATGAGAGCAAAAAGGTAGTAACAGAATATTAAGTAGAACAAAAAACACGATAAACGAATTTTAAGTACGGAACTGAATAATTAAAGTGATGCAAAGAATTTTTTTTCTCCTTTATTTTCATTTAAATTATCATTCATGGCTGCTTTTAAAAGGTGCTGAAATGGAGATTTTTTACATCCATACAAGCTAATTTTTTAAAAATATAAACTTGTTTGAATAATCTAATTTAAATTTTTTTAGGTGCCAAAAACAACCTTAATAAATTTGATAGATTTTTTTTACTTTGAAATTATTAATTCTTAGCACAATTGCGTAAAAAAATGTACATTTTCAAAGATTTTTTTGAACGGAGTCAACAAAAAATGGTGCTTATCAAGATTTTTATAAAAATACTAAAAGTTTGGTAGTCTTTTTTTCTGTGATTGCATAGTTTTTAATGTTTATTTCTTATAATTTTCTCTAATAATTTCATTGTAAAATTGAATGAATACTTTAATCTATTAAATACATTTTAATTAATTTAAATTTATTTTATTTGCTCATAAATAACTTTAATTCTTGTCACTATATTATAACAATTAACACAATTAACTAACATTATTAATAAAGGTTTACAAACAAGTCTATTGTTAACTTACATTTACTTACAGACATAAGCATGTAATATCCATTATCTGAATATCATATAGCGTATGTTGATCCGAATGTACGCATTAATATGACACTAGCTTTGGGACCCATAATTTTCGCATTGTTTACTATCACTCGGCGACATATTGTTGGCAATCAGATTAAGGTGCTACGAAGCGTTGTGTATGATCGGATGAATCCTCTATTAGAATGATAGTCGGCCACTTATCTTATTGGTGTAAGATTTTTTGGTTATAATAGGATAACAGTTGCTTATACTATTTTACAAATAAATTATCCCATTTATAAATTTGGTAATGAAAGCGTTATAATAAAGTGCATAATTTCATCGAAAATCTTTTGTGAGAGATAAATCGAGTAATTGTGTTTTAGAATGCTCTGAAAAAAATAATATTTTTATTTATTTACGAAAGAGAGTGTGTTTAAAAAGATAAATATATTCCCTAACTCATATTTTTAGAAACAGTTAGTTTGTGTCGTAGTTTTATGATATGAGCGCGTTTCAACGTATTTTACACATAATTTAATAAGTTATTTTTTTATTTAATTGCTTGTAAGATTCTTTCATATGAAAACAAAGTACACAATCTCGACTTCGGAAACTTATAAATGGCAGTCTAAACCTAACCGATGTCTCTGACAATGTCAAAGAGTTAAAAAAAAAACCACGCATCATTCGATTCATATTTGCTTAAATAATTTAAAAACCTAAATGAATCATATCGTTATCGAACTAAACGCTTTATAGGTCGAAATTGATTCTCGGTCCATAGAAAACCACTCATAATTTAAATATAAAAAATACATGAATGACTGTCTTTTTTATTTTAATAAATATAATTAAAGTAATAATTTTTAATAAATAAAAGGGGCGGGGGAGCCCAGTCTGTTAGGCATTCGCCTAGCATGCGGAAGGTCCCAGGTTCGGATCCGGGCATCGCCAAAATAACTGCCGACTTATAAACGGCCCGTGCAGCCAAAAATGTCCGACGAATAATACCCCGTGTGGAGGGAGTGCACGTTAAATATCCTTCAAAGTCCTAACGCTGCGTACGATGTCGCCCTTAACGGTTGCGTTGGGTGCCTACTCAGGTGACGGCTCGTCACTTGACTGTGATACAACGACTCACTTGACTAAAATACAATGCCCGTCGCCAATAGCCCTCGTGTAGCTCTAGTGCTACGATAATTCATACTAAACTAAAATAAATAAAAATATAACAGTTAAGAATGAAATGGTATGTTATTATCCTATGCATCCCTTTATATCTTCTATCAAATGGAATCGGTCAAGCTTACTTAGTCGGAATCTCGAGAATCGGTGGACACTCGGAGAGCTGAGGCAACCCTGAGTTCATATAATCTTAAGTGCTTAAACTGTGGGTGGTGCGTAATGAAATATTAAGAAGCTTTGGTTTTAAAACTGTATCATTCTCTCTGGATAATCGGAACCGATAAAATAAGCTGATTACTGTTTGAAAGCATTTAAAATTATGTTTGATAGGCTTAATGTGTCTGAGCTTTTAACGTGGAAAGTTGTTGTCCTATTAAATAGAAGAGCTTATGATGCAAGATTATTAGAGTTTGTTTGAAATATCAAAGTAAATTTATTCAATTAAGTAATGTTTACTGTTGATAATATACTTAAATATATTTTATGCTTGATATAGTACATTTTAATGTCTTAAGTTTTGAGAATTATCTTAATAAAACTATTTATATATAGTGGAATGATTTGATTAAAATATGTATTGGTACTTTAAAAAGTTTTCGTAATGGCGCTTGATAATTTTTTATATAATGACCAATATACTTTATTAATATAAAAACTGAATATAGTTAATAAAACCACTTTTTTATGCACCCAGGGGGAAATGTTAAGCTTTCGTTTTTTGAAATTGCATATATTCCAAAACCACTAATTAATCGTGAGTATTGGTGAAATAATCTCAACATCGTTTGAAACCACATTGACATTTTTTTATTTAAGAATATTATAAATTAGCTCGGATTAAATATTCGCGGTAATTAAAATTTTTAATCACTCGTGAATTTTTATTATTTTCTTTACAAATGTTTCCGATTGAAAGAAAAGGATTTTAGACAAATACATTTTTAATGACATGTTTCAGAATGATTGAAACTCTTTGTGAGCCTTTGAAATGCTTTTGTTTAGTTTTTGTAAACAAAAAGCAGATTAATGAAAAATAATTATGTCAATAAATGGTTACAAAGGAGAAGGATAGAAGATTACAAGCATATAACTATTTAAATATTTGGTCAGAAATATTTACAAATACTGTCATGGAAACTAAAACATACATTAACGAGCAATTTTTAGGTATATTAGTCCTATGGACCTATTACATTAATTTTAAGTCCTTAGAACTGTCAAAGTATTACTTTCTCATTTAAGCATTTTATAATCAGGCATAAAATTTTAATAACAGAAAAATAAAAATTAGGAGCAGAGTTATCTCCTGGTTATTTAATTATTATTATTTGAATTTTTCAAATAAAAAAATAGTGATATATGGGAACACTTCTTTTAACATCAATCCATTAAGAGGGATTGTCAGTCCCATAGAGCTAATGCATTTGCTTGGAATCACAACTTCCGCAGAAGTATTGCTTTGCCATATTAGCCCTTTTTCCCCAGGTATAGGGATCAACATAACATCGAAATTAAACAAATTTGAAAAAAAATATAGCTAGTTGTTTAATTAAATATTTTTGAAGTTTTAAAATGCCAAAAATATACAGCAGATGGCGACACTATTTTGAAACTTTATCAATTAATAATTAAATAAACGGATATTATTTCATTTTCAATTTTGTTTTAAATTGATGTTGTGATGATTCCCACATACCTGGTGAAACTGAGATAATATGGCAAAACAATTCTATTGCAAAAGTTGTGATTTCAAAACGAATGCAGTAACTCTATGGGGGGCTGACAGTCCCTCTTAATTTGTAAATTACCGTATGATAGGCGCAACAGCCCGTTAGTGGGCCAATGCCTGCCGTGCTCATTTCTTCAAGGGCTCTAGGGTGCTAAGTATATGGTGGTAAACAGGTTAGGTGGCGGAACTCCCCAGTGTTTAGTTCCCAAGTATGATTGGTCCTCATTTTATCAACCCACTTATGGGATGAAAGGATGAATCAACCTCGCTCTATCCGGGACTTGATGCCCTGACCTGTGACATAGCAATGCGAGGTACTACCACTAAGCTGGACACTGGGCCTCAACTCTTATTGCAATCTGAGCGTTAAAATTGGTTGCGAGAGCCACCTATATGTGCCATTCACATTTGTTTTATTTTGTTGTTATAACTATTTTCATACCTGGTGAAAAAAAATACTTGCATAGCATATGTCATACTTTCACAGAAAATAGGATTTCAAAATCATTGCTTCAATACTTCCTCGTAAGTAAAATCTAAACATATCACAGTTGCATTTACTCATTAACGAGGACTTAGTGAATAACATTAACACTTCCATTTCCAAATAAAACGTTAAATTTCTGTTTATTAAATCAATTTCTTTTCATATAACTTAACTTGCCCTTCTTCATTTGTCAAATATTTTGTTTATTTAGATAAACTTAAGCAGAAAGCTTATTTTCGCTTGACAAATTTTATTGCCAGGAAATATTCAAAAATGTATGGAAGGGTAGGTACAGCTGGGGAAAAAAAAACGATCCACCCTTCATATTTCGGCTGCTATTGGTCAAGGAATTTTGTGCAAGGTGTAATTTTTCAGGAAATAGCGTAAGGAATTAAGAACTGGCAACCAAAATTGTATAAGGGGTCGTCTACATATTAAAATGAGTAGCAACTTTGAAAATTCCGATGGCAACACCCAATTTTTTTTACATAAAAATGTTCAGCAACTTCAAAATACCCCAGGTATAAAAAAGAATTATTCATTTTGCATTATTTGCTGAGATATTAAAGCATTAATTTTCAATTCGTTTGGGGGGAAATCTCCAAATTGATAAAGGTAATATTTAGGGTGTTTTTTCGAAACGACAAGCTAGCAAAAGGGTTACCATAATTTCGCCAAAAGATGCTAGAATTAAACATTCTTCACTAATATTGTGATTTTTTGTTATGTTTTTACCTTTTTTTTTAAATTTTGGATTTTAAAATTCAGAAATAAAATAAAGGGTAGACGAGAAAAAGTTTTAATTTTAAATTAAGTCACATATACGATTATTTATAACGAACATATTTTCAAATGCGATTAGTTACAATCAGATAGACAAACATAATTATTACATTTAGGTTTTACATTTTATGCAAATTTTTGTTTCATTCATATTGCTACAAAAGGTTGGTTTAAAATTCGGCACACTGGGTCTGGGACACATCCCGACAGCCGAAATCCCGACAAACCAAAATTCCGACAAGCCGAAACCCGAATGAGTCAAAATCCCGAATGGGTCTAAATCCCGAAAATAGATTTTTGTCCATTTCTCGATTTTTTTTAAATATTAGAGATTATTTATTTATTTAGTTATTTAGTCAGTTATTTAATCAGTTAGTTAGTCAGTCAGTTAGTTAGTCAGTCAGTTAGTCAGTTAATCAGTCAGTTAGTTAATCAGTCAGTTAATCAGTCAGTTAATTAGTCAGTTAGTTAATCAGTCAGTTAGTTAGTCAGTCAGTCAGTCCGTTAGTTAGTCCGTTAGTCAGTCAGTTAGTTAGTCAGTCCGTTAGTTAGTAAGTCAGTCAGTCAGTTAGTTAGTCAGTCAGTCAATTAATCACTCCGTTAGTTAGTCACTCCTTTAGTTAGTCCAGACTGACTAACTTAGTCTAACTGACTGTCAATTAGTTAGTCAGTGAACTGACTGACTCACTGACTAACTAATTGACTGACTGGCTAACTAACGGACTAACTGACTGACTAACTGACTGACTGACTGACTAACTGACTGACTAACTTACTGACTGACTAACTTACTGACTGACTAACTTACTGACTGACTAACTTGCTGACTGACTAACTTACGGACTGACTAATTAACTGACCGACTAACTAACCGACTGACTAACTAACTAACCGAATGACTAACTAACTAACCGACTGACTGACTAACTGACTGACTAACTAACGGACTGACTAACTGACTAAATAACTGACTGACTAAGTAACTAAATAAATAAGTAATCTCTAATAATTAAAAAAATCGAGGAAATAACATATTATTGGAAATTTTATAATAAAATAATTATAAATAATATTGGAAATAACATACTTTCAAAAACATAGTAATCGATATAATTTAATGTTAATTATACAAACAAAATACATTGTATGCACTTGAAACAAGAAAAGATTTTTAGACATTTGACAGACATCAATAATTTGAATAAACATTTACCAAAAACGCTTTTCAACCACCAAACGATAATGCAAATTAGTGTCCAATTTGCTAAGTAATTTTTTACACGGTCCCTAAAATTCGTTTTTTTTCAGTATTTTTACAATAACTCGGCAAATAATTGTTGTTGAATTAAAAAAATTCCGGATTTTGGTTTTACTTGATCTACTTTATCGATTTATGTAACAAAAATTTGGGGTTGCTATTCATAATTTATTTTTTCTTATTTAAATTTACATAAAAAATAATAAAAATTAAAAATTGATGAAAAACTTGTGTGATTTGTTTTTGGAAGATTAAGAAGTATATAATGAAAAAAAAAATGTTGGTTTAATTCATTTTATTTGTGGAGGTATAAATAAAAGTTTGTGAAACTTTTTTAACATTATGGGCTTTCAACTTCGAATGCTTATATCTCAACAAATAATGCAAATTAATACATTTTTTTTGGATCTGGGGTATTTTGAAGATGATAAACATTTTTATATATAAAAAAATTGGGTGTTGCCATTGGAATTTTCAAAGTTGGTACTATTTAATATGTAGACGACCCCTTATACAATTTTGGTTGCCAGTTCTGAATTCCTTACGCTATTTCCTGAAAAATGACACCTTTCACAAAATTCCCTGATCAATAGCAGCCGAAAAACGAAGGGTGGATCGTTTTTTTTTTCTTCCCCAGCTGTACATATATATTCCGGCTTGTGCACTTGATCAGAGACCCGCTTATAAGCCTTCGTCAAGTAAGACAGACACAGAAATATTTTTTACTGTCAGAAAAAAAGGAAGTATACCCAGGGCGAAGGCGGGAGTCGAACCCGAACCCGTTACAACGCGCAGACTGCTAGCGTAATGGTCCAAACAACTCGGCCATCCGAGCCCCAAAATGGGTGGTTGTTTTCACTGCATAAATTTTAAAATTAACATTATTTCAACTATCACATTTAATTTGAAAATATCAGAATTAGTTTTATTTTTGAAGATATGATCTTAAAAATCATTTTAAAATGAAACAAGTAAATTATAAATAAAGTTTTATTATTTATAAAATTTTGAAATTTAAGGTTATTCCAAGAAAGACTGACGCACAAAGTACAGTTTACTGGTTCAAGTAACGAATTACTGAGCTTACATGTTACAATATTTCTAGTCAATGAAAGGACATTTCAGGAAATGGCTGCTTCTGGTAGGATGCGTATTGCACGAAACCGATCTATTGAATTAAACATGACGATCAGCCGCGTGTGGTTTTGTCTTTTCGCGAAGATTGATTGCAAATATATTTTATGGTCCAATAGTGGGTGTTATTTTCGTTACATTTATTTTGTTGAGCTCGTAATAAATATGGGAGATTCTTTTAAAATTAACATAAAATCAGATGAAAACATTTTTAACGTTATATAGTGCTTATAAAGCAATTTTGTTTTTAATATGTTTAAATTTCGGAATTCTTTTCGATGAAAGTATTTTTTAATGTGAGTTTTTGGTTTAGAATGTTTTAAAATGAATTTGGAAATCAAGTAGATAGTGTTTGGAAGATAGTGTTTGGTTGTAAAACTGTATGTAAGAGAAAGTGTTGTAAATTGGTATGTGTGAAAACTAAAATTCATTTGGCAATACAATATAAAAAAAAATTAAAGCGTTTTACTATTTGTTATTATCGAAAACTGTCAATTTATAACTATGTATTAAAAAGATTGATGTGAACGAAATTTCAAGGAATCACTCGCGTATTAGGAATAATATGTTTGTTGAAGATCATAGAATAAATAGGAGGAAATAATCTACGGGAGTTTCCGAAATGTGCTAAATATTAGAGAGATATTGGCTTTATTTATATAATCGTTGTTATAATGAAGTTCCAATGCTACTTCAATTTACTTTAACCTATAACCAACTGATTGACAATGTTCCGTTCAATTTATGTGCAACTTATTCTTTTGTTTTATTCATCTTAATCATACAATAGGGTAGACTGACCAGTGAATGAACGCTTAAGCACAATTTGTTTTATGAAAATTCATACATTTTTAAGAAAATATAGCTTCTGGTGTATGACAATGTGAACACATCTGTCATTACATGTAAATTCTACGAAAAAAAGGAGGTGACTTTATATTGCATTGCTTTGGGTCTTTTGGGGGTCCAAATAAAAAGTGGTACAAAAGCCAAGTGAATGAACAGTTCTTGTACCAGTGAATGAACACAAAAATGTCCAGTCAATAAACATGTTGGATTTTAATTAAAAACTAGATTCATAGATTCATAGACTAGATAGCTTCCTACTAGATGGGAGGAAGTCAGTGTTGCCAATTCATCCAGTGGAATGATTTTCAATCCTTATTTTTTAAATGTATTTACCAACTGTTCATTCACTGGGGCCTGTTCACTCACTGGTCAGTCTACCCTATAACAGAGATTGGCATGTGCTTATGATAAATTTAAAGCGCAATTTTAATTCAAACATCTTGGAATGCAATGCATTTAGGATTAAGCATTCTATTATTGAATTGGCAACACCATGTTGATTCTAATGTATGCACAACTAGTGGTACCTTGTGCATATTCAAACAGATTAATTCAAGTAAATTATCTGGAAACTCATCACAGAGCATTTGAGGAATGTTTTCGCAACAGTTAGGCATACAATTAATTGCAAGCAAGTTGTTTGATTTCAATCTAAATAACAATGAGACGATGTTGGATTTTGAAGCCCACTAATTGTGAATTCATTTGACAATCGCTCAGATAATGTGGATTTTAAATCAAGTTATCGTACATTCAAATTACAATCGCTCAGTACTTGTAGACAGGGCCTGATTATCGCATGGGCAAATCGGGACTTTGCCCAGGGCCCCCTGATTCTAGGGGGCCCCCAAACTGTCCTCTTAACGTGCAAAATGCAATATATATTTTTAAAAAAATTCCTGAAACCCATTGGGTTGGATTAAAAAAAAAAACAGGTTTTTGCACGCCCTGAGAATATGTAAACAAAGCGGTCATCTATAATCTAAGAAATTTCATAATCGGCAAAAACCTCTGTCCCAATCCTTGTGGATTTCATACAGTTGACTGTATTGTATATACAAATTACTAATATAATCTATATAAGTATGTGTGTCTAGGTATCTAAATTGGAATATAAGAGGGGGGGAATGTAAAGTGGGTATGTGTGCATGTATACGTTGGTGTGCTTTTTGATTCAAAATGGATTATAAGAGGGGGCCCCCAGAAAAGTTTGTGCCCAGGGCCCCGAATTGGCATGATCGGGCCCTGCTTGTAGAAGGCGAGCTTTTCCTTTTGTAACGGTCATGAAAACATTAGTATTACATTTGAAATCTGAAATTTTGGACTGTTTGTGTTATTATTCACCGTCGAAGTGTGTGCATTGTGTTTAAATATGAATTACATTAATGTGGTTTAAGATTTTTTTCATTTGTTTAATTAATAGTATTAAAAATTAAAAATAGTATTATTAAAGTGTTTATTTGATATACTAGTACAAAGAGTGTACATAAAAGAATATTATAAAAATTAAAACGCATTTTATATATATACTGGTAAACCTTAAAAAAACAACTTCGATTAAATTTTAAGATGGGTTTTTAAACAATTAACAAAATGTATTCTAAAGCATGATGATATAGTTTTTATGGCATTATTAATAAGTACACTTTCTTTCATCAAAATTTTATTTACTTAATACTTTTAAAAAGCTGAAAAATTATTCTTTCTTTATCTAAACTAAGAACATCAGCGTTTAATAATGCTCTCAGCATTAAAAAATTATCAAAATAATAATTAATAAAATATTGACTAGCTCTCATTCTAACATTAGAAACGTGAAATATAATACTCTGATTAATTTGTTTCCAAAAAACTAAAACACACAACGATTGTTATACGCTCTACCCTTTCTACGGAAGTCATACATCTTGAAATTTAGAGCTAACACTCCTCGGAAAAAGCATTCATCAGCTTTATCATTTTCTTCTTACGTGAAGTATTTCTTGATCACTGTGATGATTTGACAACATTTTAACTTGGAAGTTTGTTCCAAATAATACTTTTTGCATTAATATGTTCGATTCGGGCCATTTTTGAATTTAAATCTGGTTTAGAAAATCTTTGTTCCGGTAGATTTCAGCATCTGAGGCAAATAATAGCGAATGCACTTGCCAAGTGTTTGTTTGGATAATGGACTCCCAATTATCATCATTAGAAATTTCGGTGCTTTATTATCGACCCCGTAGGTTGAAGAGCTGAGGAGTTTACTAATGATTATGTAGCCAGATTATCAAACCCAGCAGCCTCAAAGAAGGTTAAATCATTTAAATGGACTGTTAAATTGATTTAAAAAAACGATGTAGGATTATGTTAGGTTAGTTTTAATTAGCGTAGCATGTCGAAGCCAGTAAATTAGAAATCAGCTTCCAGATGAGAACATTGGTTATTTAGCAGTTATTTTAGCACAAATTAAAACACAGCAGCAAGAGGTTAAATTTGACAACAAAAAAGAACGCCATCAGCGGCACGTTTTCATAGCAACAATCCATAAGAGCTCCATAGCAACCGTCAAACAGTAAGTGCGTCTCCATTGAAACCATAACTACCACGGCGAATACATAGCACTAGAGTTACAAGAGGGATATTTGCGACGGGCCTCGTAAATTGGAACCACAGTGAAGTGACGAGCCGACACCTGAGTACTGAGTAGGCACCCGACGCAACTGTTAAGGGCAACATCGTACGCAGCTTTGGGACTTTGGAGCATATTTAACGTGTACTCCCTCTACACGAGGTAATTTTGGCTGCATGGGCCGTTTATAGGTCGGAAGTTATTTTGGCGATTCACGGACCCCAACCTGGGACTTTCCGCATGCAAGGCGGATGACTTAACCGAATGTGCTTCCCAAGTTCCGATGTAGGTTTATGGAAGGAGAATTAACTTAATGATTGATGATTACAATATTTCAACATCCAATTTAATTACATGTGCGAAGAAACTATTATTCCGGTTGATTCTTATTTTTTTCTTTAAATATTGAATAAAGATATAAATTAATCTATATTCATTCAACCTCAACAGTTTTTAGTTTATTATTCAAACCAACAAATTGACATAAAATCATAAAATTATACGAATTAAAAGTAAAAGCGTTTTTAGTGTTTTAGTTTTGTAATATATTAATTATATTTTCTAAATTTCAATTAAAATTGATTATGAACTTCTGTCTGGTTCTGATGTACTTGACGTAATAAATTTAAAAAGGTAAGTTCAAGTGAACAGTAACAACTATTTCAAATAAAAAAAATACAGTTTTTTACCATTAGCTGCTTCCTTCTGTTTTCTATGAACAATACTGGAGTGCACAGTAATTTTACAGTTCGAAGTAGAGAAAAGTTATTGATTTTGTGTTTGGATTGGCGTAAAAAATTTCGCTTTTCTCTTGTTTTTACTGGTTGTATTTTTTTCCGTCGCAACAGATATGTTTCTCCAAAGTTGTTCACCCGTGCAACCTTAGGTTAAACCATGCGTTAAGTAGAAAAATAATAAGTTTGGGTTTTTGTCTTTTGAAAATACTTTTTATTAGAAGTGGCGTATAATGAAAATTGCAGCCTTTTAGCGAAAGTAAATCGTGTTTATTGCTTCCATAACGGATATTAAGCTTGCAACCTTATGAATAAGCTAAGAGTAAGCAAATAACAAATATTAGCAAGTGGTCGAATTGTGAAACGGTTTAGAATAAATATATACATTAGATGAAACGCGAAGCATAATTTATGAATTTGTAATAAGTTTTCTGTGAGGTAGTGATTATGCATTTTAGAGCAAACATTGCTATATTTGTTGAATTATTTGAACAAAATATTCAAAAAATGAAAAATAAAATGAATAATTTCGATGATATGGAAATTTAATTTACTAAATTGTTTATTTTTCAAAACATCACAATGAATAATTTCCTTTCTAATAAAATGTTTGCCTGGAATGTTTATTTTTTTTTAAATACAATTATATTTTTATACTTGGTACTAAAACTGTTAAACTGTTATACTGTTATTGTTGCAGTTAAGCGTATGAAAAACATTCGAGTTGCTTATAAATTAAGCAACACATGAATACTGAATAAGAATCTATAATTTAGGTAACTTGAAAAATATATGATGCTTACAATCGAATACATTTTTTTTCGAAATGCTGCTGAATTAAGTTTTTAGTTTGAAAAGTAGACAATGTATATAAAACACAGTCGTGTAATTTGAAACATAAAATAACAATGAAACTTTAATGTCACCATTTAAAACCATAAATGTTACAAGTTGCTTTTAATATACATGAAAAGTAATTATGTAATAAAAATGTGTTATGACATAATTTTCCTATATTAACACAATATTGCCGAATAGATTATTAACCTATCTTATTAATACAGCATAACTGAGTCTTCACAGACAAATAATGGGCGTCATTTAGAAGTTATTTGCCCCACGCCTATAGACAAAGCTTTGATGATTCTTATCATAGTTAGCATCCTAGTATTTGTCCCATCAAAAATATCTTGAAGTACAAGAAAGGTAAAACGTAATTTTACTTTAGTTATTGCTGATACCATTTATTAATTAGTTTATTTAATAAAATTAATGACATTTCTATTTCTATTTTTTCCATTATTTAATGATCAATATGAAATATAGAAATGATTTGTTTTCCCGCTGTGTAAAAAAAATCTATCAAAGATAAGTCTTTTATCTTTGTAAGATTTGTTGAGAAATTATTTTTTGTATTGTTTTTAGGGCATAAGATATTTTATTAATATTTTAATTATATTTTAGGTTTGGTCTATAACAATACATAAAGACAATGTCAATAAAAGTGGTTGTGAAGTTTAGCAGTAAAAACATATCATTTTTTAGCCTACTTTTCTTTTTTAATTCGAAAGAATTAAAAAAATGAAGAAGTAGGTATTGACATGCGGTCGATGTCCGTCTGTCTGTCTGTCTGTCCGTACCCCCCTTCCAAAATCGGTTCTATCCATCGGATCTTAAAAATTCTTTGTTTGTTAGAAAGCTATGACCTCAGATACCCAACTTTCATACTTTTTGTCCGTCTGTCTGTACGCCCGGACGGACAAAAATCTACTATTTTTCGGCGAATTTCCCATTGAATTAGCATTGAAATTCAATTTTGAGTCATTTAAATCACTGTAGGTATTGAAATGCGGTTGATGTCCATCTGTCTGTCTGTTCGTATGTCGGTCTGTCTTTCCGTCTGTTTGTCTGTCTGTCTGTCCGTGTGTCTGTCTGCCCTTCCAAAATCGGTTCTATCCATCGGATCTTAAAAATTATTTTTTTGTTAGAAAGCTATGACCTCAGATACCCAACTTTCATACTTTTTGTCCGTCTGTCTGTACGTCCGGACGGACATAAATCTACTATCTGTCGGCGAATTTCCCATTGAATTAGCATTGAAATTCAATTTTGAGTCATTTAAATCACTGTAGGTATTGAAATGCGGTTGATGTCCATCTGTCTGTCTGTTCGTATGTCGGTCTGTCTTTCCGTCCGTCTGTCTGTCTGTCCGTCTGTCCGTATCCCTCTTCCAAAATCGGTTCTATCCCTCGGATCCTAAAAATTCTTTTTTTGTTAGAAAGCTATGACCTCAGATACCCAACTTTCATACTTTTTGTCCGTCTGTATGTACGTCCGGACGGACATAAATCTACTATCTTTCGGCGAATTTCCCATTGAATTAGCATTGAAATTCAATTTTGAGTCATTTAAATCACTGTTGCCAAATCAACAATGGCATGAGAAACTTTATTTAAACATATTTGAAGCAAAATAATATTTTCATGAATCAGTTTGGAATGACGTCATAAAATGTAGCACTATTTGATTATTTGATTATTCATTAATTATCTAACAAGAAAGCGGCAAGCGGTTTTGCATACAATTATGCTTAGTTTTAATTTACATTTCTTATTTTTTTAATGCAGTTTGGAGTTTCATTACTTTTGTTATTAATAAATATGTAATTATTCCTCGAACTACAAATAAATCGCGAGCAGACGATAAATAATATTTAATTAATTTGCGAAATAATATTAAGGAAAATAGTTGATTTTGGCTTTTAGAAGTTTAAATTATTAGCTGGATGCTGTGTTTCGATTTTTTTTCTAATATGTATAAATCTAGTGTAGAAACGGCTGTTGATGATATTTACTGTTAGAAACCTAGTTTTTTCCCGATTAGAACTTTAGTAAGTATTTAAGTAACAGGAAAGTAGGCTATTTTAGTTCTTTATGAACTTCTTGTTTAATACTGTATTTCCCCTATTCATATTCATTAGAGGACTGTTGTTATTTTCGACTACATATGCATTTTAATGTCATGCAACAGCGGTAATATATCAAAAAGATGATGTAAATAGAAATTCACATATCGTAGAGAATTAAAGTTACATCAGAAATACTTATAATATGTGATAAAGATCGTCAAAGTTTTAAGAGGGACTGTTAGTCTCATAGAGCAATTGCGTTAGTTTTGAAATCACAACTTTTACAAAAGAATTGTTTAAAAATGTTATCCCATTTTCACCAGGTATGGGAATCATCACAACATCAATTTAAAGCAAAATTGAAAAGAAAATAACATCCGGTTATTAATTATTAATTGATAAGGTTTTTAAATAGTGTCGCCATCTGCTGTTTATTTTTGAGATTTTAAAACTTTAAAAATATATAATTAAATAACTAGCTAACATTTTCGTTTCAAAAATGTTTCATTTCGATGTTATGTTGACTCCCATACCTGAGGAAAACGGGCTGACATGGCAAAGCAATACTTCTGCGGAAGTAGTGATTCCAAAACTAATGCATTAGCTCTATGGGACTGACAATCCCTCTTAAGCACCTCAGCTGTCCATTAAATTAGTGATACATTGCTCATGGTCCTTCCCACCTGATTAGAAGGGGAGACCGGGGCTAGTTTTTTCATGGGGCAAGTTTTCCACCATGCCTTACATTGGAAATGAGCCGTTAGAGGGAAAGCTACTCGTCAAGTATTCTAACAATTTTTCGCCGAAAATCGTGCATCGACCTTCTCAAATTAAGCTTACTCTGTCAAAAACGTAGTTTTTGGTAATATATGATCAAGTAAGAGGACTTACAGAAGCTCTTATACCTTTGAAGCAATATATGCAACTCAGAGGAGGTATAACATGCTATCAAAAAAGGTATATAATAACAGAAAAGCACCCAAGAACTGAAAATTTCCCCTACACCATAAATAATTTTACTAACCAAAAAACGTTTCATGTTGCACCAAAATTTGGAGTGAATTTGCCGGCCACAAATAATTGGAAGCAATCTCGCAAAACTTTTGTGTACGTTATAACTTTCAATATTTTTTCAAATATTAGCCATTCTTAGGACAACCTTAAGCAACGAACACTAAAATATGGCTTTTACACATGAAAATAACATGTATTAAAATTTACTAAACCCCGACATTTCCGTACAATGAACTGGCATTTCTGCCATATTTGTCTATTTTCTGGGTATACTATTATTTGGCATTTTTAACTTACAATATATTGCATTTAAAACTACCATGAAAGTTGTATTGCATAGGTAAAATCATTTCGAGAATTATTGGAAAATTGCCCCTTGCATATTTGGCAGGTTGGGAAAATGTACCCCGTATACGGCTTGAATATGCTTGAATTTATATAATTTTTGCCAAATATTGTGTTTACTTTTTGGAAAAGTAGTAAATCTAGTTTGTAGATAAACGTGTAACGAAGGCAATTGTGTCCTTTTTTTTTCCTTCAAAATGAATGAAAGTAAAAAATATACTATTACAAAGAAAAAAAATCATGGAAAACTATCCCCGTTCTCCCCTATTAAAATGCATTTTTTTGGAATACATAATATTTAAATAATTCCAGAATGTTTGTTCATTTTAACAGAACTAATTTATTTATATAATATTTATTATTTTAAGTTTTTATCCAAACTGTAAAACATTGGCATAGTAAATTTTCCAGTAAAAGGCTAATAAATTATTTTTATAATAATGTGCAGATATATGCACATCTAATTATGGGGTAAAAAACTTATTTATAATATTTGAACTTTATGTCCTTTTTAAAACTTTTATATCAATCTATGCGTATATAAATATTATTCAAACACAAAAAGACAAAAACCCGCAAAAGACATTAAAGCTCATTAATTCTTTAACAAAACTAATTGCTCGTTCAAAATTAAATCAAAAGCCGTCACTTCAAGTGTCCCGAAAATGCCACTCATCATTTAATCCCCATTCCACGCGATTCTACAAGCCATTAACAACAATCCATTTATATACAACAGACTTTCTCCGGACTTCAAAAACAGTAAAAAAATATTTTTTAAAAAATGTTGGCTTCTTCACTGCGTTTGATTAAATGTAGGTTAACCTGAAAGGAGCTAAATTACTGCTTTTTGATATAAATTTGTATTTTATGAGTGGTTTTATGAAAAACACAAATTTAATATTTTCGAAAAAATAAAATATAATGAAATGGAGGAAGGAAAACGACATTTTTTTTAATTGCATTCAAAACTAAAATGCAGTGCCCTGGATTTATTCTGTAAAGTTAGCTCGGTATAAAGTAATCGCGAATTTCTGTTTCGTCGGATATAACTGCAAATATGTTTTGGCTTCCAATTTACCAATTCTCCCTTCATTCATGTTCTATTAATATAATGCTTCAAAGTAGACGATTTCTATATAAACAAACCCATGCAGTTGAAAATTAGTATGCAATGATTACATTTAACCTCTATCTATACCCCTTACAATATTAGTCAGGATTTGTTTAAAAGTCAGTTAGAGGCTATCAGATTTTTCTTTCAGGATGCTCCACATCAACAAGGCTATAACGGCTACAGATAACATAGACCGTATATACTGTTCCTATAAAAATGCACTTTCCCTATTTGTAGCCCCTACCAAAGAGAGGCTTGATACTTGAATTAGATTCATTAAAAAAAATAATACAAGAAAAAACCAATGTGAGCATGCAAGTACTTTAATACCCATATTACCTACACTGTATCAAAGTCTCTATAAAATTACATCACCTTTTGCGGTTATTTTTTACAGCACAGTGTTGTAAAAGTTAGTTAACAAACTGATGTTTTCGTGACTTGGGGTCACGTGAAGATTGGTGTCATATAACTATTGATAGCGAAGTAAACATTTACGACGTTAGATGGATTTCTGATCTTTAGAATTACAACATTCACTGTGTTTATCCACACCGCTCTACAAACAGCCATTCCGTAGCGTAGTGTTTAAAAGCGTTCATCTTGCTTGAGGTTGCATCTTTACTGGAGAGCAAGTTCTCGAACCCCACCTTCTATAAGTCATCCTATAAATTAGAACTGTGCTGGGAAAATAAATCATTGGGGACACAGTACCTCAAAAATGGCAAAAATTGCGATTTTTTTTATTTGCTAAAATTAAAGTTTGGAGTCCTCTAAATAAGTATACCAAGTTTCAAAAGTGTAGCTATATTTTCAAAAAAGTTATTCCACTTTTTATGCGGAAAGGTAGAATAAAAATGGAAACGAATGAAAACTTTATATGTGTTTTTCTCGGTGTTCGTTTTTCCTTGAAGACAAGTATTTCAAAACGCTAAGGCTTTTTTAATTATTTATAAAAGTCTAAGAAATTTTGTATGCAGTCTGTCAAATATGTTAACATTAAGAATTGGCATTAAAATTGTTTAAAAAAGTAATGCATTTTTTATTAAAAAAAATACTAAATTTGAAATCTTTCAAATATGCTAAAATAATTTGGGATTTTCTAGATAAATATTTTTTATAAAACAACTGCTGAAGATAAATCAAATTTGGATGCCAATTATTATGTAAAACAGTTTAAACTACATGATAAAAAAATTGGGTTAAAATGTTTGTATTTAAAAAAGCCTTAGCATTTTAAAAAATTTCAAAAAAGTAATTTTCTTTAAATAACTTAAAAAATTAAATTAATTTGATTTTTTTTGTCAGATATTGTTTCTAAATATAGATTGAACTAATAAAACATCAATTTTATAGTGATTATGTAAAAATTAATGATTTTTTTTTAAATGGTACCGAATCCCCTTAATCACGGAAGTGCCCGAGTATATTAGGGCAGACCTACTCGTTAAATCTGTGGAGTGCAAAGTCCCGATTGATTTGGCGTACATATGTAAATTGACATTATTTTTTTGCAAAATTTTCAGCACAATAAATTTTCTTTAGAATCTGACATTATTTTTCATCTGCAAATTCACATCACAGAGGGTACAGCATTTTTACCATCACCCTGTGCTGTAAAACTACAGGATTTTTTTTACAGGGTACTGTATGTACAGTGTACTATATGTAATGTGTGTAAAGTGATCGATTGCTAAGCTGTAGCAGAGACACATAAGAAAATATCCCCTTCATTACACTCATTAAACTTGGTGAAGTAATAAGTACCACGATTGTATGTTAGAATGGCTACACATTGTAAAATATAATTATATAATGATAATGTAAAAATTACAGGATTTTTTTCCAGTGTACTGTACGTACAATGTACCACACTGTTAAAAATTTGGTGCTAGGTTTCACCATGATATTGGTTCCTAGTAGCTGCAACGGCATATTGGTGAAATGTTTCACCTTTTTTTCGGTGTTTGGTTGAACCATTTTTCTGGATTTGGAAACAAACCCGATAAATTGTTCAACCGAATACCAAAAATATGGTTTAACGTTTCACCACACAGCCGTTGCAGCTACTAGGAACCAATATCATGGTGAAACAAAGCACAAAATTTTTAACAGTGTACATTGCTCGCAGATCTTCAAATTTAAATTCATTATTTTTTTATATGAGTTATTAGTTCCTTTTGTACTAAATAATTTCATTTATAATCGATTAATTGTTTAAGACGATGCATGCATGACAGAAATTACTTCCATCTCCCCACGTGTGGATTTGAACGGGAGGAATGAGTGATGTACAGAGGAGGGGGAAAACGAAGTAAATTAATAAAAAGTATGATGAAATATGTTTTAAACTTTTTGTTATTAAGTCAGATTCATTAAGCCTGTGAAGCTGAAAGAGCAAATGGTGCTGACTAATTTAATTTAGAATTAAAAAAAATGGATTTGGGATGACCGTGTAAAAGGATAAATCTTTTATGCGGTTTATTGGTGATCAGAGAAGTTTGAATTCAATTATTTCATTAAAGTACAAATTGTGTAAAATCAAAATGATAGTTTATTTAAGTGAAGAATTTGGAAGAAACAAAAACAATAAAAGAAGAAATAATTAGTTGAACTGTATTGGAATTAGTTTAAAAATTGGAACATTACTTCGATGAAATATATAAAAAAAACTAATTAAGATGTTTTATAAATTAAAATGAATGAATAAGACTTTTTACCAAATATGAAAAATCTAAAATTTGTACTTATACCTTATGTTATAAAATTATTTTGAAATGACATAAATCAAAATACGGTATTACGCGAATGATATTCTGTCATTAATAATATTTTTTTAAATATATTATTTTTATAAATATTTAATTACTTATAAGGTCCATTCCCGTACATGCGAGGCGATTTTTATTTTAATTATGGTTTTTTAATGTTACATTAAGGTGGATAGCATAATAAAAACAGAAACCACATTTTTTAAATGTGCCCTTTATCCGTTAAATATTTTTTAAATAAAAATAATGCGTGAAATAATTATTATTGCATTTATTTTGTTTTTATATATTTGCGCGTTATTATAAATTTTATTTCTTTTATATATATATTATAATTATTAATAATTTCGAAAAATCATTATCACTTTTCATTCATTTATGATAGTTAAACTCTAATCCGATGTCTAAAAAGCGGTACTGCAGCTTGCTCTAGGGGGGTTTGCTCATTCTCGTAAGTACTGCTTGCACCCAATGTTTCTTGACTTTAATACGTGTTTTTAATATTAATATATTATATTAATTAGAGGAATGATTATTTAGAAGTGGGCAGATATTTAAAAAACAATTATTCAAGAACATTTTTTTTTTCAAAATATTTCAAATTTATACCGTTATTTAATATTATGAAAGTACGTAATGTACTTTTTAAATTACGAACAACCTAGTTGCTCTAAGAGATAGCAATATATAACGTTAAAGTATAAGGTATTAAAATAATAAATCTATATTTTTTTTTACTCTTCAATTAAAAAAAATAGATTAAAATGTGATCAGCTTCTTATTTCCAAATTTTATTAAAATCAAAGATTAAAATATTTATTTTTAATAAAACTGTGTCTTTTCTAATATTGATTGTTGTAGCATTGTGGCTGATTTTACTGCATTGAGTTAAGTTTGTTTCAATAAAGATTTTTCTTTAAATAATAAGTTCTTTAAGTACGGAAAATGTAGAAGTTTAATACGAACATATTTTTCATCCACAGTCAATCCATTTTAGATAATAAAAACAAATTAACCTTTTTATTTGGTTATTAAAATATACGTATTTATAAAAAGAAACTTCAAAGCAAACTAGATTTCGAACACTAGAAAACAAGTTTATACATATATTTAAATTGCTATGAATCCAGAAAATTGAATCATCTCACAAAGAAAGGAAAATAAATATATGATTTTAAATGGGTATATATTGGGAATGTATTTTAATATATAACGTTGTTCGCAATTACATATAAACTTCGATCAATAAATATAATAATTTATATTTTCCTGATACTGTAGTAATATTTCATACAAATTTTATTCAGCAAATAAAACTTTCATTAGATTCAGTTCTTAAAATGTTAAATGAAAAAAAAATACAATTCCAGAAGTGAAATATAAGCAAAAAAGTAGTAATCAATGAACCTTTCCGCATTCAATAAAATTAAAATGAAATATAAGTAGAATTTAATATAATCAGGTTTTTTTATATTCGGTTAGCATAAGAACATAAATATAATAAAGAAAAGGACAAAAGTTATTTTGATATGTTAAGTTAAAGTGCTTACATGAATATTTTTAAAGAATTCCCATAAAACATCTGGAATGCAAAATAAAAACTTACCAATTTTCAGATGTGATTTAGCTGCCAAAGTTGTGGTTAAAACAAACGATACACTGATAAACTGTAGAATCCATTGGCATATTATCCTTCCGTGTGATCTCATAACTCCAACAAATGTTAATCACAGCACAGTAAATCAAGAAATAAAATAAATAAAATCAAGGAAGCAACCGCGCCAAACACATCGCGAACAGTCCACAGAATAAAGAACTTCTATAATTCAAAATTTCATACAAAACTTTTCTTGGAAAAAAAAAATTATTTGAAGTAAAATACGATATAAAAAGTTTTTTTTTAAATAACAGAATCACAAAATCAATCCTTACAAAACTGCAGTCAAGATCCCCGAAAATTGTTAACTAAGAGTTTCCAATAGAGTGCGTAACGCCTTGCGTGCGGCTTTTGTTACGGCAATTTGCGGTTCGGGCCGTCCCATGCCCCGAGCATCAGTGATGGGGACTTACTCACTTCGCGATGTTCGACTCGATGCAGAGTTAGCACGCATGCGTGTTACGCGCGACAACCTCTCACAATCTTTTGAGAAGCGGGAGAGGAGAACTTCTTGTTCTCTTTTACCAGCCTTCTACTCACTGTAAAAGTTTGGTGGGACAATACTTCGCAAAGCTGGTGCAACGTTACAACTTTTTTTTTACAGTTAATGAAGCGCTTGTAAAATAAACGTTGGAAAGCTATATCTTTATGGAGTAATGTTACATCAAATTTATGAAGTAACGTTATGCCAAACTTAAGGAATAGCGTTACACCAAATTTGTTGCGAGTTTTACCAAACTTAAGTAGTAGCGTTAAACCAAATTTATGGCGTAACGTTAGACCAAACTAAAAGAGTGGCGTTATACCAAATTTAGGGAGTACCATACATATTTTACTTACTTATTTCACTTATTATATGCCTTTCTTATGATTGATTAAAGACAAACTATATTTTAAAAATTGAAAATCACAATTGTTAAGCAAATGTTATTAGAGGTTAACCTACTCCGCATTCCCGCCATATTCTTGCGTGACGCAGTCGAAGAGTCGTTCAAATTATCCCAGTGTTTTCTTCTCTTTTAATATTCTTCTTTTTATGTTTATCTGAAATTTTTTCGTTATTTTTTTTTTCCTGCAGGATGTTGATGCTCTCCTGGGAAGGGTGGACTTGAGCCAAAATTCATTCGGAGGCCTTGTCGAGGACTTTTTTTTTGGCACTGGTTTCCGGAGATTTTATTCTTTTAACCTGGAGGTGGTATTGAAATTTGCACCTGTTGTTATGCAGTCCCGTGTTTGGAACATGTATTATTTAAAAAATCTTGGAATTTATCAGTCGTAAAAAAATCTGTTTACTGGTGTTGCTTGCATTTATATGCTTTCAAGAATAGCGTGGATAATAAAGCTGGTGATATAATTGCTGATTATAAGGATATATTGTTTTGCTATATTTTATGTGGTACCAGGTGTTCTTTCTTGATACCCGGTGGATAATTAGGTCAGAATATATTTCTAATAGTACATATATCCTATATTGTTATCCTAAAGAAAATTATTTTTTTACACCCTTATACACGTCGTCTATCAATATTAAGATTAGTGACCTTGTAACTTTTCTGGTTAAATTTAAAGAATAAAAAAAAAGATTTACAAGTGTCCATATAAGTAACCCATTGTACTACTGGACATGCATGTCCATATTAGGGACAGGTGGCTCATTATGGAACTGCAACTGGATGGAAAAGTGACTCTTATAAGAGATTTTAGAAGAGAGGGTTATAAAAATATCTTAAAGTATTGCGGAAGACAAGACAAGGTAAATATCTTAAAAACGGGAACTGTAGAGGGGGGAGGGAGGTGATTTTCAGTTGTGGCTCTTTGAAGACCTTCAAAATGCAGTAATATCATCAATATGAACATTATTTTATTATTAGTTAGCTAAGTAAAATCACATTAAACAGGCATGTGAATCTGAAGATTAATTTGCTGTACTTCCAATGGGGACATAAGGCGTCCATATTATGAAACACGTAGTTTTACTTCATCTTATAAAAAATATACAAACAAAACTGTATCAAGCAATTTATGCAATATTATCGAAAATATGTTTTATCAGCTTTCTAAAACACACCACAGTATTTAAAGAAATTATGCAATGTATCAAAAGAATATAAACTTTCCTATAATTAAGATCAATACACCAAAAAAATATAAATTACCTTCGAAAGGGCAAAAAGCGCATTTGCACATTTGCAGCGCTTTTGCACATTTTTTGCACTTTCTAGGCTAAAATATTTTTTGACTGCTTTTCTTCACGGACATGTAACACTATCTTTCAATTAAAAATTTAAGTTTTAAAGATATTAGGGGTGTTTATTTTGGGAGCACTGTTTATATTTGGTACAAGTACTATATACCTAATTATAAACGACTATATGTATAGAAATGTCTGGGCGAATTGCCGGCATTGCAATTTTTGTCCCATACTTAGACTGAAGAGGATGAAAATCTTGAAACACAAATTGGTCTGTATAAATAAATACTTAAGCAACTAGTGTGTAGCTGGTTAAAGAACTCCGGAAGTTCAATTAATAATGATATTTTAAATTTCATTACCTCTTACATGCTAAACGTTTGACTTTTAACTTTCATCCTACTAAGTTTAATTTATTGCCCAAGAAAGTTTTTACGTAAAAAATTCAAAATATATAATTTTGCAAGTACTTTTTTAATAAAAATTAGACCTTCGAGTTTCTGCTTTAACCATTCATTTTTAAACAATTCATATTAAGTGTTATACAGTTATTGTGTTAGTTACTTACTCGGACGAAATATCTAAATCATTTATAAGGGTTATCGTTAAAACTTATTCTTGAAAATAATCTTTTGAGAAAGTCAAAGTATTGCCTTTGACCAAGTGTTTTACACCATAAAAACTAAGCATGAAATATAAGGGTATATAAGGGTAAGGGTATATAGGTAAATTTACATTTATTTTTTTTATTTTTATATCCTTGATAGTAAGCAAAGTCATTAAGTTATACACAAAAAACAGCTAACACTTTCACATAATTTTTTAAGAAATAATGTGGTGAAAAGTGGTCCAAGTAAATCTTTCTTTAAATTGTAGTAAATTTGCGTTGGAGAGTATGCATATAGTCTAAACTCATGTGAACTGGCAAAGGAAAATTTGCAAAAAGGACGAAATTAGTTTGATGCTAGAAAAATTCTCACAAGTGAGTATTTTCTTTCTGGCAGAAAAGTATAAACATGTGTTAAAAATGCTGTTTCTGAAACTATAAAAATGTAATGCTACTAACTAGTACTTTAAAGAATTTTCCAAACATATTTGAACTTAAATAAATTCATCAAAGACCGCTGAACTGCAAATTAATTAAAAAAAAATAAAGACTGTTAAATACTTTAATGGAATGTAACACAGAATTACAAATTTAAATTTTTAACTTTGTATGATGATAAAGGGAAGTAAGTCGTACATTTAAATAAGAAACAATAATACAATTAAAATTACACGCAGAACAAAAAACACATTTAGTGTGGTGAATCGAAAAAAGCGCAGGAGCAGAAAAATCATATTTATATGGCTCTTTCAACACACTTAGGGGAATAATTTCCCTGAACTCATTCAGTGAGCTCATTCAAGCAAAATAATAAACACAAGAACAGTTAGTATTTAAGAACAACTTTTATAAATTTCTTTTTTTGTCCATATAATCCTAAACTGTATTCTGTATAGCTCTGTAAGCGTTATTGTCTTATCTAAATGATCTTATACTACTATTATGCATATATATTCTTCAAATTATGCATATATATTCTTCAAATTATGCATATATATTCTTCAAATATGAACATATCATATTCGCAACATTATGCATATATATTTGATCAAAAAGAGTGCATATTATATTTCTTCAAATTATGATAATATTTCAATGAAATCTTCATGCATATCTTCAAGCATATATATTCTTCAAAATTATCATATTATAAATTTGATATATTTCTTTCAAAATTAATGATTATATCTTCAACATTATGCTATATTCTTCAAATTATCTATATACTATTATGCATATATATTCTTCTATGCAAAATTTCATTTATATCTGCCACGTTTTAATATGTCTCTAATTGAAAGTGCATGCACAACGAAGGCAATGTCTTTAACTAGGAATGAAAAAAGACCGTCTTTTTTAAACGTCAAATAGTGTAAATATCGAAGGAACCGATGACTACCGCATGATTATGTGGCATGTAACAGATCTCTTGAGTACCCATTTGGCTTAGGTTCCCTCGACAAATTTAAATATCGGCATACTTTAACTTCCACAGAGCCCTCAGATTAATTGTAATCTGAGCATCAAAGTTAGTGGCGAGAGTTTCCTAGATGGTGCCACTGAAAAATGGCTCTCAGCTCTGGGGAATATGCTGAGTCTGCAAAAGCTTAGCCACCAATAAAGCAGCCCCGTTAGAAAAAAAACCTTGGGAAAAAACGAAAGAACTGAAAGAACTATTTTCTTGTTGGAAGTAAAGATGTTGAACACTGAACAGTAACATACTTGATATCACTATACTGTAGGAATGCGTGGTTTAAAAAAAAAGGTTCTCGTACGAAAAGGTTTGTGAACAAAAAATTCTACCGATCCGGCGTTTAGTAGGGAGTAAAGCGAAGGCCTTTAATCAAAAGAGTGCAAAATCGAGTATCGTTTTATAACAAACAAAGAAACAAAGACTGAAACAAAGACTGAAAGAAAGACTGAAACAAAGAAAAACCCATAAAATAATTCTATGTAATTTTATACTGGCATTTTTAATCTTACACTCCAGTAAAAACCGTTTCGCAAATTTGGAAGCAACGATGTTGCAACTCGTATTTATTAGAAAATTTTATAGTATTCCCAAAAAATGAAAACATGCATGATATCAAATTAAAAACGCTTGTTTTCAAATTTCAAAACAAAATCTTTATTAGGATAAATATGAACCAATGATGTTCTCGAAAATTACAACATTATTCTAATAATTTCAAACCCGTTTTTAACTTTGTGGAGGAGGAATGGTACTTTTAAGATAAACTTTTATTGAATGAAGTGTTAAGGTATTTTTTTAACATTTTAAGTAAGGGTGTTGTAAAATCTGAAATTTAAAAAAAAAAGCGAAGGGATGGGTATTTAACTTCTGTATTATTTTTCAGTCTATAAATTCCATTATAATAATTTAGGCCAGTAAAATATTTCGAAATCAATTTGTGGACTGTTTTTTTACGTTTTTGAAAAAAAATGATAAAAGAGAAAAAAAAATTCTTAATTTTTGAAACAACGAAAGGATACATGCATATATTAATGTTTTTTTCACCTAATCACCTAATTTTAAACACATCAGTTGTGAAAATGAGAGCTTTAATTGTTCCTTGTCAAGCAATTCGTAAATCCATGTTCCAAATTTCGGCGTATGGGCCTTGATTACATCACGATTGTGAAACTGGTATGATTTTTGTGCCTGCTCAATCGTTAACCGAGTCGCTTGACCAAGGCCCTAAATGTGTTAAGGTGTACGTATACACTTGAACTTTTTATTTCTAATATTTAACTTAAAAATCCTTTTTTTTTATATTTGATATAATTCATAAGTGCATGAGGGTACGTGTAAAAATATTTTTAAAAATTTTAAATGTTAATTAATAAATTAGCATTTTATGCATTAATTAGAATGTTTTTTAAACACTCATAACTCAAGAACTAAATAACTCAGATCTATAAAAATTGCCATGCAAATTAATCACCAATTCATTCTCAAGGTCGTGAACCTCAAACCAAGTTTGTGGCTCTTTTAGTTTTTTATTTATAATTTTTTATAATAAGCAACATAAAAAAAATCCAATTTTTTAAAAAAAAATAGCTTTGACATGCAATATAAAATTAGTTTAATAACCAAATCTTTTTTTTTTTGAGGTTCACGCCCTCCCCCAACTTATTCTACAAATAAATAAACAATTCGTTTGACAAAATGTTAATTTTAACTTTAGTTATCATTGTTTAAGCAAAGTAACACATGAGAAAAATGAAGTTTTGAGAAAATTGAGTTTAAAGGTTATAAAAGCTTTCATGATTTGGAAAGATTAGAAAAACCTCTGTAACTTTTTATTAGAGTGGAGTACCAATAAAACTTGACATCATTTTAAAGAAGAATAATTGGAGATTCTAATGAATTTAAAAACAAAAAATGCATAATTTGGTTATTTTTGGCCTTTTCTAATGGGGTAGGTACATATATATTCCGGCTTGTGTGCTTGATCAGAGACCCGCTTATAAGCCTTCGTCAAGTAAAGTAAGACAGACACAGAAAGAATTTGTACTGTCACAGAGAAAGGAAGTACACCCAGGGCGAAGGGGGGAATCGAACCCTCACCCGTTACAGCGCGCAGACTGCTAGCGTAATGGTCCAAACCACTCGGCCATCCGGGCCCCTTTTCTAGTGTGTATGTATGCCTTAAAGCTCCTCTTGAAGGCTGAAAAAATAAACAGCCTAAAATTTTCAAAATACCTAACATAACTGTTTATTTTTTTATCGTAAATAACAGGGGAACAATAAAAACTTGTAGGTTTTTTGGCCACGTTTTTTAAAACCTCGGGCTACCCAATCAAGGCCTTTTTGTTTTTAATTTGTTAATTAACGCTGGGAACATTTTTCTCTAAGATAATTGTCTTTGTGTTCACACTGAAAACAAATAAGTTGCAAGTTACGCTCATTGCACACCGATAATTTTTTATATTGGAATTGTTGAATATATTTAAGAGTATTAAGATATGTTTTCTTTACTTTTTTGCGACACTTTTATAGGGAAATTGTGAAGAAACAATTTAGTTTTTTTTAAAGAATAATCTTTATGATTAAAGATTTAATATAAAGTTTTATATTCACATTGAAATAACATTCAAAGTAAGATTAAGTCTAGCAATGGAACCAAAAAATAAAGCTTATTTATAATGTTTTTAGATGTAACTGAGAATTGGCTGACTTGATAAAACATTTTAGTTTTGATTTTTTATATTTATAAATACCTATAGCTTTCTGAGGAAAATGTTTTATAGTCATTATTAAAGCCTGTATTTTTTTCTAAAGATTGTTTTTAATTTTGTAAAATAATATTAATTTTTTTTTAAATATACGTTTTAATTTCGTTTAATGTAAGTTCTTTAATTTTAAAGGGAAGCTAATTCATTCCAAAGCATACTTTGTGCTTGAACCATTTTCAAATGTAGTTATTATTGAACATTCTACCGTATTTTATGATGTAGTTATTTTTATGAACTATTTAAGTACACTGTTCAAAATTATGCACTTTGTTTCACCAAAAATATGGTTCCTGTGTGGTGAAACGTTAAACCATTTTTTTGGTATTCGGTTGAACTATTTCTCAGGTTTTTGTTTCCAAATCCCGAAAAATGGTTCAACCAAACACCGAAAAAAGGTGAAAAAATTCACCACACAGCCGTTGCAGCTACTAGGAACCAATATCATGGTGAAACCAAGCACAAAGTTTTTAACAGTGTATTACACAAAAAATAAAAGGAAAAACACCCCAATTACTTTGAATCATTAAACCTACAATATGTAATTATATAAACACTCGCTTTAACCGTGTAAAATCAAAGATTTTAAAATTTCTGAATGATAAGAGGGAAGTCAGAAAAAATATATGCAAGAAATTATTTTAACTTTGTGGATAATTGTTTCCCAGGATCAAGTCTCCCCCTATTTATATTGGAATCATATGTGTCCCTTATTTTCATGTGTTGGAAAATAATTGTTAGATTAGTTACATCATTTATGTAGTAGGGAATGTTAGCATATTAAAAGTAAAAATATAACTGATTTATTTACTTTTAGAAAAACAATTAAAATTATTTTATTACTTACTCAAAAATAAGTTTGGCGTAACCAAAATAGCGATTCCATTAATTTCAAAATACATCCAAATCAAAATTTTTGGTAACGAGTTCTTTTAATAAAGAGTCGCTTAATCAGTGTTGAGAGTTTCAAAATGTGTATGCATATTTAATCTGGTTTTTTGCCTAGAAATTAAGTCTCCCTAGTGAAGTAAAATTTATAACTTTTAGAAAAAAATTTATATGCTGACTTCATATTGCAATCCCGAAACGGTATGAGAATGACAAAACAATTGGATCCTATCCGGTGAAATTATATCATTTGGGATTGTTTGGTACTGTATCTACTTCCCCTAAATTGTAATTAAGATGGAAATAGTATAATTCGATACATTTATTTAGATGTATGATTGATTTTAACTCTCTATAGGGGCTATAAGATGAACCAATATTCGAAAAATTGAATAATGATACATATAAAACAGCAAATTTCGAGCTTGCATTTTAATTAGGCGGCCCTGGTGAGATTCACTGTAAACAAACTGCCTTTCTTTAACATACCTTGATGTAAACTTCTAATGTGTTGGATAAATTTAAGTATTTTACTATTAAATACTTAGATCCGTTCAGCTGCTCAATAAAACAATAAAAAATAGCGAACGGTGATTAATTCGGCCGTTATTCATCCAAGTAAGCTTTTTGCTTTTACTCTATCAACAAAATTTCAGGTTGATTGATGAAAACAAACGTTCGTATTGATTAATAAGATAGTTTTGTAGTTTCAATTTATATGGACGTTAAGAGTTCTACCTCCATAACTTAACGAGATATGATGTGAATTTGTATTTCACATTAAAGTCTTATATATTAGAAATGTCAACCAAAATAAAATGTTGCTTTTGAAAATTTTAGTTTGTATCAGATTTAATTTATATAGACAAGACCACTTAGACATTTCTAATCAATCTACTACTACTTTTTATCAATCTTATGTTTATCCACTGAAAACATATTCAATAACTAAATAAACAATAGTAATAAAGGCCAAATTATCGATAGTAGTGTCTTTCTATAATGCATACCTTTTTTGTAACTATAGTAATAAAGGCAAAATTATCGATAGTAGTGCATTTCTATAAAGCATAGCTTTTTTGTAACGATAGGAATAAAGGCCAAATTATCGATAGTAGTGTCTTTCTATAATGCATACCTTTTTTGTAACGATAGTAATAAAAGCCAAATTATCGATAGTAGTGTCTTTCTATAATGCATACCTTTTTTGTAACGTAGTATAAAGGCAAAATATCGATAGTATGTTTTCATAATGCATACCTTTTTTGTAACGATAGTAATAAAGGCAAAACTATCGATAGTAGTGTCTTTCTATAATGCATACCTTTTTTTGTAACGATAGTAATAAAGGCAAAATTATCGATAGTAGTGTCTTTCTATAATGTATACCTTTTTTGTAACGATAGTAATAAAGGCAAAATTATCGATAGTAGTGTCTTTCTATAATGCATTCCTTTTTTTTGTATAGACTATTACAAAGTTGGAAAAAAAAAGAATTTTTATAATAATAAACAATCTTTTTGAAATTTTGTTTTTTAAAACAACCACTAAACTGAAAAATTCCTAGAAGAAAAATGAAGATAAGACCCACAATATTAGTAACAGCATTTTTCTTTCTATTTAACCTTAGGATATTCAATATCTTTTTACACCTACAATAAAGTTCCACGGCGAAACCAATCACTGGAAGGAATAAGTTATTTTATTAGTTTGCACAAAGGAATTTGTGGACAACATTTTTCCGATAAAAAAACGCATTGGCTCCTGAAATGTTTTGTGATCCAAATACAATAAAAAGAGTGATGGGAAACACCACCATTTGGTCGGTACAATTCTTGGAAGTCCAACCGATTTTCAGGATAAGTTGGATAATGTTTTAACTCATTTTGTTTTAAAATATGAATACCATACTGATATCGGTACAATTAAGTTAATGTTTTACATATACTTGTTAATTAACTACATATTTTAATAACATATATTTCAATTTCAATTATATTTTAAAGTATACTGCAAAAGAAAATCCTGCCAAATTAAGGTTCAAAACTTGAAAAAAACGAGAAAATTTTGTAAACTTTCTGTACTTAACACGGTTAATCCTAACTAATGAAAGTTTTCATTAAACATGCGTTTTTACGTTAAAATTCCTACATTTTAATAGATAAAAGGATTCACGTAAGACACGATTGTAACCTGCAACCACTGGGTTATAATCACAATGCGTCTTACTTACTAGTTTACCGAACTGCGTGATTTTACAGACCGTAATCCCAGTCAAATAATTCTGAATCGTTAAAAACGGAATTAGAGTGTAAAATGCGGATTTACAGAGCGCAAAAAAGCACTATTTCTTATATTGTTTTAATTGAATTAATTGCTTATGTCTAACTAGCTTTAAGTGACATTTTTTGAGTGAAACTTCAAGTGTTTGGTAAAGCCCCCCCCCCTCCCCTCTTGTTAAACTTGAACAAATAGACAACTTTCTTTCACTAAAATGACTTTTGTTGACTTTTAACATAACGGTAAAAAGGGTGTGTAAGATGGCTTCGTGTATTTTTCTGCCCAGCTTAAGGACGGTTCAGGACAGGGTCCAATTCATTTTGACGAAGACTTGCAGTAAAAAAAAGTTAGACCTGGGGATTTGATAATTTTCGCAGAATATATAACCACTACTTGCCATTCTTATTTCCTAAATAATTTTTTACATCAGCAAATAATCAACAAATATTCTGTCAAACCATTGGCCACTAAGTTCCATTTTGTCTTCTGAGTGTCTTTCGAAAAGATTTCGAAAAAGAGTGATTACTCGAATTAAAAGAATTCAGTGGCAATTACACCGGGGGATGAGACACAGACTGGGCCTGTTAACAACAACAACAACAGCGGAAATGTCCTAACAACATCTTTCAACCTAAACTGTTGCCGTTATTTTCTTCTGATTCTAATTGCGTGGTCTTCATTCTTTAGAGTCGTTTCTTTGAAATGAGCCCATAGCACGCGTCATTTATGGCAGATTACGAACGGTTAATAGTCTGGAAATAAAAGAAGTACAAAAAAATCTTGAAAAAAAGTCGATGTAGTTAGAGATACTAAGTATCGTTTTTAAAATATATCTCTATGTATTATTTCATTTTGAAGTAAATGTATTTCTTGCATATATTAATCATATAGAATATGCATTTTAAATATATTATATAATTTATTGATCTGTTTTATTTACTTTCTAAACAATTTTACAACATATTATTTCAATAAATATGTTATTTCTTATTTAGCTTACGTAATGAAACATACGCTAAGGTAAAAGTAACCCAAAAATAAGACAAATGCTGGATCATTAAATCTCTTATCATTAATGTGTTTTAAATAATTAAAGTAATTGGGTCTACAATAAACCTATTACAGTTGATAGTTTTTTCAACTCGTGAAAACTTGGTGAAAGTAATGGGATTTTTTAGAATAATGTTGCGTAATAATAGTTTATTTCAATATAAGAAATATCTAGACTATACAAAAAAAAAGAAATTACAAAGAGTTAAAACAAAAATACAAAAAATAAATATTTTCAATACGCAAAGCATCTCCAAATCAACTTACTTAGATATTTGTTTATCAAACATTAGGTTATTTACTACTGATGTCAAATATATAGACTTCTTACAATAGGAAAACGCATTTCCTTAAAAAAAATCCATTAAATAAGAAAACTTGTTTGCTGAAATAGAAAAAAAACTCGACTCTTCGAGAACTTTTACTGATATTAAAGTTAGGTTAAATAACGTTTGCAAGCATCAATATTAAAGCAGAATTCATTTCAAGTAGAATTCACTAACTCATTTAAAGTAGCCACTAAAATTTAGTATATTTTTCGATTTAATTTATAACAGGAAGTTTATAGCAGGAAGGATTATCATTTATAATAGAGATTTCGGTTAAAGTTTTTTTTGTTTTATATTTTATTTAAAAATAAGAAGGATTGATTAAAAAATTAATGACACTTTTTTGGTATTGCTAAATTTGTTATAAAAATATAACTCTTGATTCAATAGATAAAGAACTAAACATTATCTAAAAATATATATCACCCTAAAAAGTTATGAGTTGTCGAAGAAAAGCTTAAGAATTTTGTTTTTCCGAACATTTATGATAGAAAGTGCTAGAAATTTTGTTGTAATGCTATATATTACTAATCTGATGTATATTCTCCAGATAATATACTATAAATATACACAAGATATTCCGTACAACACAGTTCCTTAGTTTTTGAGAAATAAGTTCCGTCGAGAAGAAAATATTCAAAAGTTTCGTTTTGCAGAAAGTTGTTTTTGCTGAATAGTTTATTTGAAAAAAAAATAGAAAAGTTATTTTTAAAAAATTACACTTATTTTCAATTATCCTTAGGTGCAGTTTATATCTTTTTATATTTCAAAGACTAAAATAATAATATTGCGTACGCAGATGTATTTGTGCGGACTCTGGTACGAGATGTGTGAATTACATAAAAATGTTTCCAAAATGAGGTTGTGAACGTTAAAAAGGTGTTTTCAAAAAACTTTTTCTAAGGTAACGCTTCTAAGCGAATTTTTTCCATAGTAAACATACTATCATTTTCCCTTCAACTACATTTTCTACTTCAACATAAGAAACAAATGAATTGCATTTTAAATTTTAAACGATTAGTATACTTGGATTTTTTAGAGTTAAAACTAATTTAAAACCAACCATCAGTTTTCATGTGGCAAATTATGACTATTTCTTATAAAAAAAGTTGCACTACATTTTACTACATTACGAAAAAGAGCATATTCATAAATAAAATGCATGGAAATTTTAAAAAAAAAAACTTCCAAACATAACTCAAAACGTGTGAAAAGGGTTAAAAACAGTTGTGACACCTCGCCATATAACTCTTCCTCGCGATCCCATCCTTTATTTGTGGAACAGCTGTAAAAATAATCACCAGTGAGCCTAGCTGTGATGATCAGTTTTCCAAGGACTAAAGGTGCTGTGGCCTGAATAGCCCTTTAGGGAACAGTGTAAAGCAATTGGGAAGAAGAAAAATGACCTCCACCTGAGCTCATGACAGTTCGGCTAGACAACAGATTCTAGAGCAGCGAAATTTATAGGTCTTGGACCTCTCTTTAGAAGAAAAGATGCTTCTGGGGTACAATTCTGTGGTTTAGGGAAACTGAGGGTTTTCTTTATATTTGTAGGATAAAAATGATTAATAAATTTTTTTAAAGTATATTTGATATGTCTGCATTTTTCCATTATAATCATTTATGGTAATACATTATAATACCTAAACAATAGATCATTAACCTAGAAAAGAAGCTTTTAAGGTCCATTCGCTAAACGTTGAAAGTTAATCATAGCAAACTGGTTGCGAGATTATAACTAAAAACACTCTACTTTTTTACGGTTTTCACAAAATTGTAAAGCATTTTTTTTTCTTTTGCCAAGTGTCTTTGAAAACTATGACAATAAGTATTTTAAACCTTATCTTCCCTTTTCTAAAAAGTGAACATAAAAAAAACTGCAGTCTTATGTTCAAGTACGAATTTTTTAAACAGAATTATACGAGAATACCTTTAAAAATATTAATTTTAAATTTTAATTACTACGAGTGGGTTTCACAGTAGTTCTACAATGGTGCAAAAGTAACGAGAGAAATCAGCATTCGTGCAGTTGACTACTTTTTCAGATCTAAAAAAATTGGTAAATATTCCGTGGTTTTGTCAACTCGGGTTTTATCACATTTTTAAGAATATACTATAGAATTCAATTATCTGCCTTAATGACACTAAGGTCAACATCCAATGGTTTTGATAACGTATCCCATAAAGAAAGCCGTAATAACGGTTTTACGTACGGTTTTCATTCAAGTACTTACGGTGTTAAACACTGCTACAGTAGCGTTGTACCGGCTGCAACTATTTTTGCACTTAAAAGTCACAACATTATAACTAGTTAGTTGAAAATCGCTAGTAAAACAGTACGTGCGGTTTTCATTGGTGAAAACCTTACCTAAACCGGTGCATCTTAGGGCGTCGTATGAAGTTAGTAAATAACAAGTAATGTAATCAAAATTAGTTGATTCATTTTACTGTGTATTAATCATACATTTGCAGTGCAAATTTGAAGAAATTATTTTCTTATATAGATACTTGTACGATGTGCATGCAATGACTTATATCCTACTTGCGGAAACTTTACGACCAAAGGTCTTACAATGTCTCTTGCAAATTTCATTACATAATATTCTATTCTAATTTTGCTTCTAGTCCAGTCAAATTATGATTTGACCTCGACAAAATTGCTTCACAAGTAATTTAAATGGCATTCATATCAGAAAATTGTGTATTTTAACATATCCAAAATCGGACAAAATCCGAGCATGGGAACCCTCCAGAAAATGCAATTCAAAATGGCGGCCATTTTTCCATGTTACCTCATTTCTTATTATCAGATTACATGTTTTCTAATGGATAATTTTAATATGACAATAACTTTAATATTAAAATAAATGTTTTTTATGTGTCCGGCTTATTAGCCCAAGTTTTCGGGTTGGAGCACCGGCTGAATCGTCAGATTTTCTGGATGGGAAAATCGTAGGCACGCATGTCATATGATTTTGAGGCATTCAAAAGATCCCTTAAGTACACATTTGGCTTGTGTTCTCTCGGAAAAATTGAATCTAGGCATGCTTTAACAATGGGCAGGAATAGGGAGTGATCTGGTGATAGAACAAGTGCTCATGCGTTCTATTAAAAGCAGGGGTGGGTTGATACGAGTAAGTGGATTTACAGAAATTCAACAGGCAACTTGGCTTAAATCAATGCCTGTGTGTCCTCCTTACAACATGGCAATGCACGAATACACCAGGGGTTAGGGTTAGTTTGAATTATCGTCGCACTAGAGCAACACGAGGGCTATTTAGAATACACCAGGACTTCGTTTGAAACTAGCGAACAGCACAAAGAAGTAGGAGTGAGTAGGCGATCCAGAGCTTTAAGTGACTTCCAGAAAGTTATGGAACGGCATGAAACCAATATCCTCATTTCATTGTGACACATATCTCCGAAATATTGTTGCAGGAGTTACTGCTGATCCAAGTGTAAATGTTCATGAACTACATTCCATTGGCACAGAAATAATAAACAAAATGCAGGGAAAACCGGTATACACATATGCTGCTAAAAGAAGCGACATATTAAAGACACTGAGGTCAGCATCTGCTGTTACAAGTGGGAAAAGACAGTGACATAGATCCAGCCTTGTTGTTCCAGCGAATGATGACTGTTGCCACAGTTGAGTGGCATGAATCTTGTAGATGCCTTAAATTATGAATTCTGTGCTTACCCGCCAGCGTTATTCGAATCAAGAACTCTAATAAGAAAAGCTGACAATCCTCAGTTAGCCCATGCGATAATGGAAAAGTGTGATAACTTGTGTGCAGAAGATGTTCCAGAAACTGAAGCAATTGTCCAGTAGTTTTAGATAGTGGATGCCTGCTTCATCGTGTGCCGTGGAAGACTGGGGATACCTACCAGAACATTGCAAATTCCTACGCCAACTTCACATTTCATAATTATGGCAGAGCTATTGTTGTCTTCGATGGCTATGATAGTGCTCCTTCAATTAAGGACATGACTCACAGACGGCGCAATCAATTCTAAAATTAGCAAGACTGTGAACTTTATCTGGTATGAAGTTTGTTGGACACAAAGAGAATTTCTTAGTTAATAATACAAATAAGCAACGTATTATTACACTCATATCAGAGGCCTTGACGAAAATTGAGTGCACTGTTCAACATGCTGGTGGAGATGCAGACTACGATATTGTTCATTCTGCAGTATCATCGTCCCAAATTAAAACTACCATCTTTATTAGCAAAGATACAGACTTGTTGATTCTTTTGTTACACTACACCATGGTGAAAGCAATCGTTTTAAACTGTACTTCCGGAGCGATATTAGACGTGGTTTATCTACCAACGCGCCGACCCGGCGGAGCAACGGTTAGGGAGCTAGCTTTTGGAGCCTCTGGGCTCGAATCCCGGTAAGGCATGGATGTTTGTGTTTGTCGAGTATATGCGGAGTACGTGTTCGTTAAATCTGTTGGGTCCGAAAGTCCTGTGGGCGGTCATTGAGCAGTTTCCCATGGGTACAGGTCCCTGGAGACTATTTCCGTCCCCTTCAGGGACATGTCTAAATTGTGGAGGTGGCGATAGATGGCAGCATCTGTCATATATGTGTGTGTATGTCGTGTCCGTCCTTCTTGACGATGGTTTATAAGCGGGTCTTTGTGACCAAGCACACAAGCCTGAAAATATATGTCAACCAACCAACCAACGCGTGTACGATATTCTTGGAATTAAAGTCTTGCTGGGTAATGATATTTGTAACAACATTTGTTTGTACATGCTTTTACTGGTTCTGATACTACGTCAAGAAGCTTTGGGTTTGGAAAAGCTACAGCACTGGAAAAACTGAGGAAGGATAAACAGCTACAGGTGGCTGCAAACGTATTTTCCTCAGATGCAAGACAACAGATTGACATTGAATCCGCAGGACATAAGGCTATTTTACTACCGCATGGTTGCAAGATAGAGGATTTTCTATAAACACTTCGTCATCGAATGTTAGTGGAAACAGCTAAATCATTTGTCACACCTGCACGTTTGCCACCAACAGAGTCAGCAGTAAAGTACTACAGTTATCGTACGTACTGCCAAATCAGTATTTGGAAATCAAGAGAAACATTGGTTTCATGGATAAAGGAAATTGGTTTCATGCATTCCATAACTTCCTGGAAGTCACTTATATCTCTGTATCGTCGGCTCACTCCAACTTCTTTGTGCTGTTCGCTAGTTTCAAACGAAATCCTGGTGTATTCTTGCATTGCGAGGTTTTGTAAAAAGAGAACACACAGGCATTGATTTAAGCCAAGTTGCCTGTTGAATTTCTATAAATCCACTTCCTCGTGTAAACCCACCCCTGATTTTAATAGACCGCATGAGCACTTGTTCTATCTCCAGACATCCCTAATCCTGCCATTTAAGATGCTTAGTTACGTGCCACTCCTAATCCTGCCCATTATTAAAGTATGCATAGATTTAATTTTGCCAAGAGAACGCAAGCCAAATGGGTACTTAAGGGATCTTTTACATGCCTCAAAATCATACGACATGCGTGCCTACGATTTTCCCATCCAGAAAATCTGACGACTCAGCCGGTGCTCCAACCCACAAACTTGGGCTTATAAGCGGACACATAAAAAATTATTTTAATATTATAGTTATTGTCATATTAAAATTATTCATTAGAAAACATGTAATCTGATACTAAGAAATGCGATAACATGGACAAATGGCTGCCATATTGAATTGTATTTTTGGGGGGTTTCCCATGATCGGATTTTGTCCGATTTTGAATATGTTAAAATACACCATTTTCTGATACGAATGCCATTTAAAAAGCTTGTGAAGCATAATTTTGTCGAGGTTGATGGTTTTGTTTGTCTTAGTTTGACTAGACTATTCCTACTCTTTTGTAATTAAAATTTTTTCGCATGATAACAAGCATTTCAATAAAGAAATTTGTAATGTATTTTAAAAAAGTTTGGATCAATTTTATTTATAATGAATTTTATTGAAATGGGAAAAATGATAATTTAGACTGTTTTTCATTTTAACATCATGATAATACTAAAGAATTTACAATATAAAAATATTATTATACGCACTTTTAAATTGGATATTTTAGGAGAAGTAATCCGAAATTAGATTTATTGAGTACATTAACTCAGTTAAATATTCAATAGATTGATCCTGCTTCAGCAAGTAAAATCAATAACCCAAGCTCTGTGGTTACATAACTTTGAATAATTTCAATAACATTTATTTCAGCATAGATTTAGAGTTTATCAGAAATTCAATACAATTCCCATAATGTTAATTCCATTATCTTTTTTGTGTTTTTTTATTTTTGTTTTATATAATAACTAGCAAATTTATACCCGTTCTTCGCACGGATTAAAAAAATATCAAATCGATCCAAATATGTGTACCATATAACCTGTTATAGGATCATAAACTTATGTAATTGTTCCCGCTCGTTATAAAGTATAAAATCGCGTTTCATTGCCTTAAAATTCCAAAATGAAAAATACGCTATAAAATGCACTCATAAATGTCATCACAATTCCCTCGTAGATACATAAAACTTTTTAGCTCATTTGGCGTGTTTTGGGAAATAACTTGGCAAGAAAATAGATATAGCTACAAACACAACCATTATCCAGCTCTAACACAATGACCTTCGAAAAACCAACCAGCTTATAAATTATTTATAAAAAAATTGCCCATTTGGCAAGTTTTAGTTAATAATATGGCCGTTAATAATTTTTTTAAATATATTTTGTTTAAAAGAAAGAGAATGATGAACATAACCTATATTAAAACTACTCAAACCCAACAAAAAGTTTACACAATATACAAATCAATTATAACAAATTTATAACCGTCACTTATCCGTATATTACGAAACCAGTATACATGACTTCAAAATTACATGTTATTTGGCACAAAAATAATTGACGACAGAAATTGAATACAAACGTGACACGAAACCATACAACCGCTTACACTACGAACCACTGTCTTAGAAACTCGCGAAAAATTTACACAATATAAAAAAAATCAATTAAGACCAAATGTCCATATATTACAAAACCAGTATATATGACTTTTAAATTGCATGTTAATTGTCACAAAAATAATTTTCGAAATGAGCCGAATACAAACGTGACACGAAACCATATATCCGCTTACACTACGATCCACTGTCTAAGAAACTCAAGAAAAATTTACACAATATAAAAAATTCAATTAAGACCAAATGTCCATATATTACAAAACCAGTATATATGACTTTTAAATTACATGTTAATTGTCACAAAAATAATTTTCGAAATGAGCCGAATACAAACGTGACACGAAACCATATATCCGGTTACACTACGATCCACTGTCTAAGAAACTCAAGAAAAATTTACACAATATAAAAAAATCAATTAAGACCAAATGTCCATACATTACAAAACCAGTATATATGACTTTTAAATTACATGTTAATTGTCACAAAAATAATTGACGAAATGAGCCGAATACAAACGTGACACGAAACCATATATCCGCTTACACTGCGAACCACTGTCTAAGAAACTCAAGAAAAACTTACACAATATAAAAAAAATCAATTAAGAACAAATTTCCAAATGCTATTTATTCGTACATTACGAAATCAGTATAGATTACTTTAAAATTACATGTTAATTGTCACAAAAATAATTAACGACAGTAGCCGAATACAAATCATATACACATCCACTTACACTAGGAACCACTATCTTAGAAACATGTCCAGATACACAAACTTTAATACATATTTATAGACCTGTATTATTGCTCATGTATTATACGCTTGCAGAATTCATCGGCCATGCTGCTTGTATAACAATCTCGATTCTGACATCACAGCGGTCAGCAGCAGATGGCTTTTGATGACCGATGGCTGCGGATAATCCCATTTATTCTCATAATGGACGCCACCGAAGGAGATAATGTTGTATTGTCCGTTTCCTTACCTATCTTGAATGTGTCACGGTCAGCGGGGGAGTCCACTTATCGTTAGGCAGAAATTACAGTTAGATATTTTAATTCGGAACCCAAAGTACCTATGGAATAAGTTTGTGTTAAGCCTAATTAGAATTTCCCGAACGCATGATTAGTAAATATGACACTGCGGAGAAAGACATACAATTCAAATTAACAGTAAATCATATAATATTATCATATAGTGAATCATATTATTGATGGGATTTTACTGTATTATATCCTTGATCAGTAGTGATATTTAAACAAAAGGTCACGATATTGTCATTTATGGAAACAACACTTGTACTTTTTACAATGCTCTTAAAATTGTTACATTATTAAATGTAAAAAGGTTAGGCATTCTGGAATTTTTTTAACCATTTAATACAAAATTAATGCATAAAACTAAAATTTTAAGTTTTAAAAAATCAAATTAAAGGGTCAAACTTTTCTAGTTTTACCCGATTATTGTTTTTTAATAGTATTTAGTTATAAACTGAACTTCATAAAAAACTTTTTAAAGTTTTTTCATAAGAGTCTTCTGGTAGAGATCAATAAAAAGGGTAACATTCCAACACATTTATTTGTCATTTATTGAGAATGAATAAGTGTAATAATACAAAGAGAGAGATGATTGTTTTATCGGTGTATTAAACAAGCTTCCACCTGAATGTTTAAATCTTTTAATTACGTAAAGTTGTCTTTCTGTCTGAAAACACTCTACAGCTCAAACTAAAAGAGATTAGGGCTTCAAATTTGGTACACGACTTCCTAGAACCGGTCGGATAATTAAGTTATAAGAATCTTTCTGTCTGAAACCACTCTTCATCTCAAACTAAAAAAGATTCGGACTTCAAATTTGGTACACGACTTCCTAGAACCGGTCGGATAATTAAGTTATAAGAATCTTTCTATCTGAAACCACTCTTCAGCTCAAACTAAAAGAGATTCGGACTTCGAATTTGGTACACGACTTCCTAGAACCGGTCGGATAATTAAGTTATAAGAATCTTTCTGTCTGAAACCACTCTACAGCTCAAACTAAAAGAGATTCGGGCTTCAAATTTGGTACACGACATCCTAGAATCGGCCGGATAATTAAGTTATAAGAATCTTTCTGTCTGAAACCACTCTTCAGTTCAAACTAAAAGAGATTCAGACTTCAAATTTGGTACACGACTTCCTAGAACCGGTCGGATAATTAAGTTATAAGAATCTTTCTGTCTGAAACCACTCTTCAGCTCAAACTAAAAGAGATTCGGACTTCGAATTTGGTACACGACTTCCTAGAACCGGTCGGATAATTAAGTTATAAGAATCTTTCTGTCTGAAACCACTCTTCAGCTCAAACTAAAAGAGATTCGGACTTCGAATTTGGTACACGACTTCCTAGGACCGGTCGGATAATTAAGTTATAAGAATCTTTCTGTCTGAAACCACTCTTCAGCTCAAACTAAAAGAGATTCGGACTTCGAATTTGGTACACGACTTCCTAGAACCGGTCGGATAATTAAGTTATAAGAATCTTTCTGTCTGAAACCACTCTTCAGCTCAAACCAAAAGAGATTCGGACTTCGAATTTGGTACACGACTTCCTAGAACCGGTCGGATAATTAAGTTATAAGAATCTTTCTGTCTGAAACCACTCTTCAGCTCAAACTAAAAGAGATTAGGACTTCGAATTTGGTACACGACTTCCTAGAACCTGTCGGATAATTAAGTTATAAGAATCTTTCTGTCTGAAACCACTCTACAGCTCAAACCAAAAGAGATTCGGGCTTCAAATTTGGTACACGACTTCCTAGAACCTGTCGGATAATTAAGTTATAAGAAATAATTAAATTATCAAGGAAATTGCGCATGCGAAAATTTTGCTGCCAAATAACTTTTTTTTTTGTTCTTAAGGTATTGATGAAACACGAAAAGATATACAGACTTTCTTCAGATTTAGTGAGTGGTAATTGAAAGTATTCAGTGTTACACACCGCTAGTTAACAATGTAATAGGGCCGTAGTGAGCCTAGTGGTCAGCGTCTCGGTCTCGGGATCGGAAGGTCCTGCGATCGAGTCCCGGTACCACTGAAGACCTACCGAGTATATGCGGAGTACGTGCTCGTTAAATCTGTTGGGTCCGAAAGTCCTCTAAGTTCCCATACCAAATCAATACCTCTGGGGGTGACAAGCCAATTCTGGGGATCCTCTAGTTGGCCTCTGTCTCTAAAAATTAGATGGATCCACTTATGTGTGTGTGTTGTCTGTTGTGTCTGTCTTACTTGACGAAGGTTTATAAGCGGGTCGCTGACCAAGCACACAAACCTGAATATATATGTCTACCAACCAACCAACCAACAATGTAATTATACCATAATCAAACTCCACACAATACAGCTTTCAACACCTCCTCTAGTAATACTTACCTTGGTTAATCTTGATTCCACACATCAACTGCATATCGCAGACTTAAATACAAATGCAAACTGAACATTAATATTAATAATTCATTCTAAAGCCGAACTATATACAGAATTGGCTGGTCACGTACTGATCGCATGTAGTTGAAATTAACTGTATTTTCTTTCTTATTACTTTAAAAAATATATAAATAGTTAAGGGGGAGGGTTTATGACAAAGCTTAACAAATAAAACAGGTTTTTGAAATAATGTTATATTGCAATCGATGAATGAAATATGTGATACATTTGTTTATAAAAATAAATTTAACCATTATCGTTGTTTTAGCATGAAATGATAGAAATTTATTTATCTTATCAAAACATACATTTGAATTTAAATAATTTGTATTCAAACAAGATTCATTTTCAGTTTGAAAGTAAATGTTGTGCATGTTTAATAAGAAGTTTAATGCAATAAATTTAAAATAAAAGTATAGAAAAGTATAAAAGTAAAATAAAATATTAGAAAGTTTTCAATCTACATAATTTTTACATTAAATATACGTTTTCTATAACTGAAAGATATTATTTTAAATGTTTAAACATTACCTTATAATAATTTAAATTGAAAAATGTAGCCATAAACCAAACCAACCGTTACTACATACCATTTACAGATTCTAAATCAAAATAATGTAATTCTAATTTGATACATATTTAAACAGTTAGAAAATAAAAGTACCGAGAGCTAATGCCTACAACTTTTTGATGAATATTTCATACATTTGAATTTTCTACGATTCTTCCGTTGATTTAATTATTGTACTCTGTTTAAGATAATTTATTAAAAAGGTTGTCAGGAAATTCTTATAAATAAGTAATTACGTGCATGAAGTTGTCAATATTGTCAAGAAAAGAGAATATTTAGTGTTTATTATTTAAGTAAAAATAAGTGCATATCGTAAGGATTTCTTAAATCTAGATATAACTAAAAATTCTAGTAATTGATTTTTTACTTAATTAACGTTACACTTTTCCCAGTGTAAACTATAAGCTTTAAATAGTTATACTTGAAATCGTTTCAATATTTTTTCTTACTATTTTATACACACATTAATACTTGTATTTTATCAACTCATACTTGGCGTGTATGCGCCTGCAAACTAAAGTTGTGTTATTTTACAACACTTTGAATTCTCACGCTAATTACGTTGATGCTTTTAAAAAAATAAGCATTTTTTACTAAAAACCAATATTTGTAACTTTTCACTTTAAATGTTCCAGGACTCAACATTTTCTTAAAGCATAACGTAATATATTATATAAGTTGCCTAGATTACACAAAATTATTTGCTCAATTTAATCTCGAAACTTTTATTGAAATACCTTAACAAAATATTTATAAAATTTTTTACTTTTCTTGATAAATCATTTAAAAATGTTTTTAATAATTATGGTAGACCGAGGCAACTTGACCGTCAAATGGTCCGTTAAAAGCTACCAGTGTTTAAACTGGCCCATGTTTCAACGCATCATACATCAACTGGTGAAGGAATATATTTTAATATAACCTGTATCGTTGTCAAAAAATCTTACGTTTTAATTTTTTTATCTATAAGTTCTTTATTTGAAGCTCAAAACTTACTAACTACACTGCTCAAAACAATTAGAGGAGCACTTTGCGTACTTTTGTTAACCCTTTAAGTTCTAACTTTTTATTTTTTATTCTAAAAATCTAAAATTTGTGAAAGGGATTCATTATGAATCCATAATAAAATGGTAAAAAACAGGGGGGAAATTCTAATGTTTTTTACTAAAATTTAAGGGGGGAAAATTCAAATAAAATTTTTTAATAAATTATGGCAATAATTTTCCCAAAACTTTTTTTGTTAAAAAAAATTTATAATCAATTTTTAAGCATCTAAGAATGTAAGCGTGAAGAATTTAAGGTCAATTTATTTCATAAAATTTTTTGGGGGTAAATTTTATTTTACCATGTTTTTCATATTTTCAATTAATTAAATCAATCATTACTTAATTCTTCAAAAGACATGATTATTTTATCTAACGATAAATAAGTGTGAGCTCAACTTAGGGGGGAAAAAATCGCAAGCTGATGATTCCAAATGGAATCATTGGGGGTGAAAGAGTTTAAACCATTTATTCCCCTAATTCTTTTGAGCAGTGTAGTATTAATTGTCTGCTCCATCATTGCTTGTATTCAAGATCAGGTTCTTAATTAATATGGCTAAACAATTATTTTGAAAATATCTTAGGAAAATTCACGTTAAATTAGTCCCAAAGCTGCAATATGGTGACCAGGTAAATTTGCAAAATTTTTTGTTCGACACTGTTTTGGTTCGAAAATTTGTCTTGTGCTAAATCAGCTTGTCTTGTATTATTCGAAATGTAGTTTTTGTGTTATAAAAACAGAATACTCTCGTACACTCATGGAGGAACAAATACCGCAATGGAAATTATTCAGGGAGTGTTATGATGTCAGAAAAAAAACCTGACTCTAAGCAATTTTTAGGTACATGTTAAGTGGGTTGGAAAACTTGCCCCTGAATACGAGCACATTTTCCACCTCAAATGTTGTCAAAATTGTTTTACTTTTTTGAAAAATAATGATGCCATTTTTTAGATACATGTATGACTTCATTGATTTTAGTTTTTGCTCAAAATAAATAAAAATCTATTTTCTCAAAATGAAAAAAAAAGACTGGAAAACTCCCCAATTTTAGTATTAATCGACATAAGGAATACTGTGTATTGACAGATTTTCAATTTAGCTTATAATTTAATCTAACTACATCTACCTTGAAACATTTATAAAGCTTCTTAAAACATCGGTACTTTTCAACCCTAATACATTTTACGTATCCTTCATATTCAAAATATTTGTTTAGAGATTTAATGCTAAAAAGAAATTGATAGTTGACCAGAATTCACTTATTACTCCAACCAAATTCAATCCAACCAAAACTCCAAAATATGAATAATTCAAAAAGAACGAAGTGAAATGGTTCAATTAAAATATAGGTTCGCATACAACAAACATTTACTTCTTAATCTATATGTACTCCAAAATACCTTTTTAAGATGGTATTATTTTGCATTTCATTTAATAAGTTCCGACGTACATAAAACATCTTTTTTCCATTCGATTTTTTATATGGTTAGAGGCAAGACTTTTGGCAGCCAGATAAATAAGTCATGGTATTTTATTTCATCAGAAAAATATTTCAAATGGCATCTTTTTTTCCTGCATCAAACCGTGGAGAAATACTTCATATTATGCTTGCTATTTTAGTCGATTTGTGAAGATGATAAAAGAAATAACACTTTTTTCTTTACTATCAGTTATTTATATGACATAAAATGCCACAGTTTCTAGAATGGCAAAAGGGGCTGGGGAGCCCAGTCGGTTAGGCATTCGCCTTGCATGCGGAAGGTCCCAGGTCCGGGTCCGGGCATCGCCAAAATAACTGCCGACCTATAAACGGCCCGTGCAGCCAAAAATGTCCGACGAATGTGTCCCGTGTAGAGGGGGTGCACGTTAAATATGCTCCAAAGTCCCAATGCTGCGTACGATGTCGCCCTTAACGGTTGCGTTGGGTGCCTACTCAGGTGTCGGCTCGTCACTTGACTGTGGTTCTAAATTACGACGCCCGTCGAAAATAGCCCTCGTGTAGCTCTAGTGTGACGATAATTCAAACTAACCTAACCTAACCTAGAATGTCAAAAAGAGCCATATGCGTAACAGTCTCAAGCGTTATTTTTTTTTGTTTACTTTTATATATGATCTAATTTCTGTTGTGTAGAATAAACACTGTGCAGTGGGTTTTTAAGTATATTATTTTTTAATGTTTATTTTAAATTGTAATTAGTGTACTTTACTGATATTTGCATTATTATTCCTGTAACAATTAAAAGCTTTAGAATTTAAATGTTTTCATGAAGCAGATAAATAGCCTTACCACAGTATTAATAATTTCTATTTTAACATTACTCATCATCACTTAATTTCTCGTACTTCATTAATGTAGTTGAATCAATCGTTATAAAGTAATATTTCGCAAACAGAGATATTGCAGCCTTCATAAAGATTGGGAGACCTCAACTAATGCTGATATTTTATAAAGGTGTTATTTCTTTTATCACATATAAAATAAATGTTTCATCCAAATAAAAAGTATAATTTCTTTGATCACATATAAAACAAATGTTTTATTCAAATAAAAAGTATAATTTCTTTGATCACATATAAAACAAATATTTAATTCAAATAAAAAGTATCATCTCTTCAAAATATACGTAAAAACTAAATTCAAGGAAAATCCGAATTTTACAAATCCCCAAACCTATTTCATTGTTACGTTAATCCCAAATTCAAACCTCTGTTTCAATCGTCAGAATGAATAAGAATTTGTACTAAGAATCATAACCATAAGACAGCTAGCTATTTAAAAAGAACCCAAAACGAACTATCTTTAGAATTTCGAATCCCCCGTATCCGTTCGACTTTACCAATGATGAAGGGGCAAACGAATGAGCTGCTTTCTTTCTGTCTCGCGCAATCTCGTTACCGCCAAGAAAATAAGAGATCCATTTGTTTTACACGCGTTTCCAATATCCACTCCGAGGCATTGTTTACCCATCGGAATCCAAATGTGGATTCGTAGCAGTGGACGTTTAATATGGATTCCCATATTTTATCCCTTTAATACGTGTTCGTTTGGAGTAAAGTTTGAAGTGATATTTCCGTGTAAAATGTCTTGATCAGTTCATGCCGTAAGTGAAATTGAATATTTTCCTTTTAAGTTTGAATGATGTGGATTGTTTCCATGAGTCTGCCTTGTCAAAATATTTCTCGTGAAGAACTTATTTTAAATCTATACGCGTTCAATAATTTTAATAGTGTGGGTTGAAGTGGTTTTTTTTCTTAGTAATATTGAATGCATTTTTTCTCTTTCTTAATTTTTTGTGAGGTCTTCACAAATGTAACACGCAAATACCTTTTCATATATTTTCATAAGGTATACAAATAACAATTAAAATAACTAATTCATATTAAGAATCATTTAATGTTATTTTATACAATAACTACATTGTTTAAACTAATTTTAGAGCTAATAATGTTTTGATATTTGCATCTGAGATTTGTTTGTTTTGAAGGACGATATCAAAATACCGAGAAAACCTCTTTGTGTTATTGACGTCATTGCATGCATGTTTAATTAATGTTGAAATGACCCCCTCGAAAAATCTAAATTAATTGTTTCAAAAAACTAAGAAGAATTGTCATTACAGATAGTTAAAAAATAATCTATACTTATGGTGGTTATTAATTCTACAGCTTATCAGTAAAACTTGTCTTTATACAAGCATTTCTTAATTCTTCTTGATAATTATACATATGCTAAAAAAGATTAACGAAATTAATTGAAAAAGTTTTTACTTTAATTGTAATTTTTGCTTTAGATTTTGGTTATTTTAATACATTATATGAAAATAAGATGATTACCTTATTATAAGGGACAAAACATTCAGTAAAAAATAATAAATAATGATATTATTTCTTAATTTTATTTTAATTTAGATAAATGTCATTAATTCTCATTGACATTTTTCATTGAAAAAATAATGTAATCACATATTTGTAGGTTTTTTACCCTATAAGCCTTTTACATTTTTTTCGTAATATTTTTTTTTACTTTTGTTCTTGTAAATGATTAATAATTAACACAGGTTTTTGTTAATTCCTCATTAACAAAAAAAACTTTGGTTTCACCTAGGAGGATATAATGAACAGGAGCCGTCACGCGGATTCAAACGTACGGGAACCGAGTGAAGCGAGAAGTGGAGGGGAGGTGGTGAAAGGCAGCCATCTCTGTCTACCTATTGTTCATATAGTTTTATATTGGAGAATTTACGATTTTTCTTTTAAATAAAAAATTTTGATCACATTACGGAAAATGTATACACATATGTATATTTCTAATATGCTCAGTAGATATATATGCATTATTTAAAAGACAATAACAAATAAACACTTAAAACTTGGCGATATTGTAATTGGTTCCTCGAATCAATCCCTCTGATGGGATTACTATTACTTGTTAATTTTAATGTAGCTGATATATTAAGTATTTTTTTTACTAATTTCCAATTAATTACTTTGATACTAATGCTACTAAATCAATAATACTTGTCGCGATTTTTATGAATAAAATAGAAATTCAACTAATATTTTTTTATTAAAAATACATATAATACATGAATATTAAATACAATAATAAATGTTTACATAAATTAATAAATAATTTAATTATCAGATTTTTATATATTTGTCACTATTTTTATGAATAAAAATAAAATAGAAAATCCGCTAATAAAGATTTCTTCTTTTTAAAATCCTCCTAGGGTTTCACATACACTAACATAACGTTATATTTGATTAAAATCAAATGTAACATTATGTTATTGTATGTGAAACAAAAGGTGGTATTGTTGTTGTTGTTGTTGCTGCTGTTGTTTTTGTTGTTGTAATTAATAATAATAATTTTGTATAATAATAATTATTATTATTATTATACAAAAACCATACAACATGCATACATAAAACAAGCTAAATCAAAGTGGGGTAGGGATTTAAAAGGGAAATACGTTCCCTAGTAAAAAAAAATATTGCAAAAAATATTCTATTATTATTCTATTGCAAAAAATATTTACATCATAAAAATTCATATTAAACTCAGACAAAAGTTTGACATCATACAGTTGTTGCATATTGAAAATGCGCCTAAAACATATCCAGAAACTTCAAAGAAATAACGTTATTAAAGATATATCCAAGTAACTTTCTTAAGTCTTCACACATCCTGAAAATAAACCCGAAAATCGGTTCCACGTCGGGCAGTGCAGTATTGGGTGTTAGGAGATCTTTTTATAAAAATGACAACCTTAAAAACACATGATGAAGTGAAAATCCATACATCCACTCTTGCGGCCGATATTAAAGCATCATGGTCGTAAATATAACAAGATGTAAAAATTGAGCCATATTGAGTACCGATATCTCTCTTTAATGGAATCGGGTAAAATTTCGAAGAAATTTATGAATATTTACGGCATACGCGATATGGGAAAATGTCCTCTTAAAGCTATTTTGCATAAATGTTCAAAAATAAATGTGCTGCGTGGCGAGAAATATCAATGCCTTTATGGTGTTGATAATGTAGTTGATCATAATATCAAATTGACGCGTATTTTTTCAAATGGAAGCTATAAAACAAGTTCACGCGTGAGTACAAGATAGAGGGTTTTGAGTATGAGTACAACTTATATTCATCGTGTCGAAAAAAGAGATATGAAATCGTTGAAATGTTATGTACTTTAAAAGTTTATTGATAAATATTAATCAATTCACGTACTCTTAAAACAAACGAGCCGTTTTAACTCAGTCTGAGTTAATTTCCACTCCTTTCCGGTGCCGAAAATGCACTTCTCCTATAGGAGTGAATTTCACTCTTTTTCGGAGTGGGTAAAAGAAAAAGAAAACAATCTGCGTCCTTCACTCTTAAAACGAGCGGTTTTAACTCAGTCTGAGTTAATTTCCACTCCTTTCCGGTGCCGAAAATGCACTTCTCCTATAGGAGTGAATTTCACTCTTTTTCGGAGTGGGTAAAAGAAATAAAAGAAAACAATCTGCGTCCTTCACTCTTAAAACGAGCGGTTTTAACTCAGTCTGAGTTAATTTCCACACCTTTCCGGTGCCGAAAATGCACTTCTCCTATAGGAGTGAATTTCACTCTTTTGTTTTAAGAGTGTACAACTGGACATTTTTAAAATATTATGTCACACTTAGTTAGCAATTATGCTAACAACTAAGATGAAAATAATCAGTGATAATTAAGTCTGAAATTCTACTCACCCATCGCTCAATTAAAAACCGGTATAAATAATACTTTCACCTTACAAAAAGCATAAAATAAATATACTGGCGACTCATACTAAGGAAGTTATCTTAAAAAATGCTATCTACAATAATAAAAGAAAGAGTCTGTCAGTGTGTCTGTATATCTGTGGATCGTAAAAGACCTACTTATACTGCCCTCCGAAATTCGAAATTTTTAAGATAGATTCCCTTTAATACATACCAACGTGTGCACCTGAGGCTTAGTTTTTTCATATTTGTGCCATTTTTAGAGAAAATTCTAATTTTCTGAAAAAAAATACACCACTTTCGCTCAAATCCGATCATATTTTTCCTTTCGTGTTGCCATTCAACAGAAGAAATTAAATTAAACACAAAAATTAATTAAAATTGAAATTGCTTTTATTTTCTTGCCAAATATCTTTTATTTTCTTGCCATTACCTTCAGAAACTAAATTAATGATTGGAAAAATAATTGAACGTGCCAATGAGCTAAATGGGGTTTTTTTTAACCCAGAATGGAGGTTTTGACGTGAAATAACGTTGTTATACACTTATAGTAAATTTTGAATTTATCAAGAAAATTGCGATGACAGTAAGTTCATATTGAGGAAGATTTTTCAGATATGAGGAATTGCATTTTATAGTGATGAATTTTTATTTTGGAATTTAAAGCAATATACGTAGCGGGATTTAATTCTTTATAATGAACAGGAACAAAGGCAAATCTTATTTCCTATAACAAATTAAATGACACATATACTTGGATCGATTTGATATTCTTTTAGTCAATGCGAACGGGTATTTATTTGCTAGTATTCTATAAAACATTTCCTTAAGCTATATATGTACAGATCCCGGACAAATTATTAGACTCACTGCAAGATTTCATGTAAAATATTAATTACCGGGTGATATTGTACCATTTTATTATTTTAAATTGATTTGTTTTTTATTTTTATATCATCCAATCAATTACCGATTTACTTGACATAAATAAAACAGCATTCATTTAGAAAAGCATAAGTTTATTAAGTTTTAAAGAAAAGTGAAATTAATGTTAGTAAAAGTCAATATTTAGTTGAGCCACCTTTAGCCGCTATCAAAGCTTTAATTCTGCGCGGCATGCTATCAATGCAAGACTTTACTGTCTCCTGCATTTGAGGATGATGATTCCACACATAAATAATCTTATAATAAATAATTAATATAAATAATCTTAATCATAATTAATCATAATTACCTTAAAATAAATACAAATATGTAGTCTACAACAGTTCTTTTAAATAAAAATGAATAATATTGTAGTTTAAATATACCATTATTGCATAAAAACTCTTAAGAAACATAAAATTACTAAAAAAATACAGTGCGTCTAATAATTTGTCCATGGACTGTATGCTACTGTTTTCCTTTGTTTCAAAATATTAATTCTGACTTCTGATACTTGAATCTCATTTAAACCAGGGCATTGGGTAAAGTTCATTACAAACCAAGGGCAGTATATCCAAGAAAAAAAAAGCATACAAATCCTCAGACTTGAGACGTATGAATGTTCCTCAACATTGTTCTATATGTTTTGTTTTCGTCTCTTGAAATCAGTAAGCTTATGCCAAAAAACAAATTAAAGTAATATTTCTTAAAAATAAAAATATAGAGAGATCTGGGGGTCTGGGTTCGATTCCCGTGTAACGCTTGGTTGTAAATTGTACCTATGTCAAGTCTTATAATGCACTGAAAACCTTTTAGGCTGTGTGTCATAATGAATAAATTAAATAAATTATGTATAAATACAATTAAAAATATCTTACATTAGTTTGATATTTAGTTAATATTTAACAATATTACTTTTATTGTTGTTTAAAAAACTTTTATCAAACGAATCTCAAAAAAGGTTAAAATTGAAAGAAACTTTACAGAAAATAGAAAGAGAAAACAAATAAATGTTTTGCAATAAATCTCATTCTCCAATTGTATGAAAGTTTTATTCCAAAAAAAAAACTATTCAAAAGACAAACTTTTATTCAAATAAAATCAATTTTAATTTTAATTTAATATTTTGTTAAAATCAGACGTATGACTTATCAGAAGCTTTAGATAGGGATATTCAATTTTTAATGGTTGTTAAGGCTTAAAAAATTTTATTCTAATTTACTTTGTTTAATATTTAGTATATGTACTTGGAAACGCAATTCCATTTATGGAATTTAATTTAAATCATTCAAACTATTGCGATGAATCACCTAATAGTTAAAAGAATTTGACGCAAAGATTTGGTTAATTCACATAACATGAATACCTCCCTTAATGAAAGAGTTAATATTTAAGGTTCCAATTCATTAGGTTTTTTTTAATATACACTGTTAAAAATTAGGCACTTTGTTTCACCAATAATATGGTTCCTAGTAGCTGCAACGGCTGTGTGGTGAAACGTTAAACCATATTTTTGGTATTCGGTTGAACCATTTCTTAGATTTTTGTTTCCAAATCAAGAAAAATGGTACAACCAAATACCTAAAAAAAGGTGAAACATTTCACCACACAGCCGTTGCAGCTACTAGGAACCAATATCATGGTGAAAGGAACCAAAATCATGGTGAAAGGAACCAATATCATGGTGAAACCAAGCACGAAATTTTTAACAGTGTATTCACTATTACAAAAAGAATATGTAAGTTCTTTTGTAGATAAAGATTTTGTTTATGAAAAGTATCCTAAATATAAAGTTAGAATATAGTTGGAAACAACTTCTATAATATCTGAAGCTGTATTAACCCAAAAAAATAAACTGGCAGAGATAAAGAGCTTTTTTCTGATTTGGTGCCGTAGGCAATATGTGTCTTACACACTATTTCACACTCGTCTGCAACGAAGCTCGTCAAATAAAAATACGCCTACACGAAACGTTGCGTAACGTTACTCTGTATAATCCGTGTTGGATTTATCTTAATTTTTTATCTTTCGGAGAAGATAAGTAAATATAAAATATGATTTAAGGCATCTAAAATGTACCATTGTGCAGTTAATAGTGCGGAGTGTCATGTTGTTATTGTTGTTTCTAATGTCACTCGGTAACCGAACCCGGAGTAGAGAACTACCCGATTTTAAAGCGAATAGGGGCGGCTTCCGTTTTTTATTGAGCGCCACAAGGGAGGAAGTCCGACTTTTGCTCGTCAGCATGACACATCCGTTCTACAGGAAGATCTCTTTCACACATCTATTCTCACTCGCATATCGGAATTTTGATCCAGATCAAAGACCGATAACCCCCTGATCTGGTACCCCCAGACGTATTAATTTGGTATGGGAACATGGAGGACTTTGTGACTGCGACATATTTAACGTGCACCAGCCACCATTAGCAACACGGCGGTCTTTAGCCAAATACAAGCGCCGGCGCGGCAACCATCTGAATTGCGAGCACCGCCGAGGACAGAACCCACAATCCTTCCGATGCGAGCACGACGCTTCATCCGATTGAGCTACGGCGGCTCCCCAAACGGCAAAGTTTCGTAATATAAGTAAGGTATCGTTTGTGCAGCGACGCGTTTACCAATAGGCGTTAGAGGCGACCGCCTGTGGCCCCACTGACAACTGTTTGCATACAAACATAATAATTGACCGCCGAATTGTCGCTTTTTCGTGTCTCCTATTACCATAGATATCATAGTAAAAGTATTAGATTGGCAGATCACGTGACCTCCAATGCTAACGACGGGACGCGCATGGAAGCCAAATAAGGGGGCAAAATGGCCAGTGATGCTGCCACTTTAAGGAGAAATATACTACGAAAAATACCATTTAATTCTAAAATTACCACACAAAAAAACTAGAAAAGGATTTAAAGTCACTAAAAAGATTCCAAAATGCAGCTAGTATTTTTACGATATTTTTTTGTAATTCTAGAATTAAATGGTATTTTTTTTGTAGTATTTTTCTCTTTAAAGTGGCAGCAACACTGGCCATTTTGCCCCCTTATTTGGCCTCCATGCGCCTCCCGTCGTTAGCATTGGAGGCAGGGCCGAATTTAGAGATTTGCCGCCTGTAGGCTAGAATTGAATTTATTTGTGCTTTTTTTTTGGTCGACGTCTAAATGGTGTTTTTCCTTCCCCTGCTTCCGTTGTAAGATATCCCAGATATAGGTTTCTTGACTATTTTTTTCTGTCTACATATTAGAATAATCTATGTAACTTTACCCTCTAATTCGAAAGCGAAATAATAGGCGAATTTTTTGCAATTTACAATTATTCTTTCAACTTCCAAATGCGGGGGGGGGGGGGGGGGGGGGGGAGAGTGCAACTGCCCGCGCATCAGCCATGTTTGCTACTAAATATTAGTACTATATATACTTTTACGGTTTAAGTATTAATGCAAATTATTTGTTTTCTATCTTAAAAATATTAGAATTTTAAGAATTTTTGTTATGCCCAATGTCGCTTTAATTGGTCATAAAATTTGCCGCGAGGGGCCCCAAATTCGGAAGCCGCCTATGGCCCCAACATCCATAAACGCGTCACTGCGTTTGTGGTAATAGTGAGGTCGTGATCGTACAGTAAAATTGAGTTGTCCGTCAATTTTAGATTTTACGACTAAATAAAGTTGTATTCAAAGTAATTTTCTCCATTAGATCTACAAGTCTAATAATAATAAAGAACAAATGAAAAATATTACAAAGTTAAACAAAGAGTTTATTAATTTTCTAATCATAAGCATATAAAAGAAAACAACTCTATTATCCGTGAGTGAGCAATAGATTGAAGAGCGTTTTTTATATATGGTATGAATATTTAAATGTACGGTAGGTGAGATCTTAAACTCTAATTACTACGAAACTAAATTTTTAAAAAAACTCATAGATGTGGTCATGCAAACAACTGGAGAGGAGTTACTGGGCAATCTGCACTGGAACGCATTAGAAATGCTGAAGCTGGGACATCAGAACTGAGAAGGCACCCTTTCCGGTCATATCAGGGGTGAAAAGGGTTTTCGGCATCCTCGGCGTCAGGTGGCTTTTCCAGTGATTCGGAACTTTAACACGGTCTTCCCGGGGACATCAGATGTGTGGAGAGGGCTTTGCGGCAATCAGGAGATTCAAAGACGTGAAACGCTTTTTCTCAGTGGTTCAATGTACATTTCGGCAAAATATTGAGAAAAGTCCGGCCGGCTGAGTATCTTTGTAATGATCAGAGCAGTTTGGAAATGTATCTTTTTAGAAGAAGAAGCTCTTGTGGACATCTTTAGATGGAATGGTTAACTTTATTAGTAGTTGTTGAACTACTCTCTGATGTTCGATACTGGACCTCATGACTTGCACACTCACTTCGACTTCTGAGTAGCTCTTGCTGTTTAGGGTAGGGTAGGGTAGGGTAGGTTCATATATATTCCAGCTTGTGTGCTTGATCAGAGACCCACTTATAAGCCTTCTTCAAGTAAGAAAGACACAGAAAGAATTTTTACTGTCACAGAGAAAGAAAGTACATCCAGGGCGAAGGCGGGAATCGAACCCGCACCCGTTACAGCGCGAAGACTGCTAGCGTAATGGTACAAACCATTCGGCCATCCGGTCCCCCTCTTGTTGTTTACATTTTTCCCTCCGGTTTGGGCCATTTGGCTTTAGTCTGATTAATTGATTTATATTTAAAATTTTAATTTTGATTTATTTTAATCATTTCTCTAACATGTACTACCTTTTGGGTAAATAAATATTTTTAGTCCTCAATTTGTAAATGTTTATTTAGCTCCTAATTTGCTTTGATTTTGGTAATCACAACGCTTTTAACTTGTATTTTATGTACTTTGTATTTAGTTTAGAAATTTTAGCTTTAATTATGTTCATTAATTTAATTGAACCTTTTGATCTTGCCGCACATCATTACAGACTTAATTTAAGACTTTTTCTACATTTGTTGACAACTTTTGTTGTTTTGTGGTTGTGGCTCCCTCAGCAAACCATAACTATATTATTTCGAAAATACAAACTAACTATTTCTATTCACATTTTCTGTATCCAGAACTCCATAAAGAAATAACCCAGACTTTTTGTACTTAGATGGTCAGAAAAGTGGGACTTCGATCTGAAAAGTCTTCCCTAAATGTTATGTGGGAAAATATCTGAAAAAGAACATCTCTGATCTGTGAAGCTTATTGTCCCGAATGAATAAAATATCCAAGAGAAAATAACTTTGATTTTTTTTATTCTGGGCCCAAGGCAATAAGCGTCTCATACGACATTACAAACACGTCTACAACAAACATTGTCGAATAAGAATTGTGGTACTTCGACTATGACTTTATGTTTAGGTTGACAGTTTCTTCATCGGGGGAGAAAAGCTGGAAATCAGTGTTTTTTACTTTTCTGTTTTCATATTTTTAATACATCAATTTCTAAGCCTTAATTAAACAATATAGTTAAAATACTTGCCTTCAAGTTCATAGATACCTTATGCAAAGGATCAGTTTAAACAAATGCCAACCAAAAAAAGGTATGCATCTCTATTGTAGTTGTAGGTTTAATATAAAAAAATAGTATTGACAACATTCGAGTAAATTAGCAAGCCTATAATGCAGATTTTCTATCTTACTAAACACGTTAAAAATATAATCCCATAGTTCTCTTACTTTTGTTGGGACATTATTAGAAAGAATACGAGTATCATTGTAAGTTCTGTGTTTTATTCATAAAATCTAATTTAAGATAAGTAATTATTTTATGTTGTTAGCAAACTTAATGCAATGTTAGCAAATTTAAAATAATCTAAATTTGAAACAAGAAGTGTTATTGAGGAATAGTTTTTTTGTCATTTATTGCCCATTTACAATATGATTATTATTAGTGTAGTAGTCAACGCGAATGCAACAATTGAAATATCGAAATATTTCGTACCTATCAGTACTATTAAAAAATGGTGTAAAAGCTTTATCCGATCATGCTTTGTACAGTTACTACGCAAAATCCGTGATGGCACCACGTGCTCTCACACTATTTACGGAGTAAACCACCAATTTTTTTAATAAAGTATGATATACTCAGCGAACGTCAATATTAGTCCGATGGTCATTTATTGCTAATCGTTCAATACCACAATATCAAAAAATATTGGAAGGATACCATGCGATTTTACATACGTTTATTGAAATATATAAAATATAATTTAAACAATACATGGAGTAAAGACAATATAATCGGACGTATCTTTTTTTTTTTTCAACACAGCTCACAGTCTATAAACAACGTAAGTTTTGACAGTTATAACCGAAATTTTGTATGAGCAACGAAACTTAACTATTTCCTTAACAAATAAACTAAAATATATAGTGTATTTGTTTTCCTCACACACATACACAAGAAAATGTGTGCGTGTGTGGTGAACATCAGGTCCTTCAAAGGTTGTATTTCAGATCATTTCGCTTCGATAATTTAAGCACTCAACTGAAAAGTTTAAAGATTACTTTTTCTCTCATTTATTGTAGTTCTATATTTTTCTCAATGGATAAAACAGATAGTTAGTTCTATAAGATGTTACAGAAATATTGCATGTAGGATTTTATTTGATTTCGATATTAATGTGTGCAGGGTGATTTAATATAGTAATTATATTTTATGTATGATAGAGGCGTGTGTAATGAAAGCGTAATTCATAATATTTACTATTTTGAAAATTAATGAGTCTTTAAAAAATATTGATATATAATAAATATGTTTTAGTTAATGTATTGCAGAAATTAAAATCACATGTCTTAAGTGAAAACTAGTTATTATAATTTAGGAATAGTTGTTACCTTTCTGTTGACTCCATACCATACCATATGATTTTATATTAGTTTTAACCACATTAAAATTTCTGACCTACTTACATAATTTATTTCTAAATAACTAAAAAATGGAAAGTAGGTATTAACATCGTGGAGATGTCTGTCCGTACATCAATTACAAAATCGGTTCGAATTGTCTATAACTTTTTTTTTGTTATTAAGGTATGATATAACAGACCTGAATTTTAATATTTTTGCCAGTCTATCTGTAAGCATTTCCGGGTGTCCTTTATAGATCGGTTAGTCATATTTTCCGTTCGAACCAATTTTTAATCATTTTTTTGTTAGAAATGATATCAAATACCTAATTTCATACTTTTTGTTCGTCTGTCTGTATATTTTGCCATCCGTTCGTCCCTATGGTCTATTATATATCCTTACTACAGTTTCAACAGTTTAATTTTTTATATATTTATTTTACATGATTTTATTTATTTTTTTATTGAAAGGTATGACACCAGATACCTTCCTTTCATATTTTGTTTGTATTTTCATTTTTTGTTTTTCCCTACCTTAAGAACTTAAGTGAGTATCAAAGTAATAGGAAAGTAGATAATTCCTTTTGAATTTCTTGTCCATTAATCTTTTTATTGTTTCAATATTGCTTCATTATATATATATACATAAAATACCAAGAAATAATTCCAAAACTAATTGACGTACAACTATCTCGTTTGGTAGCTTTAAAAATTTACAGGATACAAATAACACCAATAAATAACCATTTTCTTCATAATTTGTTGCCACAGCTGATTCTTTTAGAACTTAGTAAGACTAAGAAACTATTTAAAGCTTCACACAATCCCCTTTACCTTCCATTGTTACTTGCCCTATTCTCTTCCTACCGGGTAACAGTAAGGCGAATGATAATCAATTAAGTTGCTGAAGAAGGATCTTTTATGGTCCCAAATTAAGTTACCAGAGGGTAAGTTAGAGAACTCCTTTGGAAGTAATAATATAGAGTCATTTCAACAGTGGTGCAATTCAATTTCTTATTTGTTATGGAATTCAGTTAAAGTCAACACGAGCCTACTGGTCAATGAAGCCTTGTTTATATCCATTTCAGAAACCTTTGTATTTGAAGTGCAAATACTAGCGATTGTTCATGTCGAATGGCTAGTTCGACGATGGATTTCCAAGTAAACTTCGAGATGGTTCTAGTTGGTTTTCCAAGCAAACTTGATTAGTATAATTTTATTGATACCAAAAGACTAGTGGAGGGATTGTTCTCATAACATTTTAGGATTTTGTAAATGTTGCTAATAAGGTTTTTCTTCCACTCTTTTTTGTGTAGCATATTGTCGCGTGGATTTTAGTAGTTTGAAATACAAGAAACGAAGTTGGGTCTTAAGATTAGCTTTATTCAACCAGAGCACCATTAGCAGTTGCTTATATATAGGATAGAACATTTGACTGGAATGTTCTAGAAACTAAATTTACATAATGACAATAAATTATTAGAAATGAATATTTGAGAACCTTCGAGAGATATAAGAAACATAATGTGATTCTATAAATAATATGTTCTAGAAACTAAATTTACATAAAGACAATAAATTATTAGAAATGAATATTTGAGAACCTTCGAGAGATATAAGAAACATAATGTGATTCTATAAATAATAAATGGCTCCGACCAGACCGGGACCCGAACTCACGATCTGCCTGATACCAAAGCCGCACGTCATCCCACCAGGCCACCTCGTCTGTACAGAGGGACTGCCGCTTTCGCTATATTTCGACAGTGGTGCAATTCAATTTCTTATTTGTTATGGAATTCAGTTAAAGTCAACACGAACCTACTGGCCAATGAAGCCTTGTTTATATCCAGTTCAGAAACCTTTGAATTTGAGGTGCAAATACTAGCGATTGTTCATGTCGAATGGCTAGTTCGACGATGGATTTCCAAGTAAACTTCGAGATGGTTCTAGTTGGTTTTCCAAGCAAACTTGATTAGTATAATTTTATTGATACCAAAAGACTAGTGGAGGGATTGTTCTCATAACATTTCAGGGTTTTGTAAATGTTGTTAATAAGGTTTTTTTTCGCTCTTCTTAGCGTATCATATGAATATAGGACATGGGCCTAGCTATATTTTGTTAAAACGTAATTGAAATTAAAGGGTTGGCAGCCAAATTAGTATTTTACCATAAAGAGCATTCACTCTTAAAACGACACTTAAAATAAATTGAGTAAAAAAAAAAATACTCAAAACAGAGAAAGTTGCTTAGTCAAAATGGCTACATGGACTGATTTGTAATACCGTACATATGTATACTTATTTCTGAAACGATACATATATATTATGAAACGCCTGGAATTTATTTTTAGGAGGCCTATTGCTTCGCCTGTTAGCTCTTAACTGTTTTTTAAAAGATTTTAAGATCGTAATAAAACATTAACAAATAACCTAATTAAAGTACTAAGACATTAATTCCCACGGCGAAATAACTATTTAAATTGAACAAAAACGTTCTATAAATTATTAAATGTGAGATAGTGTACAATTTAAATGTATAGTAATGTAAATGTATAATTTTATTTTCAAGATTATGGGATAGACCATAACTTATGTGAAACAATTTATATATTAAAATTGTGGAACCGCTTTTCCTCTTGGTACTCTTGTTTTCTTAGGGCCGGTTGTGAAGTTTAAGAGTTTTAAAATGTGTTATAGGAGAAATTTCTAATTTTAATTTGGGTCCACATCGATCATTATTATTTGAAGCATCAATTAATGGAAAAAAATGCTTTCTAATTAATGTCGCAGAATTCAATATCGAAATAATGTATTTGTTCAGTGGGTATAAAGACTAAGTTTGTTGCATTTTATATACAAATATCATTGAATAAGCTAGTCCATTGTAGGAGTTCTATTATTTTGATTTGTGTTGTCAACTTATGAAGATATTACATTGTCTATTTTTCATTTATCGTGTAAACTATTGCTCAAAATCGTTGGAGTATTAATAGCTTTTCCTAATTATTATTATTATACAATAATTAACACCAGATAAAATTTTGAGAGAAATTTATCGCTTCCATTTTAAACTAGGTTTTGCAAGTGACAGTATTTGTTTTAGGAAATTGATATATTTGTATTACAGACGACATGATCACATCACTACATGATCACAAAATTTTTTAAGCATATTTTAAACTACACTAAACATTAATATAAATGATTGTGCGTTGGATGAATGGTTTTAGATTTATAATTAAAAAAATGAGTGGAAAACATTGAAAGTTAAATGCATATTTTTGTATCTTTAAATTATTTAACGATAAGTCTCTACACACTCTTAAAACAAAAGCGTGAAATCCACTCCTATGTGGGAAGTGCATTTTCGGCACCGGAAAGGAGTGGAAATTAACTCAGACTGAGTTAAAACCGCTCGTTTTAAGAGTGTAGGACGCAGATTGCTTTCTATAATTTCTTTTACCCAATCCGCAAAAAGAGTGAAATCCACTCCTATAGGGAAAGTGCATTTTCGGCACGGAAAGGAGTGGAAATTAACTCAGACTGAGTTAAAACCGCTCGTTTGTTTTAAGAGTGTAATAACGTATGCTAGCGGCTGACTATTTAAGTGTATACTTAGCACTTTTATAACTCTGCAAAATAGTTAAAAATGTATTCACATATCATTCTTATAGTATTTTAGACACATTCAAAATATAATATGTATCCATCCCCTTATTTTGATTAAATCCAGACTTCTCTAAAATTCATTTGAATTTCTAAAAGAATCTTTATGTCTCGCGAAAAATTCCAACTTAGGGGGGCAACGTGGTTTGAATCTTTGCTTCTCACGCACAAACAGAAACCAGCAAATTACAAAATAATATAATAATAGTTCTAACCAAAACACATCTTGATAATTATTTGTAAAATTATTATAATTTTATAAAAGTTTGCATCATATTCTTACAAAATACATTCAATCATAATTTAAGCTACTAAATGAAAAAAAATTGAATGACTCATTCTTAACAAAAATTTTAATCGGTGATATTAAAATTCAAGCACTTCCTTTTAGGAGTTGAAAAAGCTTGCAGCAGTTAAGTGTCATTTTAATAATAAAATAGAAAGAAATAAACATATTTGCATAAGTTTTCCCTGACTGGGAAATCAGACTAATTTGAATGTACTTCTCGAATAAATTAGTAGTTACTGGATTCTGGTATTTGGAGCTTCAATTATTTACAAAAAAACCCCATTGATTATCACATTTTTTCCCTGGGGTGCAGAATTGAGTAATTGCAGTAGATTTAATGTTATGTATTATGTATATGTTTGTTTTAAATTAAAAAAAAAACCTTATTTAGAAATTAATTGTTTTTGGACTTCCTTTGAGGATATTATATATATATATATATATATATATATATATATATATATAATATATATATATATATATATATATAATATATATATATATATATATAATAATATATACATACATACATACATACATACATACATACATACATACATACATACATATACATACATACATACATACATACTACATACATACATACATACATACATACATACATACATACATACATACATACATACATACATACATACATACATACTACATACATACATACATACATACATACATACATACATAATAATACATACATACATACATATATATATATATATATATATATATTTTATATATATATATATATATATATATATATATAATATATATATATATATATATATATATATATATATATATATATATATATATATATATATATATATTATATATATATATATATATATATATATATATATATATATATATATATATATATATATATATATATATATATATATATATATATATATATATATATATATATATATATTATATATATATATATATATATATATATATATATATATATATATATATATATATATATATATATATATATATATATATATATATATATATATATATATATATATATATATATTATATATATATATATATATATATTATATATGTGTTTGTGTGTGTGTGTGTGTTAATCCAATGGAGAGAGAGAATGTATAAGCCACATTTCTCCGCTGTAATGAATATTTTAAAAAAGTTATCTTTAATGATAAATGTAGATAACTTTCAGGTCTCTATAATATTATTTTTTGAAATTGATTCAAATATTTTTTTTTAATTATTAATTGAAAATTTAAAAAATATACTAGAACTAATTTCAAAAAATTTGATTGTCGGGACCTGTAAGTCAGTTACATTTATCACATAAATAACCGCTTTTAAAAATATTCAATATAGCCGGAGAAATGTGGCTTATTTTTTTTCTCCTTTAGATTAACACTGAGGCACTTTGGTTTGGAGACCCGCGGTTAAGTGGGCCCATTCCCCCAAAGATAAAAGTTAAATTAAAACTATATGCAATTTTAATAGCCAAATGTCGTACTATTTGCATCGTTATTTTAATAATATACCAAATGTATACTTATTTTAATGAATAATAATTCAAATTTACTTAGAGATTTTCTCAAAGTAAGTTTTCATTTTTTTTTATCTTCTATGCAACTTAGTGAATACCTATCTTAGAATTCTATTGTAAGTTTGCTACGCACTAGAAGTATAAAAATCGGACGTAACAATCAAAAATTATTTACCTATTTGAAAACGCAAAGAAATATGCGAATATAAAAATACGTTACTCCGGTCTTAAACCATAAGTTCAAATGACATGCCATTCCAAAAGTAACTTTTTCCAAATCCTGTTATGCGATCGGAAATGAAAAGGAACCCCAAACTCCTATAGGTAGATTATTCAAAAGCACATTTTGGAGGATGTAAGTATTTGATTTTTTTTTATCTATAAATGGTTTTAGAACATTGGAAGCATATATTTCTGAAAATCAATAAGTGTCCATCGAAAATATTTTTCCAGTTATATTTTTTGAAAATATTATTGTACTACAAATATAAAGAGCCATGTTGCACCAAAAATTTCAGTTCTTGATATGTTACTAAAAAAATGGCGTTTGATCTTGGTGAAACTTGAAGCCATAACAAGGTGTGCGTGGGTAAAGGTTTCACTAAAGTATTAAACATGCCCCGATTATGACTGGAAATTTCATCAAAATGCATATATATATTTTTTAAATGGTAATATTATGCCCACCATATTTTTAAAGCAGCATATTGACTACAAAACTTGGGGTATAAAGGCCCTTTTTTCACAGAGTATAGAACTCAGATTATTTGAGATAAATTACGGTTCGAAATGGAATTTCCCCTTAAATTGGTATAAAAATGACTCTTATGATATTCTAACTCAATCGAAGATCCATCATTTTTCCCACGAAGCATAATATTTATTAAATAAAAAGCATGTGAATGTGAAGAGCGTAACTACAAAACAAACATTTTCCGAAGTCTAACTATGATATAGGGTCCGGTCCGTTTATTTGCTACTTCGCCCAAGTAAACTAGCAATCGTCAAAAAAGTCGCCAATGAACGGGCCGGACCTTATACCTTAGTTATACTTTGGCGAAAGTAATTTTTGCAACCCCTTTCATGTGTGATATTCATTCAAAATCTTCCCTGCCATTATACTAAAAGAAAACTTTCCGTCCCCTAGTCAGTCATAAATATCAAACGTGACATAATAAAGGACAAAAAGCAATCTACAAGTGAAGTCGAGCAAACAGTATTTCGGTATAGGTTGCATGAATTTTGATGCTGCATGAAAATTTTCCCCTAAAAAGTTGAACAATGTGTTTATTTGTAAATAATAGATATAATCAAAAGAAAGCCTTTATTTTTATTGAGAAAATAAATAGTAAATGTTTGTATAAATAGTAAATGTATGTACAATGTTTTTACAAAACATTTGTCTTATTCCATATTAAATATCAAAGCGAGTAAAGAAAAAGTTTAATGCAAAATTTGAGACATATTCATAAAAATAACCATAAAAATTTTCAAAGATTTTCAAATCATTTAAACACCTATATTTATACATAAATCAAATATATGCAACAAATAGCCTTCAAGTCAACATCATTAAATATGCTGCAATCAGAATAATGTCGATTATTAATTAATCAATTTGTAAACCTGCTATTTTTAATACTGATTTAGGTCGCATTTGTTGCTTGATTAATGCACTCAAACATTACTTTATCATTTGAAACATTAATCATTGTATGTATTTAAACGAAGAATAGATATTTGATAGATTTTTAAGTTTGGAAACACACGATACTTGTATTTTAAATAAATACATGAATACTTCATATTGAAACAATTTATTTATTTTAAAATAAATACATGACTGCTTTATATTGAAACAATTTATTTATTTCAAAATAAATGTGGATTTCATATATAAATATTTTATAAATATATCCAAACTAAAAAAAATAATGATTTACGAAACTAAACATATTTGATTTGCCCTTTAGATGCATATACCTCCTTATACATATACTAACATCTATTGCTTCAAAGGCCGTATAAGTATCACAGGAAAATCGGTACAAGTGGATATTTTGATTGGTTGTGGAAGTAATAAAGAATGAGCAGTTTTCGGTTTTGCTTTTCTCAAAAACTCGTTCTAGATCTTGTTGAAACTGTGAAAGAATTGCTTTGCACTAACAATATATCTAAACTTATATTTTTAATTGCGGAAATTCATAGAAATATATATTAGTTATATTCAAAACAAAGTTGAATAAAATAATTCTTTATGTTTTTTTCCCTCAATAAAATATATTTTTTAAATCAATTAAATTGCACAAAATCATGTTAGGTTAGGTTAAATAATCATCGCACTAGAGCTACACGAGGGCTATTGGCGACGTGCGTCATAGCATCGGACCACAATCAAGTGACGAACCGACCTCTGATTAGGCACCCGACGCAACTATTAAGGGCAACATTGTAGGCAGCGTCGGGACTATGAAGCTTATTTAGCGTACACTTCCTCTACACTTGGGTATTCTTCGTCGGACAGTTTGGGCTGCACGGGCCGTTTATAGGTCGGTAGTTATTTTGGCGATGCCCGGACCCGAACCTGGGACCTTTCGCATGCAAGGTAAGTGCCTTACCAACTGGGCTCTTCAGCCTTAAAAAAATTATGAAAATACTAATTCAATTGATGCCAACCTCTGAAAAAATATATAACACCCAAAATTTCATAATGAGTTTTTAAAAATATTTGAGAAATTGAATAATTTTAAAAAAGAACTTGTCGAGCGTTTTATTTCTTTCTATACTTGCATTATATACTTGCATTTTTTCATGACAGAAATAACAGCTGTTGCAGAAACAAATAAAAAATCTTTCAAAATAAAAACGAAACAATTCTACCTTACATTTTTTTTCTCTCTCAAACATATCATTTCCAACAAAAGAGTTTGAAATTGGAGGATTCAAAATTTTTGAAAGAAAACAACATTGTTTTATTGTAAGTTTCACCGGTTTTTCGTAACCTTTATTTTGACAGTCTTACGTTTGGACACTTAGATTTAAAACTGCAGACGATCTTCGAAAAACCTATGAAAAAGAAGCGCAAAAATTTTTTAGAACAAATAAAAAAAGGCGTCAGATAAAAAGTGGAATTGGAAAGTTGTAATCTAAATAAAGAATGTGTTTGTATAAAATGAGGCGGAATGCTTTTCTTTTAGGAGGCACATTTTTCCCGGGTGATGCTATTCTGTCAAATAAATACTACATAAACAATTCATCTGTCTTTTCGTTTCAAACGAATTAAAAAAATCCTTTTTATATACATATCAGTTGCTGACACAAAAAAGATTTCATACATAAAATCCTTTGCAGGTTTGAATTTCGTTTTATTGCTCAATTCTCAATACTTTTGTTTAGACATGCACCCCAATTACTCTCTTTCTAAATCACAAGATATTCGTGATTATAATTAAATAAAATCAATACAAACCATGTTGGTTTGTATTGATTACGGACTAAAAAAAGTTAATTGATCCAGGTATATGTACAATTTAATCCATTATAGGATAAGAAACTTATGCTATTATTCCCGCTTGTTATAAAGTATAAAATACTGTTACTTATATTACCTTAAAAATCCAAAATAAAACATACGCTATATAAAATGCACGCATAATACTATTATGCGTGCATTTTATAGCGTATGTTTATAATATAAATAGTTATCGTAATTTCCCTCATAAACATATAAAACCTTTTAGCTCATTTGGCGCCTTTTTAGTAAGATTTTAGCGAGAAGAGATATAGCTACAAACACACTTATTATAAAGCTCTAGCACAACAACCTTCGAACAATAAACCAACATTATAATTTTTAAAAAAAAAAATGGCCCATTTGGTGCGTTTAAGTAAGAATTTGGTGAGTTCGTCAACGTATTTGGCGAAATAATGAAAACGTTAAACCCTAATATGCAGCACTAGTACGTTAGGCTTTGAACATCCATCATAGTTATAATTCACGGAAATAGCCTAAATATGCATATTTGCAAACAACAGAACCATCCATGAAAAAATCATTATCTAAACCCACAATAAAATCCTAGAATGGAGACTAAATAGAATTACGTCACTTGAAACATGTCAATTAGTTTTCAAATAATGAATTTAGTTACTGAAGGTATTGGCAACATAATAAAATAAACATTTTTAATTTTAATTATTTTCCTAAAAGTTTTATTTAATATCTGCTGCCGAATGGCATCACGAAAGGAAAAAAAATAATCGGATTTGAGCGAAAGTGGTGTATTTTTTTCTCCAGAATATTCGAATTTTCTCTAAAAATAGAACATTTTGAGCTCTGAAAGTTCAAAATCTGTAAGTTAAGTATGAACTACATATTTGTGCCAAGTTACGAGTCAAACAAATGTCTAGTTTAAGAGTCTATATGGAACATACACACACAAAACTTCATTTTTATTATTATAGATATATAAAGCTTTGCGTATGTTAAATGAGCGGCAATGGGGATTTAAAATAATAGGAAAAATGTATTCTTATACTTTGTAAATGGGCATTAGATTTTGCTGATTGTTTTAATAAATGAAGCACTTCGAAGAATTCAAAACCAAAGAAAATTGCTACGATAATTATTAAATTACAATTAATACGTCCGCAAAATTATTTCTAAATTTATTAAAACAGAGCTTAATCTAAATTATATATCTGAAACATAATGGCTATGTTTAAAAACAACTAAACAAATTCCAAACAAGTTTGAATAACATTTTGAAAAAGACTCGTCTTTCCAAAAACTTAAATTGTACAAAATTATTACTTTGAAAACAGGAATGCATTGTTGCCGTTTTATACAACTAAAGATTCCTTTAGAGATAGTATCTGTATGAAATATAATATAAATATATTTTTTTACAATGATAACTTTAAGGAGCAAAGTGGGATTGGTTTGCTACTCTTTGTTTTATCACCAGAACTTTTATCAAACTGGCAAAATTTGAATTTGAGAGGAAAAGAATTTTATCTGCATTGACTTTTAAACAATTAAACATTCTTACATCAAGTATTACATTTTTTGTGTGGTAAATTTAATATTAAATGTATATTTTAAAAACAGATACTTGGTTTATTTAAACTGAAATGTTTTGGCATTTTAGAAGAAATGAAGGAGCAAGTGCATTGTGTACACAATTTAATTTGGCCCCGGCCATCCTCCAGCCACCTCCTTGCTTAATGTATGGGGCAGGATAAGACTGACTTGTTGGAGAATCCTGTCCAAGTTGTAGACTTTTTGAGGGTGTACGATCTGTTCTTACGTGCAAAGGTACCCGCTCTTTAGTACGACCAGAATATTACGTTCAGAAGATTACGTTTAGTTCGGCTGAAGTTTTAAATTTAAAAGAAAAGTTTATAAAGAATTGTAGAAGTAATGAAATAAAAAGTTCAAATTAACTAAACAACTCAGACGTCTGATTTATTACAAAAAATAAACAAAAAAACCGCCACGTCTGATGTCGGCTGTTGTATTTATTTTACAATTCATAATCTTGTTGTTGCCAGATATACCACAATTTACATTCACAGTTAATACATTAGTTGAATAAAAAATATAAATCAATAATTATTCGCCAAAATATTTTAAAAGATAACTAAATAAATATTAAACTAAATATCAACTGGAATTTTAGATTAGTTATAATTTATATAATTTTAATAATATTCTTTTTTAAACTATCACCGAGCCTTGGACATTTTTACTGACTGCCATCTATGACCATTTGCTGGAACTAATTGTTCCCAACATTACTCCCCTACCAGTAACAAAGTTACGATACTCTGCAATTATGGCAGGAAACTTAAAGATCAAAACAAATGTCCATAGACCCGTTTACAATTCTCAAAAATGTAACAAATTAAATGTCTCATAAAAATTTAAATAAATAATTTGCAACAATATAAATAATCCAATGCAAATTTATCATGAAATATGAAATGTTATTTTACTAGATTAAATTCTAGAAACAATAATCATACTCCAATACTAACAGTTGTTTAGAGTGCTTACTATAAGTTCTTCTTGAAGTGACATGACTTGTCCTCCAGTGCACAGGCCTGAAACACCGTCAATAAGCTTTCCTTGATGAATGTCGATGAGAAGTTGAAATTTTCCCAGAAAGTCAGCACCTAGTATGCCTTTACTGACTTTGGCAAAGATAAACGGCCACTGGAACGGACGTCTTAATCCCAAGAGTAAGCACTTGGACCCCATAGGTTTCTATTTCGGTCCCGGTATACATACAGGCGGTATTCTGACGAAACTTTGGTGTTCGGCCTAGCCGGTATCAGACTGACATCAGCACCGCTGTCCACTAGAAACTGAATCTGTGTGTTTTTATCCTGCACAAACAGTCTCATGTTGAGGCGGCAACATTCAGGGCTGCCAGCAGAGCTTGCCGCTGCCTCTACTGAACTGGGGAGTTTTCCGAAGGTTTCCAACTGCAGGGCTTTTTACACTTGTCAGGGAAACACTGTTCTCCAAATTTGAAGTGGTAAAAACACAGTGTACCTTTTGGGTTGAACCTCTTCCTTGAAGTTGATCTTCGTCGACCTCTATCTGGTTGGCGGGCAGGACTCCTCTGTCTGGACAGAAAAGTTAAACTTGCAACCTGTTTTTCTAAGGCAGATATCTTTTCAAGCAGTTCAGCATTTGATGTGGACACAGCACAAACACTAGTGGGTGATGCATTCATGTCTGCAATCTTATCGGCCATAGCAGCAAGCTTCGGTAACTCTTCATCACTGACCAGGATTATGTTTTTTATGTAGTCCGGAAGTTTCTCGAGCCACATAGTCTTCAACAGGGTTTCAGATATGTTGGTTGCAGTAACAGCTTTCAATTTCGGAAGAAACTGACTAGGCTTCATGTCACCCATTTCTAAACCAGTCACCAGCCTTTTCAACCTGTTTGTTTCACTTTCCTGAAACAGGCTCAGCAACCTTGCTTTGGCATCTGTGTACTTTTGTACGGAACTACCGGTGACAATGTCCCAAATATTTGCAACGTACCTCGGCTCTAGTTGGGCCACTAAGTAGTTAAACTTCGTTTCTTCAGACGTTATGCCACTTATTTTGAATTGGGCCTCCACCTGGAAGAACCAAACCTCAGGCCGGTCGCACCAAAACGGCGGAATCTTTACACTTATTCGATGAACTTCGGCGGGAGTAGCGTCGAATTTTTCAGAAAGTTTCTCAGATTCGTCTTCACTTCCAACCATTTTCTTTAGAAAGCCGGGTCACCAATGTTCTTACGTGCAAAGGTACCCGCTCTTTAGTACGACCAAAAGATTACGTTTAGTTCGGCTGAAGTTTTAAATTTAAAAGAAAAGTTTATAAAGAATTGTAGAAGCTTGACATGTTGAAGTAATGAAATAATAATAAAAAGTTCAAATTAACTAAACAACTCAGACGTCTGATTTATTACAAAAAATAAACAAAACAAGAAGTTCATAAAGAACTAAAATAGCCTACTTTCCTGTTACTTAAATACTTACTGAAGTTCTAATCGGGAAAAAACTAGTTCCTAACAGTAAATACATCATCAACCGTTTCTACACTAGATTTATACACATTAGAAAAAAAATCGAAACACAGCATCCAGCTATAATTTAAACTTCTAAAAGCCAAAATCAACTATTTTAATTAATATTCTTTTGCAAATTAAGTTAATATTATTTATCGTCTGTTCGATTTATTTGTAGTTCGAAGAATAATTAAATATTTATTAATAACAAAAGTAATGAAACTACTCCGAACTGCATTAAAAAATAAGAAATGTAAATTAAACTAAGCATAATTGCATGCAAAAGTATGCCTTGCCGCTTTCTTGGTAGATAATTAATGAATAATCAAAGAATCAAATTGTGCTACATTTTATGACGTCATTCCAAACTGATTCATGAAAATATTATTTTGCTTCAAATATGTTTAAATAAATAAAGTTTCTCATGCCATTGTTGATTTGGCAACAGTGATTTAAATGACTCAAAATTGAATTTCAATGCTAATTCAATGGGAAATTCGCCGAAAGATAGTAGATTTATGTCCGTCCGGACGTACAGACAGACGGACAAAAAGTATGAAAGTTGGGTATCTGAGGTCATAGCTTTCTAACAAAAAAAGAATTTTTAAGATCCGAGGGATAGAACCGATTTTGGAAGAGGGATACGGACAGACGGACAGACAGACGGAAAGACAGACATACGAACAGACAGACAGATGGACATCAACCGCATTTCAATACCTACAGTGATTTAAATGACTCAAAATTGAATTTCAATGCTAATTCAATGGGAAATTCACCGACAGATAGTAGATTTATGTCCGTCCGGACGTACAGACAGACGGACAAAAAGTATGAAAGTTGGGTATCTGAGGTCATAGCTTTCTAACAAAAAAAGAATTTTTAAGATCCGATGGATAGAACCGATTTTGTAAGGGGGATACGGACAGACAGACGGACAGACAGACGGACATCGACCGCGTGTCAATACCTACTTTTTCATTTTTTTAATTCTTTCGAATTAAAAAAAGAAAAGTAGGCTAAAAAACCAGCCACGACTGATGTCGGCTGTTGTATTTATATTACAATTCATAATCTTGCTGTTGCCTGATATACCACAATTTACATTCACAGTTATACATTAGTTGAATAAAAAATATAAATCAATAATTATTCACCAAAATATTTTAAAAGATAACTAAATAAATATTAAACTAAATATCAACTGGAATTTTAGATTAGTTATAATTTATATAATTTTAATAATATTCTTTTTTAAACTATCACCGAGCCTTGGATATTTTTACTGACTGCCATATATGACCATTTGCTGGAACTAATTGTTCCCAACAGATCTAATCGTAGATATCATAGTTAAAGTATTAGATTGGCAGAGCGGCAACAGCCCGTTAGTGGGCCAAGGTGTTGCCGTGCCCATTTCAGCTTTTTGTGACCAAGGGCCCTGGGGTTCAATGGAATACGTCCCGGTAAGGTGTTCAATCTCTCGTGGGACCCCCATTTTTTCGTTCCACAGCATACTTGGTCCTCATTTTATCGACCCACTTAAGGGATGAAAGGTTGAGTGAACCTCGCCCAATCCGGGATTCGAACCCCGGGTCCTGTGGCATGGCAATGAGAAGCACTACTACTCTGCCACTGGGCCTCCTAATTTTATATAAACGAAGTTAAAATACACTATCTCAAACTCCTTACTTATGCATAAGTATTCATATTTCCATCTCTTAAACTTCAAGCTTAAATGGATATTCGAAATATAATTAAAATCCAGTTGAATAATTCTGATCAAGCATCAACATTTAAATCGAAAACAAAATCGAATAATAATGCTACAAATTAAATTAACATGCTTTTACGCTTCGTGCTAGGATCTAAAACAAATTCACTGTTTGAGTTTCCATAGACACTCAGAGGGGTAAAAAAGGAAGATTTTAAAGATTATTTCCTTTAATCATAATAATATTAAACCATTTAACAGTTAGTTTATTTAAGTTATTTTAGAATTAGGAACTTTGAAAAAAATACGTTTTTATTTATTTAAGTACGAAATATTCTAAAACTGTTCTATAGTAACCACGAATATATGTTTGTGCAAATATATTTAAACTTCTATAGAGTAGTTTGATCCGTTTCGTAACAAAAGAAAACCTTCACTTTACATAAAAAGATAACAAAAATAATATTTACTAATAAAAATTAAATTATGTGTAAGCTAAAAAGACTAATAATGTAAATTATTTGCTTCTTTTGTAATAAAATATAAAGGGAGACTCAATTAGCTTGATTCAGTTAACGTAATTCTTTCCAGCTTTCATTTCTTGGCCTCCGTCAAACACTCCTCCAATTGGTGCTTTCTCATCACGTGACATTGATTCACCAATCAGCACTCGAGAAAGAATTTATTTTATTTCAACATTTCTGTACTACTCTATTTCTTTTTTACTCAAGACTTGAAACATGCCCATATAAGTTTTATAAAATACCCCAGTGTAGTAATTAAGCAAAACAAGCTAGAGCATATATATTTACCAAAAAAATACATTACAAGTGGAAATACATTACAATATCTACAAAAGCGTTTATTATTCACGAACCAAATCCCAAATCTAATGCGATGTCTGAATAATATGAAAGATACAAATGCTATAAACGTCTCACCCAAAGATTTCGCTTACTGTAGAAAACTATGGATATTTTTTCTGCATAAGAGATAAACGCAACAGAGAGATTTAGTGGTGAAAACAGCCCCAACTGAATACATATTGCCCTGATTCCTATAAAATGATATTCTTTTCCTCTCAAATTCAACGTTCGCCAGTTTGATAAAAATCCTAGTGATAAAACAAAGGGTTGCAAAACAATCCCACTTTGCTGATGGTTTCTTTAATTTTAGTATCTCATAAGGATATGACTGTAAAAAAAATTATGTTGTTGTTTCTAATGCCACTCGGTAACCGAGCCCGGAGTAGAAAACTACCCGATTTTAAGGCGAAGTGGGGCGGCTTCCGTTTTTTTATTGAGCGCCACAAGGGAGGAAGTCCGACTTTTGCTCGTCAGCATGACACATCCGTTTTACAGGAAGGTCCCTTTCACACATCCATTCTCACTCACATATCGGAATTTTGATCCGGATCAAAGGTCGATACCCCCCCCTGATCTGGTACCCCCAGATGTATTAATTTGGTATAGGAACATGGGGGACTTTGTGACCACGACATATTTAACGTGCCCCAGCCACCATTAGCAACACGGCGGTCTATAGCCGAATACAAGCGCTGACCCTGCAACCATCAGAATTGCGAGCACCGCCGAGGACAGAACCCACGGCCCTTCCGATGCGAGCACGACGCTGCATCCGACTGAGCTACAGCGGCTCTTAAAAATATTATAAATTATAAGTACATTTTTTCAAGGAAAATTGTTTCGTTGAAAAATTCACATACAAGATACTCCCACTGAATCATTGTGAACCTAAAATTTATTATTGTATCCCTCATAATATGGATTATTGTATCCTTTATAATTAAGTTTAATAAATCATATATATATATAGTTTGTGTCTGAACTTATTTGACCTGTCTGTCAAATGTAAACAGTGACTGAATTCTAAACACTCTCCAAAAAATAATAAAAATGTTGATTAGTTATCCATTTATGTTGTTTTAAAGCTACAGTCGAGCCTCGTTAACGCAAACTCGAATGGAGCACCGAAACATTTCGTGTTAACCGAATTTCATGTTAACCTTCAGGATTTTTTTACATTAAACCAGTGAATATTATAAAAAAATTAAAAACCCAAAAAATATTCTTATTTTATTATGTAATACACTATTAATACAATTAGTGATTCACTTAATATAGTACATTTGGAGTATACATAAAATCTAAAAAAATAGGAAATTTATTAAGGAATAGCAATTAAGAACAGTGCTTAGTTACAAATGATATTTATATGCAATTTCCGGGGATTTTTTTGTCGTCAACAACATTTGTCGTCAATATCATTTAAAAATTTCGTTTTATTTCTGAAGAAATATACTGCTGCTTTCGATTCATTTTGAATGAAAATCAATAAGTTTAAATGCGAACCAATTCTAATTTCATATGTCCTTTACCTTTGACCTCTGTAGAGAAACACCTAAATTTTTCATGACTAATGGATCATCTGACACCTGCCGATTAAAATTGACGAATCATGGAAGATCTCGTGATTTTCTCAGAAGTAAAAGACAATTTAATTTTAAAATGTTATTTGCCGTTTCTTAATGTTTTGTTTCATTTGTGATTCGAAACTAAGGGAAAAAAGTCAAATTCCGTTCGGTTTAAGCGGAATTTCGCCTAAAGCGATTGCGCGTTAAGATATTTTTAGCATTAGCTGAAAGCTTTTTAGTCCAGGGAAATGCTTTCATTTCAAGTTAAGCAGAATTTCGTGTTAAGTGAGTTCGCTTTAACGAGGTTCGACTGTATTAACACATTTAAAGCATGAAAAAAGCACTCACTTAACTGTACAAAATCAATTAAGTAACCTTAAGTAATGATATAAAATTAATTAGAATACTTGTTTAGTAAGTGCATAATAACGTGTTAGTTTTATAACAATTACCTTATGGAAAGAGTTTAACGTAAAATATAGAAATTCTAAACTAAATATTGAAACTATACACTCTTAAAACAAACGGGAGGTTTCAACTCAGTCTGAGTTAATTTCCACTCCTTTCCGTGCCGAAAATGCACTTCCCCTATAGGAGTGGATTTCACTCCTTTTTTTTAGAGTGTAGACTCTACAATAGAGCTGTAATTAGCACTTAAGCTAATTAATTTGTATTATTTATTACACTAAAAACGGAATAGTGATGCATCTTTCAGGTTAACTTTATAGAAGATCTGTTATTTGTCTTTATTAATGCGTTAGCGTATAAGATACAGAAACTCAAGTGCTACAAATGTCTGATTTTTCCTCTCTTCTGACTTGGCATTTTAGTTAATTAGAGGATTCCTGAAGTAAACAGCGTAGATTATTGGCACAAATAGTTTATTTGTTGGTACAAATGTACATGTTTCTGCACAACTCAAAACACTCGCCTTCATCAGAAAGACACACAACACAAACTAACAGTCGACGAAACACGATATCCAGAATATACTATTTGCGCCAATAATCTACGTTGTTTACTTCATGAATCCTCACATGTTTCATGCGCCAAGTTAAAGATATTTTCCGAATATTTAATTTAATATTTACGAAAGTGGGAAATTTGGCAAGTTTGTGTGTAAGTGCGATGTGTGGCAAGGTGGGTTAAGACACCCACTAAGAATACCCTTCCGCATTGTGCCATACGCCTTAGACATCCTATTAACTAACCGGGTCAGGCGAAAAAATCACGCTAAAAATAGCTCAGTACATAAGTTAATTCTGCCATGGTTAAATTCTTAGCAGAGTATTGCGATGTCGCTATAAGGTTAAGATGATGCCAGCTCAGGTTTCGGCCTTGTCACTTGACTGTTATTCAAAATCATGAAGAACACCGCCAAAAGCATCTACAGGCTGCAAAGATCTAGTGTGACCTTAATTCAACCAAAACAAGTGTGTGTGTGGGGAGAGGTTAAAAGTAATGAAAACGTTAAAAAATGCATAACCCTTTCAATTCAAAAACGATTAGTTCCATTTAAAATACGGTTCATCTCCTTACTTTGTCGTGTGCAGTCGAATGAGGCGACAAAGAATTGAGGAGACAAAGAATTCTATAGTAGGGTAGAGACTGCACCTTTCAACAGCAATATGGACCAACACGGAGACAATATAGGGTGGCATGAGGGGCCCGTAGGCCGAGTGGTTTGGATCGCAGGCCATAACGCTAGCAGTCTATGCGCTGTTACGGGTGCGGGTTCGATTCCCGCCTTTGCCCTGGGTGTACTTCCTTTCTCAGTATCAAAATTATAAATTAACTAGCACGTTTGCCACTCCATTCGGGCTCCGTAGTGAGCCATGGCTATCGATGGCAGCTGAGCATGAGTCGTTCCTCTGCACTACTATAGAACTCTTTGGTTCTAGATGGGTAACTTACACCAAGATTTTGAAGCTAATAGCTTAATAAAGTATATTTAAACTATGCCTTTTTCAAAATAGTGGCAACTCTGAAATTGCATTTTTCAATTAGTACGTGGCAACTCTGCCTAGCCTATGAGTAAAAAATATTAAAGAAGAAAGTCAGTACATACTTGGGTTTTATGATTGGATTAAAGTTACCCCATTTAACGTACATTTTGAAATGGAGAAATAGTTTTGAATAGGAGCAACTTGAACCCACAATATTTAGGTTTACAAGTGAAACATCAAGCCAACTCGATCACCAAATCTCTCGAAGGTTTAGAGACCAAAAAAAATCAATCATCTTGACATAAACGCGTCTTCGATGTGACGTCATTTAGAGCAAAATTTAGAGGAAATAGTTGTAAACCGTACTCGAGTTCAACGGTTCAAGACCGTAAAGTAAGCGAAACTGTTTTAAGCAGCCTAGAGTGTTGGACATTTCCGCAGGTGTTTTTTTACCGTACACAACTAACTAAATAGTAGTTGGATTCAGGGCCTGATCTATCATGAGGCCTGTTAGGCCCAGGCCCAGGGCTCCCGAATATTAGAGGCCCTAAATTCTGTTTTCTATTATGCTAAATGCTATTGATTACCAGAATTTCTGTAACTTAAAAAAAAAAATCAAGACCCCACTTTGTTTTTAGATTGACTTTGACTCAGACATTGAACTAAAGTGATTTGTTTGATTAATATTATAAGGAGCATGATAAATAATTAGCAAAAAAATAAAATACATCGGCCAACTAGCACCATCATTAATTGAAATTATGCACAACATTTTCCGTAGAGAGGCCCCCAAAATTTGTTGTGCCTATAGTCTGAGTTCTTCTAAATCAGGCCTTGGTTGGATCGCTATTTGAACTTTTGAAAGTAAAAACAACAGGAGGCCCTTATGAAAACAAAGGAAACAGCGGCAGGCTGTCGTTTATGTAGTTGAGATATCTCTCTGTTCCCCACTTAGCGTAATGCTAGCCATACTTTTTCACACCACTTGGCAAGGCTCCAATTCCCTCGGAACGTACTATTATAATTTTTGTCGGAAAAAAAATCACTGAAAAATAAAACTGTGTGTACGATACCCAGAAATCAACATTTAAATGATCGTGTTTGACAAAGTTGTTTTTAAAAAATATGAGTTTTATCTGTATTAAAAATACAAAACATACACTCTTAAAACAAACGAGCGGTTTTAACTCAGTCTGAGTTAATTTCCACTCCTTTCCGTGCCGAAAATGCACTTCTCCTATAGGAGTGAATTTCACTCTTTTTCGGAGTGGGTAAAAGAAAAAAAAGAAAACAATCTGCGTCCTACACTTAAAACGAGCGGTTTTAACTCAGTCTGAGTTAATTTCCACTCCTTTCCGGTGCCGAAAATGCACTTCTCCTATAGGAGTGAATTTCACTCTTTTGTTTTAAGAGTGTATATTTTTAATTTAAAAGACTGATAGATTTTCTTAGAGAAGTAAGTAAACTAAGAATTATTGAATTTTTTTAATGAAGTTCTAACAAAGAAAAGTGTTTCAATTTTGAATAAAATAAAATGTAGCAAAACCTTGGAAAAATATTTAGTATTTGTTACACTTGAGTCATGACATTATTTTTTTCTAAACTTATTTGAATCCTTTCATAAACCAAATCCATTGTTTATAAGAGGGAAATTTTACACACTTATGCAAAAAGTAATTAAGTAAATTTTATAACGAGTACAGTTTATACGAAAAAACTCACTAATTATACGGATTTGTATTGTTTTGATGATAATTACATTTATTCAACCAGCGAGCATGAAATAACATTTCGTCCAGGGTTGCAAAAGTTTTGTATGTTTCAAAAAAAAAAATTCATTCAGGAGCAAAAAAAAAATTATCATATGTATAAAACAAGTGTTAAAAAATATTTTTTTTAAAAAACTTGCTTTTAAAAGTAATTTCTTGTTCAAAGGCACGATTATTGCCTTTAAAAAAGGCATTTTTTATGCAATTTAAATGTAGCAATTTTTATTTGCCAAATACTTTTTATTTCTCAACTCTCCTTTACAACACTCAAATTTCTTAACTCTCCTTTACAACACTCAAATTTCTTAACTCTCCTTTATAAAACTCAAATATATTTGCGTAACGAATAAGTTGTTTTCAAACCAACTCACAGACTTCCGTTTACGTTTCGAAAGAATGAATTTTTTATTGTCTTGTTTCGAATTGTTATATGCATAAAAAGATTAATACAGTGATTTTCTCACATTTCTCTAACAATGTGTAAAGTGTAAAATATCCACTGGGGCCGATCCCATAAGGTTTAACACCAAAAGTTTAAATGTGCTTGATATAAATAAGAATATACTTCTTTATATATCCACTCTCCCTAAAAAGGCTTTTTCCTGAATTTTGTAGATTAAAAAAAATCAAATAAGCGAAGTTTGAATTTGCAATGTAATTACCAGTTAAGAATTGTATGACAGGAAACACTGTCTGATATGTTTAACTTTAAGCAATGATTTTTTTAAGAGGCATATTTTCGAATGTTTTATAATCATTAAAAAAAGCAACTGTTTAATTTTAACTATGAACAATGCAATAAATGATAACTTAGTTTGAAATCAACTTCAAGAATACACTGATTAAAATTTGTTTTCAAAACTTTCAAAGTGCAACCTGATGGAAATTTCACATCATTTTGTCGTCATTCAAGTTTTTTTAAATAAAGAATGTCATCAAACACCAAAAGGTACATTTCATCGATAACTTACTTAACAATTGTAAAGAGAAAATAGGATGCTAAATGTGGCATTTTCTAAGTCTGTATTTTCAAAAAAAACTTTTCAGAAAAGTTGTTAAACATATCTCTTGATGCCAAAATTATAAAAATATGTCGGACGTTCTGAAGGTTGGCAATTTTGAAGCGCTCGATAGGAGTCTGTGTATTTATTCAAAGCTTGGTGTTTTTAAATTATTGTAATAACTGTATATGTACGATTCGAATATTTATTTTAGGACATTGTATTTTACTATGTGCTGATTTTTAATTTTATTTTGATTGTAACTGTGCATTACGGCTTCCAATACTCAATTTTAAACTAGTAGGGAAGAGCGGGGGCTAATGGGACAAATTTTTATTAACCTCTGTATGTCAGCAAAAATTCAATAACTTTAATTTATTTTTACAAGCTCATACACAGACCATTCATTTATTTAAAAAGTCATTCCATATTTGTGAAAAAATTACCATATTTTAGTTGCTGAGTATTTTAAAGAAACATGTAAATGTCCCATTAGCCCCCATATGTGGGGTCCAATGGGATAATGTCCAGGGCTAATGGGACATGTTAAATGTTGGCTTAATTAAAATGTCAAAAAATGGAAAAGGAATCAGAAAGTGATTTGAAAATAAAATTTTACCATATTTTAGTTGCTAAACACTTTAAACAAACATGCAAATGTGCCAATAGCCCGAATGTGCTGGGTCTAATGGGACATGGTAAATGACGTACGAATAAAAATTTATAAAAATGGACAAGGAATCAGGAAAGGACTTGAAACTAAAATTTGAAAGCAAACACTATTTACATATATGCAAACGAAATTAAATTTTATTTTTTAAATAAACAATTATTTTTTATTGAAAGGTAAAAAAAATCAAAGTTTAAATTAAAATTCGAAGATGCTCATAGCATAGTTTTTTTTCTATAAATCACTTAAGAGAAGTGTTTAGTGACTAAGTATTCTAAATTGATATCCAAAGCTTGTCCTCGGCTTGTCCTCGGAAAGGTAAAAAAATCAAGTTTAAATAAATTCGAAGATGCTCATAGCATAGTTTTTTTATAAATCACTTAAGAGAATGTTTATGACAGTTTCTAAATAATCCAAGCTTTCTCGTTAGATCAGTAATTAAAAGTCATTTATCTCAAAAGCCTACCAAATTCTCGTTTCTATTTCTGAAATCAATCTAACGTAATAAATAATAGTTTGCTTTAAGCACAGCACAGTTTGCAGCACATTTTACCAACAGAAAATCATTACCATCAGTTACTAGTTTCCAAGCTCTGTTCTGAATTAATTAATAAACTTAAAAACTAAACTTCTCGGCGCAACAGCAGGTTAGGGGGCCAAGGCCTGTCGTGCCTATTTCAGCTTACCTGGCCATGGGCTCTGGGGTGCTAGGCCCATGTCCCGGTTAGGTGGTCGACCTCAAGCGGAAACCCCAGTGTTTAGTTCAGAAGCATGGTTTTTGCTGCAGTTTCAGTTGTAGCTAGAAATTCATGTCCCCTTAAGGGATGAAAGGATGGAACAACCTCGCCCAATACCTCGATCCCTGGACCTGTGGCATGACAATGCGAAGCACTACAACTAAGTCACTGGGAATTAATGAATTTACAGGTGAAAAACATAATTTTTACTAACTACTTCAACTTTTACTTATTACACGACGAAACAGGTTTAAAAGTAAAAGTTTTGAAACATTATTAACAACTTTTATGAATAAGATATTAGAGATTTATGTAGCTTCTTCAAGAAAAGCATACAAAGCTAGGTTTATTCATGCCCATTTAAACCTAATATAGACCCCACAATGTTATTATTAAAAAATGATCCAACACAGAACCACGTGCGTTTCACTACAGGATTCGTATAATACCTTTATCAATGATATGCCTTCTAACTAAAATTATAATTAAATCCATTAAAAGTATTTATTTAATACTTTAAAAGTTTAATTAAAGATGCAATTTTCACTTGCTTTGTATTCCAAAAAACAACGAATCTTCTCTCAACTTTAATGCATGCGTTTAATGACTTACCTTTGGTTCTTAAAATATGAAACCTAACTGTTCCCATACTATAGTGTACAAACATTTTTAAAAATATATATTATTCACCACTTTTGGCCCTTTTTCCCATTAGCCCCGCTCTCCCTTCCATAACTCAACAAATATCTGAACGGAAATAATGAAAAAAAATCTTCAAATGTTTTCCATTTTTAATACGAAAGCAAATTTTCAAGTTTTTATTAGTTTTTTAAGGTCCGAGCAAATTTTATTATGAAAATGATGTTGCTGGCAGATTTCGATTTCCTCAATACCAGCGAAACATTTGTTCCAATCAAATGACCATTTCGGTTCAATTATGCATCTAACGGTATTTATCATTTAAAAAGAAAAGTTATTCGCATTGATTAGGCTTTTGTAATAGAAAAATGTTCCTCTCAAGGTACCAAGAACATATTAAAAATATAGTTACATTATTTCGTATTAATATGATTTAATTAAACTAACAAATGTTTCTAACCGAAACGTAATCGTATTACTAAACCTCTTTATCCAAAGCTTCTGCTGGTTATTGTATTTGTCACCTTTTACAAAGACGAACCCTTTAGATTTAACAGAAATAACTTTTTTTTAAAAAGAGTTCCATAAAGTCCTCATGGCAAGTTCCTCATCCGGTTAATTTTCGTCCCATTCAGGGACATCGGATTCCCATTTAGAAAGGGACGGTCGTTAGACTGAAAAGGAGGATTACATTACGTAGCGGAGATTATATACGGAATGTTGAACATGGATCTTTATTGAGAACGGTTTATATGAGTATTTGCATTTTAATCAAAATAAAAAGAAATATTTCCAAGGTAAATTAAGCCTCCAAGCGTTAGCCCGGTTTTTTCCCGTATTGTGTGCATTTTGTCTATCTTGCAATAACCTTAAATTTCAAAATTTTATAAAAAAATAATTTGTTCTTGTATTTTTTCATTTGGGGTTGATTTTAATATTATCTCTTCAAAAATATAACTAATTCTGTTTTTTTAAAAACAAAATTCTGTTTTTTCCGTGTTCAATTCAAAATTCTGTTTTTTTCGTATTTTGTGCATTTTGTCTATCTTACAATAACCTTAAATTTCAAAATTGAAAAAAATAATAATTTGTTCATGTACTTTTTCATTTGGGGTTGATTTTAAGATTATCTCTTCAAAAATATAACCTATTCTGTTTTTTAAAAATATTTTATTTGAAATAAATTTAATTTAAAATGTATGCAACGAAAACAACCATACAGTTTTGCCCATTTACAGGCAGTTCGGAAAGTTAAAACAAATTTCATTTCAACAGCTAGTTTTTATTTTCCACTAAGTTTATTTTACTTGACTGACTCTTCGCTAGAGGTAAATATAGATAGTGAAACAATTATATCTACTTTGATTTCTTGAATATTTATTTTTAATCCATCACTGAACAAGAAACGAGTGCGGTGAGAGTACCGTTCTTCTAATTCGTAATACGCTAAAATGTAATTTTTCATTTAACTGTCATGTTTTTGAGTTATTCAATATGTTATTGAAATGACACATACTTTATAAAATTATATATAAATTCTAGTTTTGTTGTCGTGTTGCAACTTGAGACAACTGTTGCAACGTGTTGCAACTTGGTCGTGTTGCAACTTGGGACTTTTTTGGCCTAACGTACAATTGAAGAGTTTAGGGTAAGAACGAGAGCGTGCTAAGAGACAAAAAGTTGAAAACGAGAAAAAGAGCTTTAAAGTTAGCATTTAAAAACGTAAAAATTGGCACTTAAATTAGGTTTAAAAAAATGTAGTTAACTTAAATTTCATGAAAGATAGGTGCATTGTTATCTTTAAAAAAGAGAATTACATGTTCATTGACACAAAAATCTCAAATTTTTTTTTCAAAAATGTCACCTAGCACGTTCTTCCACTAAGCTCTTCAATTTGTTTTACACTTTTGCAATATTTTTTTAACTCAATACTTAGTCAATAGATAGTAATATTACAAAATTACACAGATAGATAGATTTCTCATAGCTGACCCAAGCTGGTAGGTCCAACTGGTAGTCAACCAGCTCTGCGCATCCTCCTCAGCTGACGACCGGGGCGGAATTCAAGCACGCAACCTTCTGATCACCTAAACAGCATAATTGTTTATTTAATTTATTTTTAATTTCATATGTTCGTCTAAATATAGTAACTAAGTGGTCGTAATGAACACAATAACTACATTTTAAGTGAACAAAATGGGATTTTTTGTAGAATAATTTATCAAAATGCATTACATTTTAACAATTCAAGCCGACCTAGATTTTCTTTTTTTTTATTTCATTTTTTAAACCAAGCCTCTTTTTTCAACCTAAAAACTAATTTTTAATGTGCCTCAAATCTATAAATTTAGCATCCGGAACATAACTCTACAGTTCGCCTTAAATAACAGGAGACATTCAATACTGAGTTATCTTCCTTAACATCCCTGGACGATTACTTTGATGACTTTCACTGCAAAGGAGAAGGATTAAGAGCACCTTCAACACATGCTTTTCAACATGCAACAGCTGTTGGCCATTCAGACTTTGAACATCGTTGGGAAAAGAGAATTATTTAAAGGATGGTCATTTGATGCTCCACTCCAAGAAAATCGATTTTAATAATGTTTATTTTCAGGGAAATAACGATTTATCAAGGTTTTTTAAGGATAATTATGCTTATTTTTTGTCAAAGGATCGATTGCAGAAAAGGAAATATGTTAGTGTATGGATAAGCTTCATTAACCTTTGCAACAATTTTCAGGCATAAATTTCCAACTTTCTAATATCTATCATTTCTAGTATCTAGGTTCATTTTAGATGCAATGCAATTATTGAGGTTAACAAAGCATAATATATAAAATATTAGACTAGATGTTCAATTTCTATAAAAAAAAGCGACAAAATTAACGATTTTTTCTGATATTTTTTTTTAGCTCTCAAAAACCACACCACTTTTTACGTAAATATTTTCAATTTATTTAATTCTAAAATTTTTCTGTGCTTTGTTCTTAAAAAAGTTTACTGGTTTAAAAGGCAAAATGTAGCTTTTATAGATTTTTTTGACATTCAATTATAATTTTCTGTTATATATGTTTAAGTTAATCTCTCTTTAGACAAGCTTCTTGCTTTAATTAAAAATTGATGCACCAATCGCCATTTTAAATATTTATTTCGATATGTAATTAAATTAAACTTTACTTGATTCCACACATAAAAACTTTCCAAAAATTTTAACTTTTCAAATTAAAATAAGCATTCTTTACATAGAAAAGTCATCAAAGAAAGTCCTTTCAATTCCTCATACAAAAACGTTTTACCATATTTTATTAACCTTGATACATTTTTAAACAGAAATAAGCACACTCTTCCCAGAATATATCCATAAATATTGGCATGTGACATCATCTCGTATTATGCGTATCAAAACAGGAATATGAATAACTATCCTTACACGGGACTTATCGTCAGCCATGAAAACATCCTAAGCATCGAAATCCTTTCGATAATGCCGTCCATAATCTTAAAAACCTGCTTTGCGAAAGAAATCCAATTGATCTTTTCGATCTAGTGAATAAATATTTGGCCATCCCTTTCAAGACTTTATACATTTTTGCCCGCCTCATTTTTTTTCCTCTTTGGCTTTTGATGTAGTTATGATGTTCTTATCACCGAACACTTGCCTGTTATCTGTATGTGCTTTTCTATGAATTAAAAAGGTTTTATAATCAAAAGTTACAAAAACTATCATAAATTATCAACTATTAACCCTCTGAAGGATATTGAAATTGCATATAATGTAAAAAAAATTATCTGCAAAAGATAAAAAATTAAATTTCTAACTAAATATTAAATTGTTTACATTATTTTTAAAATGGCATTTATGTGACAAGTTTATTAATGACTCCTCCTTTACTTTAAATTTTAAACTTCAGTATAATGCTACAATTTATAAATTGTTAAAACTTACGTGTGCTACTGGAAAGTCTGACAGTCAAGTGACTGGTTTATGAGTCTGTATCTCTAGGATGGTTGCCGACCCGGCGGCGCAACGGTTAGGGCGCTAGCCTTTGGAGCCTCTGGTTTCGGGCTCGAATCCCGGTAAGGCATGGATGTTTGTGTTTGTCGAGTATATGCGGAGTACGTGCTCGTTAAATCTGTTGGGTCCGAAAGTCCTCCAAGTTCCCATACCAAATCAATACCTCTGGGGGTGACAAGCCAATTCTGGGGATCCTCTAGTTGGCCTCTGTCTCTAAAAATTAGATGGATCCACTTATGTGTGTGTGTTGTCTGTTGTGTCTGTCTTACTTGACGAAGGTTTATAAGCGGGTCTCTGACCAAGCACACAAACCTGAATATATATGTCTACCAACCAACCAACCAATCTAGGATAGTTAATTCGTGCGACTTGCATCGTAAAGATTAACTTTTTAAATGATTCATCATTAAAAACTTTGGTTTTAAATTTTTAAAGAATGGAAATTCTACATTGACTTAAAAGTATGAAATTAGTCAAGTTGAAAGATAACAGTGGACGCCCAGTAGACTAATTTTAGTGATTTCGTGCTATATAAAGCGTGGTTTCAATCCTACCTTAGACAAGGTTTAACTCGGCCTACAATTCCTTGAGTGGGTCGATAAAATGTGGACCAAGCTATTTTGTAAACTTAAGAGGGTTGGCATCAGTCTGACTAACGGAGTTTAACATCAACGGCATTTTCTTAGATCTCGCAGGCTGAAATGGGCACAACAGGCGTTGGCCCCAAATGGGCCGTTACCGTTACGTCTGAGTAAGTTTGGTTTAAGAAGGATATTGGTAGGTTTTTATTGACGTAAGTTTAGCTTAAAATCATATTTATTTTTATTCTTCTAAATTAGTATACAAATTTAAATATTTATAATAATTTAGAACAATAAAATAAATAGGATTGAGTATTAGTATCGAAATCTTGAAATTAGCCACGATGATTAATATTTTCTTTTGACGTTGCCAATCGCATAAAATTAAAACTTGTGTTAAATAAAAAAAAATAACCAGAAGTGTTAAGCCTTTTGCAAATCATTGTGTTCCAAAATGAACCCTAAGAAGATGGGTTACTAGGGCTTTTATATTACTATATAAGTTTTTAACTAGATTATACCTATGGGAATTTGCAGAGCTCTCTGCTGGCGGTCTTTCTAATTTATATAATTTTGTTCAAGTACACAGTGTAAAGAAATAAAAAGTCATTTTTGTACATTAACAACAAAAATAAAACCTAAAAATCCCCTTTTTTAATTAGTATTATAAAATGTAAAATTAAAAATGTACCCTCTAAAAAAAAAAAAAAAAACTTCGGTCAATTTGCTTACTCCTCAGAGAGATAATTTTTTCCTGCAACAGCAGGTATAAATAAACCTTCCTCCCTCTGGTATCAGGCATTCTGCACCATCCTTCCCTCTAGGCGTCCCTTCGATTTATCTGCCCTCTTCACGTTTCGGGGTTTTTTATTCGAGTCATCCATCAGGCGGCCTCACACTTCGATTGTGTTTGGCACTTTTACGCTGCGAAACGGTTGTTGATCCGCCGGAAGGAGAGAACAATGGTACGTGTGGAGAGATACGACAGCCCTTTCCTGCATCGGTCAGCGAGAAAAATACACAGAAAGTCGAGAATTGGAACTTTCTTGGAATTTTTATCAGGATTGTTGAAGGTATAGTGTAGAATCTAAATAAAATGAATAAAACAGTTGAGTATGTTGTAAACATGAAATTAAGTTGCTTATTGTAATAAGATTGCTATAACCGTGTAAATATATAGGTGTCAAACCGTATAATATATGGGTGTCAAATACTTTAGTACCTGAAATCACATTCTTTGAAGCAAATGGCTATCTTTTTTTAATAAATTTGATTCTATTCATCAGACTTTCACGCTTTTCTCCGAATCACTTGGACTTTTAGCCTCATCGTTTATCAGTCCATATCATTCTTTAATGCATAGTTCTGCGTATGGTATAGTGATAGTCGATCCGATGGAAATGGACTCACACTTCGATTGTGTTTGGCACTTTTAACGCGGCGAAACGGTTGTTGATCCGCCGGAAGGAGAGAACAATGGTACGTGTGAAGAGAGACGACAGCCACTTTCTGCATCGGTCAGCGAGAAAAATACACAGAAAGTCGAGAATTGGAACTGTCTTGGAATTCTTATCAGGATTGGTTGACGGTATGGTGAAAAATCTAAAAAATGAATAAAACGTTTAAGTAAATTGTAAACATTAAGTTAAGTTACTTATTGTAATAAGATTGCTATAAACGTGTAAATAGATATGCGACAAATACATTAGTACCTAAAATCACATTGAAGCAAACCGATAGCTATCTTTTTTGAATGAATTTTATTCTTTGCATCTGACTTTTACGCTTTTCTCCGATTCACTTGGACTTAGCTTTATCGTTTATTAGTCCGTATCATTCTTAAATGCATAGTTCTGCGTATGGTAAATTGATAGCCGATCCGATGGAAATAGACTCACACTTCAATTGTGTTTGGCACTTTTGCGTGGCGAAACGGTTGTTGATCCGCCGGAAAGAACGACAGCCATTTTATGCATCGGTCAGCGAGAAAAATACCCAGAATGTCGAGAATTTGAACTGTTGTGGAATTTTTATGTGGGTATTTTGTTGAATCTAAAACCTGAAAGAAACGTTTAATTAAGCTGTCGGCATTAAGTTAAGTTACTTATTGTAATAAGATTACAATAAACGTGTGAATCGATATGTGTCAAATACATTAGTACCTGAAGTCACATTCTTTGATGCAAACCAATATATATCTTTTTTTAATGAATTTGGTTCGATTTATCTGACGCATTCAGGCTTTCCTACGATTCACTTGGACTTTTAGCCTGGTCGTTTATCAGTCCAGATCATTATTTAATTTTAATACATAGTTTTGCGTAATTAACATTTTTTGCTTAAGTTCTAATGGTCGAACAGGTGGAAAGAGATCGATGATACTATTTTTGGTGATCAATGGGAAATCTTTTTAACGAAAGAAACTGCCTTTAATTATGTGTGCAGCAAAAAAAATTTTTACAAATCTGATTAATACAATAATTTAGTAAATCTCTTTATGCCCTTGGGTAATTTAAAGGGAATTTGTGATGTTAATTTCCATATAAATGGTTTTCGGCTGTCATACATGAACTTGTGAATACATGTGTGTTTACCTTCAATGTAAAAGTTATGTTCTAACAAATGATTTTAACACAATATAGAATGAATCACCTATTAAATGCATTGATACAAACACACAAACTATCAAATGCAATTAGTAATACCAAACATTTTATCCATAAATGCGATTGGTATTCGCATCATCTGCGTTCACGTTATCATGGCAATAGGTGCACGAATCTCACCAACATAAGTTTATCTATAAGAAAATTATTGACGATACAAATCAATTTACATTCACGATTCGATTTCTGCACTATGATGTGCATACTCTCATCCCAACAGAGCGTTAAAAAAATCCCAGATAAAATCCCCGCAAATCCCCCCAAAAAAACGTATTCCATTGTGATTTCCTCGGCCAAGAAAACGTCTCACTAATTCCTCGTTTCGTTGTTGCACCCTATCAACCCCTTGCCAAAGAGCGAACTGAATCGCAAATCAATGGCCGTCTCTGTGCAACAAGATTACTGTCATTGTCTTCTTAAAGAACTCGTTGGTTCGCATAACAAACCTCGATCCAGAAAAGAAATCGAAACATCAGGACTATCGATATACCTATTTTGGAAAACATTTTCCAGACGATGCATCGAAGATATCTTTTTTGTCCAACTCGCTTTTTTCGTTCTTCAGTAGTGTTTTTCCCGCCTCTTTCAATTTATTATCTTAGACCAAGGAAATCGAAACTAACGAATCGATTCACCACATTTCGTTGCTAGATTTATTAGTGATCCAACTACAGGGGTCAATTGATGCGTCCTAAAACTGCATTTGAATAATAAGTAGTAAAATGATTTGTATTTGACTCACTAAAATAATTAGTCGTTTCATCATAATAAAGAGTGTCCCAAAAGGCTTTGTACTTTAACTTTGAAAAATCGCTGAGGGCACTTTATTAAGAATATTTGGAGTTTTACCATGCGGTATATAATATATTTACTATGTATGTTAAGTATGTTTTTTATACTCAATTTCAGCAGAGCAAAAAATACCACTCGATTTTGGTTTTCGTTGCAAGGTATATTTTTGCGCATAAAATAATTGAGTTGCTTGGGGTTAATATAACATTTAAATTTCTTGAAAAGAATTATAATAATCAATTTCAAAAAAATTCTTATAATTATAATCCAACTTAAAGCCTTATATCGTCAATTAGAAAAAAGATTAGGTCGTCAACATAAAACAGCTCATATCGTCAACTTGAAACAGATTATGTTATCAACTTAAGCGATTTCAAACGACGTGATTGCTCCATAACTTTCCGACAGATTTTTTTCACTATATGTTGTAATAATGCTATTACAAAGATACTAAAGTATCATGGTCATTAAATCTCAAAATCGACTTTTTTTACATCGATTATGAAATTGTTCTTGATTTATTTCCAACTGTATGACGATACGCTTTTTCTCTGAATTTTATTTGCTTAGTTGCTTTTGATACAAACACCTTATTCAATAAAAGATTACTAAAAGTACTCCGTACTCCGTAATCATTTAAACTAAACTAAACTCCTCGGCGCAACAGCCCATTAGTGGGCCAAGGCCTGCCATGCCCATTCCAGCTTTCGTGACAAATTGCTCTGGGCTGCTAGGCATATGTCCCGGTAAGGTGGTCAGCCTCACGCGGAACTCCCAGTGTTTAGTTCCCAAGCATGCTTGGTCCTCATTTTATCGACCCACTTAAGGGATGAAAGGATGAGTCAACCTTAATCACTTATCTGACTTAGTTACCTTAATAATAAGGCTATATGACAAATTATTTTAATAAAGGGACATTTTGAATTTTCTTTTATATTCTAATATCTATTCCTTAAAAAATTACGTACAACATTCAAACAATAAATTCTTTACTTGAATTTGTCATGATGCCACTACACTCCAAAACACAATTATTACAAGGGATGATAATAGCAATAACTAAAAAAATTTCCCATCGAAACTTTATAGTAGGATTGGGAATACGTTTTCGCTTAGGCAGACGAAATTGGAGATCTTGCCATTTGAAATCGCTTCATGGTCCGCTTCGGTCCAATAACTCTTTCCCTCGATGGTCTTGAACCATTAGGTTTTGGCAGATCTTCAATGGTGGGACCGCAGACAGAGAAATCACGTGTCTTTGTTTCAATCCACTTCGTTTCTGACACGTGTGGCGCTCCATGGAGATTGCAATGGACATGGAGGGAAACATTTTGGAAGTAAAATTGAATCTCCTGTGACACTTCAGATTTGTCTTATTTAAATGCTTTGCTGAAACAGAAAAATAGCACAAGATATAGATAATATAGTCGCAGTTATAGTAAAAACTTTCAATTTTTGTAGAATGTGTGTCTTATACATAAATATGTATAACGAATACTATTATCAGACAGCGTCATGTACTTATGAAAATTAATTCGAAATGTTTAATTATTAATCTTCAAAATACTCCTAATAATCTTAATCAAGATGAAAATCTTTGTCATTATTTTGGTCTGTTGAAATTTTAAAATTTCATAATGTGTGTAATAAGAAATTTATATTTATTAAATATTCGTACGTGGATATAATGCAACAACAAATGGCATTGTTGAAGAGATTGAATGATGTAACAAAATACATTTTTTGTAAGAATAATACACAAATATCCTACTTAATAATAATATAATAATGTATGTAGTACACTTTATGCATATAATTATAACAAAATACAATAATAGATTTGAATGTTTCCTTTTGAACTGGAAAAAAAATTACTTCCACTTAACCACGTCATCAGCTTCAACAGATTCTTTGAAAATGCTTTCATACACAATGTTACTTTACATTCAAATTGCACTTTATGAGATTTAGAAAAATACGTATGTTTATCAATGCTTCGTTATCTATTTTATTTTCAACCTTTTTTTCATATTATCCGCACTATCTAAATATTTTTATATGGTCAGTCTGCAAAACAAAAATACTTTGTAAAATATAAATTGCTACATTAAATCCCCTCTTTTCTATGTCATAGCATTTTTTTAGTAATGTGACAATGTTTTGTTAGAAAGCTCAAGGGAATGTAAAACAACTACTTAAAATGATACTTGATACATTAATTAAATTGGAGAAATGCGTGTCACATACCCACTTAAAATCTCATTAATGCCCCGAACCGTCATATTAGCGAATAACAACCAAACTGTTTTTGAATAATTAATGCTTTAACTTTTACTTTTTTATTGCAAAAAAGCACCTCTCAAGTTCCTTTACATTGCTTTAATTTGAAATGAATGACGCCGGGAAAGCTTTATTGGATGTTTTAACAAGATGTGTTGATGTAACGGAAATTTACGAGGTAAATTATGGAAATTAGTTAATTACTCGAACATTTATTGTTTTTTAAAAATCCCACAGTGCGAATTTAAAAACTCATAAAAACTATCGTTCTTTTTGCTACAACTTTTTGTGTTGTTTTTAACGTAATTTAAAAGATCTATTGTTATTTATTTCTATTAAAGTAGATTTTATTCAAATAAATATAAATAACTCCGCTAGATAAACCAACGCCGTTGTTAAATGTAATATATGGATTTTTTTGTGGTTTTTAACGCTTTGCCGCATGGATAACTTTTCATTTATAGGAGCATTTATCAAATGTCTGTAAAACTGGTATTAGCTATATAAAAGTATTTAGCTTTTACTAAAAAAATCTTAAAGATTAAAAAGTTATTTTATTCTCATACATAAAATCCTTTACGCATTACCCTCTGAGGGATAAGCAAATTAACTGAAGGTAAACTTGTTTTCTCTGAAAGAGATTTAAATTACAATTTCTAAGTGGTAATTTAATTTATTAAATTTAAAAAATTATATTTTTGTAGTAGATGGTTATAAATGGCTCCTCCATGCCTTAAATATTAAAATTTAATAAAATTATTAAGTTTATAAATTTTTAAAATTATGTCTGTTGCTGGAAAACCTGACATTCAGGTGACGGGTTTATACGTCTGTGGCGGTGTGCTTGTTTTGTGTCGGAGCTGCTTCAGGTTGCGTTCCGTGGGTTTGGTAGCGATCGTTGCTTAGCGCTGGAGCTACGCGATGCTCTGGAGCAGTCCCACGGAAGCTAGATTATTTATCGCAGTTGGCATCGGTATTGGTTTCCGCTGCGCATCGTAAAAGCATTCCGAAGCGATGAATCTCCTTTTTCCACGTCGTGCAGTCTCCCCGCTGTCGGTTATCTAAATATCTTCAAGATTGTTTTAATTTAGTTTGTACAATAGGATTAGCAATATTTGTATAAGCGTGAATAATCATCGTTTAGTTCTTCAAATATTATTTGTATTTGTGATTAGATTAAACTTACTGAGCCAAAGGTGAACAAAGCTGGTGACCCGAACGTGAACCCTTATGATTGTGCAAGGACCTCAGAGAATGTAATCCCTCAGAGAATGTAATCAAGTTAAATTTTTACGTTAGGTAGCTTTTTTTACCATTCAATCTAATCTTCAAATTTCTTTTAAAAAATAGAAAATATCCATTTATTTAAGAAACATACACTCCTAAAAATAATTCTGAAATACTGGATTTGATGTATGAACGATTAACCAAGTTACCAGCTAGAACAAACAAATTACTAATACGACATGACGATTGATTCATATTTTTTTTCCAATTCCACCCAAAAGAAAAATCATAAATAATTCTTTCTTAGTTTGTATAATGATTTATGGCAAGATGTTCCTCTCTTATGTAGTCCTCCACAATATCTTTAACATAAGAAATCGAAGATAAACATGAAGTAAAATTCCCTGGAACATTTTTAAGAAAGAGAAGCTATTTTTTTTTTCATCTAGTGTACCATCCTTCGACTCTTCCAAGTTACTTTGTGATTGATGACATTTCGACATGAACTGATAGGAGGAAAAAGAATATAGACACTGATCTCACATAATATATGGTTTTTAAGATTCGGATTTGAATTGATATTATTGTGCCATTTCTAAGAGAACTTTTTATCCATTGTACTTAGATGTTGAGTCACAGTTTTGGTTGTGCTTTGTAAAATACTTTATAATTTACTATGACAGATTATGATTTATAATTTACTATGCAATGATAAAACTGCAGTGTGTGCGAATTTACATATGATGAAAATTAATGTGTGGATCGGCCAAATGCTAGCTTCACTGGCAATGACTGGATGAAACCCTTCTTCGTTTAAAATGAAACGTCGTTTAAATGCTATTATTGAAAGTTGTCATCTACCTTGTGAAAACATCAGTTGTTTGCAGTAAAAAAAACACAACACCGTTATGCAAAAAGTAACCACTACGTTACTGTAATTTTACGAAAAAAAGTTATGGTTGCACATATAAGGTCAGGGGTTCATTCAGGCATGCATGACACATTGCCACAGTTAAATGTTTTTAATGTGTTTCAGAAAACAATATTATTTATTACTTTGAGCTATGTCTTAAATTTGGCCCAATTAATTCACATCAAGGAACTGTAACTAGATATTTTATCATAAAACATTTGGCGATTTCTCTCTGTCGTTATTGACTGGTTGTTAGTAAACCATGTTAACGTAATGTTATACTAAATCATTTGTATAATAGAGGGTATTAGGCATAAGATTTCGATTTTGTTCAAATATCCAATATTAATTTTTTAAAAGAGGCCCAGTGGCCTAGTGGTAGTGCTTCGCATTGCTACTCCACAGTTCTGGGGATCGAGTCCCGGACTGGGCGAGGTTGACTCAGCCTTTCATCTCTTAAGTGAGTCAATAAAATGAGTACCAAGCATGCTTAGGAACTAAACACTGGGGTCCCACGTATTGCAGACTGGGGAGCTTTGACCATAGTTTCAGAATTTTATTTTTATAAATTTTATTTTTACACTAAACATTTCATGTAATAGCATATATTAAAGGACATTTTATTGACAACAAGTATATAATAGTGATAATATAAATAATGTATTTTTCTTTTTTAAATATATTGTTTTTTAAAACTTAAAAACTGGGCCAAGTCTCCATTATTAAGGGAGGCTTGACCCATGGTAAGGGAGACTTGGCTCATGCAAAAATGTCTAATTTTAAAGGGCAAAATAATAAATATTTCAAAATAATTTTGTAAGCATTAAATGTAAAAAAAAAATTATATTATAATTCAACACTCTGGAACTCATTTAAAAATCATGTTTACCGAAAAATTTAGAGTAATACATTTTTCTAGTGTGTATGAATTAAAAATTCTAATACTGTCCTTAACAAATATTTTTTTTAATATTTTTGTTAAATATATTTTATTCAGTTTGTACACAATTAAAAACACAAGATATAAGCCTCAGATTGATTTTTTTTTTATTTTAACGGCAGAAACTGTAAATGTCAAAGTCAAAGCGCACTTTCAAAGCTATTCGTTCGTCCCCCCTCCTATAAAGAAAAAATCTGATAATATCTTAATATTAATCTGGAGTATTATTATACTTGAATTAATAACTTTATAGTTTTTGCAGAAAAAGTTTGATATTTGGTCTTAAATGAAAGTTTGATTTAGTTGAGGTTTTCGTTTTATTCAAAACAAGTACAAATACTAATAATCAATCTATTACCTTCATAAAGTTATAATCATACGTTATTATTAACCGTGTATTTGATAAACATTATGTATGGATTTTCATACTAGTTCACTTAGGGAGCCTGGTCCAGTGGCCAACCCTCCCTTACATAGAGTGGCCAACCCTCCCCACTAGACATTTCGTAAAGAATGGCACATGGTGCTTTGAAGCCTACTTCATTGCACAAACTTTATAGCTAAAATAAAACCTTAATATAACAGTATTTTAAAAATACCATATACTTAAACTTAATTGAATTGGTTTTTCTGAAAAAATCTTACAAATTATGTCTAAAATTTTTACTTTTTGGGGTGAGAAACTTTCTTTTTTTATTTTATCTCCTCAATGCAAAAAAAAATAGCTCAATAAAACTAAGGTGGCTATTTGCTGACAACAGTAGCTTTGAGTACCATATATTGAGAAAATGTTAAATATTTGTAAATACTAAAGTTTAAAGGTGGGCTAAGTCTCGCTTATGGCCAAGGCTCCCCAGTCTCCAATAAGGCTGACCAACTTACCGGGACCTATGCTTAGCACCCCAGAGCAATTGGTCACGTAATCTGGAATGGGCATGGCAGGCCTTGGTCCTCTAACGGGGTGTTGCGCCGAGGAGATTTTTTAAAAAATATTTTATAAAGTATTTTGTTGCATATTCAAACATATATAAACTACTGTAAAAAGTATGGCACATACTAGGGTATCAAATAAGTTATTAACATTAAAAAAATAGAAACAAACCTATCGAAAACCCCAGAGGACATTGAAAAAGTGGTAATTTTCGTAACCCACATGGTCCTCCATTTTCCTCAAATACACTGCTCAAAACAATTAGGGAAGCACTTTGCATACTTCTGCTTATCCTTTCAGTTCCAACTTTTTATTTTTTATTCTAAAAATCTAATATTTGTGAAATAGATTCATTATGCATCCAGAATGAAATGGAAAAAAACAGGGGGGATCTTAATTTTTTAACTAGAATTTAAAGGGATAAAATTGGAATCATAACTTTTGAATAAATTATAACAATAATTTTTTCATAACTTTAGTTGTTAAAATAAGTTAAAATCAATTTTTAAACATCTAAGAATGCAAGCGTGAAGAATTTAGGGTCAATTTATTTCATAAAATTTTTTGGGAGTGAATTTTATTTTATCATGTTTTCCATATTGTTATTTAATTAAAACAAACTTTATATAATTCTTCAAAAGACAGGATTCTTCCATCTAACGATAAATAAGTGCGAGCTCAACTTAGTGAGAGAAAAATCGTAAGCTGATGATTTTAAATAGAATTATTGAAGGTAAAAGGGTTTAAACCATACGTTCCCCTAATCCCTAATTGTTTTGAGCAGTGCACTTGGTGATTGATGACTAAAACTCATTAGTAGCTAACATTTTTTTGTTAGCTTTACATGGTTCTTTTCTGCTACATCGAAAAGAGAAGAACTATTGTGTTTTGTTGCTTCACTGATAGCTAGTGGAGCACTGACAAATTAGGGGATAGAATTTATATTTCGTTAGTAGAAAGGCGATTGATGACATGGAAGAGATAATCCCGCATAAAATTTAGCTAAAAAATAATTACTTTGGAATTGTTACTTTTGAAATATTTGGCAAGCTTAAGATCATCATAAAAGTAATTTATAAAAATTGTAATTAGTATTTAGAGTACTATTTTTTTTAAAAGTAAGTTTTAAATTCCTTTTTTGTGTACCGTGGCTTAAAATCGCATCAGTGACGCTGATTATTATCTATATTAAAATTTGGGACTTTTTTTTATCAGATTTTTTTCTTCCGCGGTTTCAATAGTATATATCTATAATAATAAATATTAATGTCCTTGTGGGGTGTGTCCCGTCATTGTTATTTCTCTTAAACAAGACATCTGTTCGTTCGGTCTTAAATTGGCACAAATGTGTAGTTCACACTCCAAGTTACAATTTTCGACGTAAAAACCACAACATTAAAAGTCGTTAAAAAACGAATCTTTTGATTCGTTCTTTTTCTTTTCCGCCAATCGAGTTGGAACGATTCTTTATCCAAACGATATTTGCTAATAAACTTCTCATCAGACAAATCTATTGGGTTTCCAAGCATAGCTTAATAAGTTTCCGGTCGGGATTTCCTTTTTTCTTGTAAAAGCAATATGGTATTTGACATTTTTCTCTGATATTGAGTGCCAAAACGGTAAACAAACAGTTCGCACGTGATTGCTCGAATGTTCTGAGACCAATCATGCCATGACGTCATTCCTGCGCTAAGGGTTCTTTTCATTTCAATTAGAAAACGCACAAAATTGACGAAACTCCACGCATTCGCAGGCAAATCGTTCGCATTGAGTTTTACTTAAATTTCGGCCTCTAGCTAAATGTATCACGAAGCTCGTAAAAATGTACGAAAATCGTGCGAAATGTGTTTTCTTTTCCTTCATAAATAAGGTTTTAACTTGAACTTGTGTTGACATAAACTTTCTTGCTAAATATGTTGGCCATCCCTACTAAAAATGACCCATACAGATCAGTACAAAAACCTACCGACAACAATACAACTCTATTGAAGGTGTGAATTTCGAATATTTTCTGAAGAACATAAAAATCGCAAAGAATGCCTTATCATTATCAAAAGGAATAGTTTATATTAAGTTGCCATTTTACATTTATAAACAATGAAATTAAAATTAAAAGTAACTTCTGTTTTTTAATTAAAAAATAGCACTTCATGTGCCCGTTTGTTTAGATTTTTGTTGCCGAATAATATGTCAAATGAATAGCATTACCAATGGCATAGTTCTTGATGCTCTAGGGCATTTTTTGCAGCAAGAGGGTTAATAAGTATAATGAACCCATATCATATAAATCCATTATGATATATTTTTATGACACCATAATCCATTGTTTATCAAACAACATTAAATTTTCCTTCAGTTTAGTAGCTCTTCTCTTGAATGTGGTTCTAAATTACGACACCCTTCGCCAATACCCCTCGTTTAGCTTTAGTGCGACAATAATTCAAACTAACAATAACCTTCAGTTTAGCCGCTTAAATTGTATATTCTATAAACCAGTTCTTTATTTTTACCCGGTTCAGCTAAAGACCTGGTTTTGCCCATTGAACCGAAGCCAGAAATTTGTCTGTTTCCGGTTTCTGTACCTGTGTTTTTGCACATTCTTGGTTATCTCATTTGACGGACGATATAAATTTAATGTTTAATTAAAATATATATAACAAATTATAATAAAATTTATAAAGTTTAGTTTTGGAATAAATTGAAAATAATGTGTAAAGATACAAATGGTTAGAAAATTATTATAACAGTGTTTTTTTTCTATTTAAAATTTTCATCACCGAATAATATTGTAAGATAAACTGCAGAATTTTGGTTTATGCTAAGCGATATGTCATGTACAGTGATTTATAATAACCATGTTCTTTTTTTTTACTTTCAAAGCACTGAAAAATGTCCCAGTACAGCTCGAGCAAAATCAATATAAAGTAGAGTTCTGGTTAACAGGGTTTGAATTTAACTTAAAATAACCATTGTTCTTATTTTAACATTGCATAAATTAAATCAGATTTAACAAAAATTTTAACATATCATGACATAGCTTAAAATTATCAAGTTATCATGAAGGGTAAATTACTATGTAACCTGACCTGGTTATAGCGTCTTTCAAGGGACCTCAATATTTATGACATATAATCTAGTTATAATCTAGTAACATTATAAACGAATGAATATTAAGTGGAGTAAATCGTGTAAAATACGTATGATATACTCATTACTAATTAAAGTTAAAATGAATTTTTCTTTAAGCAGGCATTATGTATATCAAATAACATTTTTAACGTTGTAACATAACCAAGGAGTTCATTAAAAATTTCTTTATAAGCAAGATGTTATAACATCAAGGTCTGTAGACAATTTAAGGGACCAAACATTTATGGTGTTATAAACAAGTTGCAATTGTAAAAGACTTTGACTGTATATATTTGACTTTTAGGAAGATTTCATTTCAAACCTTGCTAAAATTTTATTACCATATGAGTATTTATATCCAGTGCCAAATACGGCATATGCTGCTGCATACAACTTAAATTACATTACTTTTATCATGTCCAAATCTGATAAGACTTGATTACCATAAAGCCAAAGTTGGTTAATCATATAGTTGTTATTTGAACCAATATCAGTTCCAAATCAAGTTTGATCCAATATTGTTCCCTATATTATGTATACAGGTATATATTGAACTCAAATCACACGCATGTTTCTTGAATATTATATGAGCTGACCTTTGGTTTCGGTGACATCCTCAAAGATCAAAAGTTACATGTGTAACTGGGCAGCACTATAAATAGAGTAGGTAAGTTATCGGCAGATTTCTGTCAGCTGTACATTTAATTGTTTGATAGATATAGGGCTACTGATCTATAGAGATAAGCATCCAAGTTAGGTGACCTACATTGCGGAAAAACTCTTTTGAGAAAAAAATAATGTAAATACAGTACAATTTCGATTATTCGACCCTCTTTTATCTGGAACTCTGTTAACTGAACAGTACGTACAAAAAATTCTCCAGCTAGATCATTATCAGTTGTTTACAAAAGAAACTAGAAATCAGTCATTTATCGAGAAAATCTGGCGTTTATGAAATCTGGAACCTGCAGTAATTTTAAGATAGTAATACTTTGCAACTAAAAAAGTAAAAGGAAATTTCTGGCAATCCTAAATTGTCAGGAATCTTTCAAATTCGTAAGATTTGTGATATATAATATAAAACAAAAACTAAGCACTTGTCAGAAAGTACAAATTATGTTCTAGAGCTCTTTTCGTCTTTCAGGAAGTCTCGGTTTCAGAGATAATTTAACACTGAAATTCAATGTTTGCAACAAACAACAAAATCAGCACGGAATTCGGACATTGGCGGATTTGCGGTTCAAGGACTTCCGGCGATCCTCTGTACCATAAGTTTTATTAGTTAATGAACATTTTCGATTATCCGACCTACCTCTGGTCCCAATTAGATCAGATAATCAAGGTCCTACTGTATGTGATTAAAATTTTTTAAATAATTAAAATTAATTTTCATAATTAATAATTGTTCATTCATGATGTATTTGTTTCATTTTCAAACTAATATTTGTTACTCTCCTCAAAGATAAACTATTTTGCAGGACGAATAGAGTAAGTTACCCGCAGATATCTGTAGGCTGCACATTCAATCGGCCAGCGTATATCTATAGGACAATGATCTATAGAGATCAGTAGACTATGTGTGGCGATGGCCTGTGTGTAACCATAGAGTGATTCATTGAGACTATTAGGCTGTTTGGGAAAATTGCCAACAGATATCCGTAGAGGTCAGTAAGTTGTACGGGGATTTGGCCAACTGACATCAGTAGAGGTCAGTAGGCTGTACGGGGATTTGGCCAACGGACATCCGTAGAGGATGTACGGGGATTTGGCCAACTGACATCCGTAGAGGTCAGTAGGCTGTACGGGGATTTGGCCAACGGACATCCGTAGAGGATGTACGGGGATTTGGCCAACTGACATCCGTAGAGGTCAGTAGGCTGTACGGGGAATTGGCCTACGGACATCCGTAGAGGTCAGTAGGCTGTACGGGAAATTGGCCTACGGACATCCGTAGAGGTTGTACGGGGATTTGGCCAACGGATATCCATAGAGATCAGTAAGCTGTACGGGGATTTGGCCTACGGATATCAATAGAGCTGATCTCTATTGATATCCGTTGGCCAAATCCCCGTACAATTTTTTTATGGATCTCTACGGACCATTTTTAGTAGGGATTAGCTAAACCCAAAGTCACCAAATGTGCGAAAAGTTTTTTTTAATGATTTTATACAGGCAGGTCGTACAGAAGTCATTACTCTATATATAGAGCTATTATTTGCCTTTTAGATTAACCCTCATTTATTGACCAATATAGCCAACTATTGTCTAAATAGGGGATTTTACCGCATAATTGATATTTTGGTGTGAAATAACATTGTTATACATTTATGGTTCATTTTGTATTTATGGAGGAAATTATAAAATGACAATAAATTTACATTGAGGGCAATTTTTGTTTTATGAGAGTGTGTATTCACAGCATAGTTTTTATTATGGAATTTTAAGAATATGAGTAACGAGATTTTAGTCGTGAAGTAGAATGGGAAGAGGATCCTCTAGTCAATTCTAATTCTAAGTTCACCCTCCGATTGTTAGACCCGGCTTTTTCCGTATTTTGTGCATCAGTTTTTCCTACAATAATCTTAAATTTTTAAGTTTTTATATTTTACAAATTTTTAGTCATAATGTACTTTTTTCATCTGGAAATGTTTTTAAGATCATCTCTTTCAAAATAAACCTGATTATATTTTTTAATATACTTTATTTGAAGTAATTTAACTTTTAAATTTATACAGTGAAAACAATCATACATAATTGGCCTCCCATTGCATTTCCTCGGGAGGTAACGCCGAAATTTTAACTTTCAATCAAATCGATGTTTGAGGTTGAATAAGTTTATGGTTCGAAGTGAAATGCTCAGTGATCTGAATTTCCTAATATTTCATACATCAAATTAATTTTTGACATTTCCTTCGTTTATAGATAAAAAGAATCAATTGCGCAGTGTTCAATATACGGTATAAAACTGTAAACTCCTAGTTACGAATTTAAATTGTCGAATGTATCAGCATTTTTTGCTAAAGTAATGGGCTTTTTTTAGAGTATACAGCTTTAGAACAAATTTAAAATATTATAAATTTTTTTGGCAGATTACATCCTAGTTAATACATGTAGACTTAATAAACTCTTATTAGAAAAATTTTAAATGTATATCTAAACAAGTAATGTATATTTTAACAAGTAAAAACAAAATTCGCACGTAAAGAGTTAACTTTATATAAAAAATAGCACCAACTTTACAAATTTTTAAATACCTCCCACTATAAAACTATTGTAAATTTTGCAGTATATTTGTCAGTATATTTGACTATTTGTTGAAAAATTAGTACAATAAAGTTTTTATATTGATTTGTGTATATTCTTTGCAAAGATTCAAACACAATGTTTAAACTTTATAATACTTAAAATATTATTTACATATTTATAACATATAAAGTAGAAATTAACAAAATGCTATTTATAATACCACTGGTTTTTTTTTTTTGGGGGGGGGGTGGATGGGGAAACCACTGTTTTTTTTACATGGAAAATATATTCAGAATATTAAATTGGACACCCGTTAAAAAGATTTGACAAAAAATACTATTGGTAATTCTTTTTCGCTTAGTTATACTTGTTTTACCTAAACGACATATTGTTAGTAGTGTTAAACTACATTTGTAAAGAATGTACATTTAAAAACATTACAACGCATCATTGCAAAAGGGTCGCTTAGCAATATATGTTTTACAAATCAAATACTAATATCTCCTCAATTATTCATGTTTTGAACCTCAAAATTTCTACACTATACTGTTCAACTATTTGATAATATCCTACAATAATAGGAAATAAACATTTTTGCTTGTCTTCATAAGTCTTAAATGTTAATCCTTGATAATTAGAATTACAACTAAAGGTTCTTACTCACAGTTGAGCCATAAACAATTGCACTTCATTATCCTTTATTTAATTACACCAACTTTGTTACTCCTTTATTTAATTACAATATTCCAAACACGAGAATAAAAAAACATTTTAGCCTACAGCTATGTTTCGAAAATGTATATGCATGGAGAATTAACAACTAAAAGTTTTTATTCGCACCTAAGCCTTCGCGATTTCCTTATTTATGAAGTTTTAAATAAGTTAACTGATTGTCCTGATATTGTGAAATGTTTGGAATTTTCTAAGACAAATAGATCTCTTTGTAATCATAAACTGTTTCTTAATGTTTTTTTTTTTCAGATTAAATTATGTTGTTTTTTTATATATAGATTTTATAAACTTTAGCACGTTACATGCTATTTGTCTCTTTCCCATGTCTTTTAATGATTACTAAATGTGTTCAACCTTTAACTAATGTCTAAAACTTTTGTTTTGTCCCTTTATTCATAATTGTTGCTATGTGTTATAGCTGTCATGCAACACTATAAATGGATATAGTTATCTGTAGTGCTTTAAACTAATAATAAATAATTATCCTACTTTATTTATTATCCTCCAATTATAAGAGAGAGAGGAGAGACTTTATTTAAGCAAATTATATTGGTCACCAATGGGCTCAAGCCCGTCCCGGCAACTCAAATGATAAACCCGTTATTAAGAAGAAAACAATTTAGTGTTCATCCGTAATTCAAAAATATGAATATTTGATGAATTAGAATCAAAACTAAAAGCTCTTACTCCAATTGAAACCTTCAAAATTTCCCCATTATTATCCTCACACCTTCCAAAGTAGTAATTTCCAAACTCCAACCTTGAACGAGAACAACCTTTCACATTTTACCCAACTAAATATCCCACCCTATCCTCATACCATAAACAATATTTCCGCAGGAATGTCGACCAGAAATTCTTTCCGCGGTCCCGTTCCTGGCGCACATTAAATCGATCGAGACCAACCATCCTAATGAATGGGCACAGAGGGGGAAGATTATGAATAGCAATGACTCCATTGTGAAATTCATTTTCCTATAATTCACATTCCCCCGAAAATCGGCCCGACCCTCTTAGCATTATGGGCCATCCAATGAATGAACCTTGTTCATAAATCTTGATTGAAGACAGGTTTATAAATATGCTTTAATGAGTTACTTCAGCGTCTTTATTTTGTTGGAGGCAAAAGATTCATTTAGGAAATAAAGTATAGTATACCAGTAGGCGAAGTTAAAAGTTTAATATTGAACTATGCATTTTTTATGTCGGTAAAAAACTGCTTTAGGTTGAAGAATATGAAAGGATGCTTTCTTTTTACATTGTTTTTTATGGTTTATTGCAAAAGTATTTCAAATGTATTGAAGTTCTGTTAAAAATAATATAGTCTTTTAGCAAACGAAAGAGAATACGAAGATAAAAGGGGTTATTGAAGTTTAACCTTTCAGATTAAAATCATACATATTAAAGAAATATTTGTTCTGGTGTCACTTTAAGGTGTACGTATACACTTGAACTTTTTTTCTCTAATATTTCACTTAAAAATCCAATTTTTTTATATTTGATATAATTCATAAGTTTATGAGGGTACGTGTAAAAATATTTTTAAAAATTAAAATGATAATTAATTAATTAACATTTATGCATTAATTAGCATGTTTTTAAACACTCATAGCTCAAGAACTAAATAACTTAGACCTATACAATTACCATGCAAATTAATCACCAATTCATTCTGAAGTGCATGAACCTCAAATTAAGTTTGTGCCTCTTTTAGCTTTTTATTTATAACTTTTTATAATAAGCAACATTAAAAAAATCCATTTTTTCGAAAAAAAATAACTTTGACATGCAATATAAATGAATTTAAAAACCAAATCTTCTTTTTTGAGGTTCACGCCCTCCCCAACTTATTCCACAAGTAAATAAATCATTCGTTTGACAAAATGTTAATTTTAACTTTAGTTATCATTGTTTAAGCAAAGTAACACATGAGAAAAATCAAGTTTTGAGAAAATTGAGTTTAAAGGTTATAAGAGCTAAATACTTTCATGGTTTGGAAGATTAGAAAAACCTCTGTAACTTTTTATTAGAGTGGAGTTTCAGTACAAACTTTACATCATTTTAAAGAGGAAGAATTGGAAATTCTAATTAACTTAAAACCAAAAAATGCCTAATTTGGTTATTTTTGGCCTTTTCTAGTGTGTATGTATACCTTAACCTGACCAAACTGAAAATATCACTGTTAAAAAAAACGTCCATTCAATATAGTAACTTCTGATATAGGTCTAAAACCCGAAACCCCCTAATATCACTTGGATTTGTTTACTCCAGGTATCAACACTTCATCTAATTAACTACAGAGGATTCTTTCAATATTACTCAGTTATTCATGTTAGATCAACTTAACCACATTTGTTTACTGTTAGATACTCGGTTAATATCATTCAGGTCGTCGGAATTAGTGTATTGTGGTCTGACTCGCGGAAGCAGCTTATTTAGATTGCCAGGCGGGGATCATTTCGTTTGTGCGAATTGTCTTAAGGGGTCTATTTAGAGGTCGTAAACAACTCTTTATTGGTGACTGAGGGCACATAAATGACGTAGATTGGATCAGAGGGGATATATTGTTATTAGGAAGATGGTATTGGCAATGGACTGGTAAAGGGATAATTTGGATGTGTAAGCATTGGATAGTTAGAAGTGACGGTAGTGTAGCGCAATTACTAGTCAATCATTTTGGGTTTCAAATAACTGCTACAGTAAAAAGTTATAATTTTGATTGAAAACTAGACTAGCATAATTTTAATTAATAGTTGGGTTAGTGTGTGTGTGGAATTTTTACAGAATCCCTATGATGCTAGAATTGACATCAAATAGAACCTAGCCGCTAATTGCGAACGATTGTTCACCATATTTTAAGACTTTAACCGAAAAGCTTTTTACCCTACTAATTTTAGCTTTCTTAATTTCAATAATATGGAAGCACAACTTTTTTGTGATATTGAACTCATTAAAATGTATTTTTATAATTATTAAAAGTGTACCCACATTAACCCAACAATAAACGCTATCTTAAATTTGCCCATGTACATATGGTTTTTGATCTAAAACTTAAAAGTGTTAATATGCAAGTTAAGTTTTTTTTATATTTTTTGTACTGTCGATTGGGGCATTTTAAACCACCGATCTGGTAAGTTTTTTTTTTCCTTTGTAAGTCCCTTTAAGAAATTTACCAATTTCAAAATTTGTAGACGTTTTACGCATTGGCTTTCGGGAAACACATGCTTTATAAGTATTTAACAACATATTATTTTCTTATTTTGACAACACTAATATTTAATATTGTCCTTAACAAAAAAAACAAAAAATAATTAAAATATTTTTTATTCAAAGCATTACGTACAATAAAAAGTTCCACGATTTGTATTTTACAAGAATATAAGCATTTTATGTTATATCATTACAATTTTTGGAGATATTGTTTAACAGTTGCTACAAAATTTACAATGTATACATTTTTGTTGTTTTCTTTTATTAGTTAAAATTGTGCGTTTTTGGTCAATGTTTTCCCAAACTATCCGACGGTAAGCAAGGGAAGGTAATTCGTTTTATTCTGATGCTAACAGTTTTGGAAAAACGATATCTTATCTCTGAATATTAATACATCAACATCCATCTTCAACTAAAAGTCAAATACGACACCACCAGAAAAGAAATTCAGATCAGAAATTTAAAACTATTTCTTTATGCTTGTCTTCAGGGAAGCGATTGAGAGAACCGTGGCAAGAATTTCTATCGAACATTTTGACACAGAATGATTCCCGAAACACATCGTGATATTCCGGTTCAAGTTTCCTTTGCTTCGATATCGTATTTCCATTTCGGGAAAAAGATATTTCGACATTTTTTTTCAGGGGTGTTTTCAATCGTTCTGCTCTTCAAATGTGACGTGAGGTGATAAGTGCATAGAGCTTAAGAGTTTACGTTCTCAAATATTTGACGTTTTGGAAAAGTGAAAATTTGAAATTGATAACATCTTTGAAAATGGTTATAATTAAATTTGCAATATTATTTTTCAATGGAACTAGTTGTAAAAGTTTTATGAAATTGGTGAGGAAGAACTTGGATCAATGAAATTAATTTATTGTTTTGTGATACAGGTTTGTTGCAAACATATTTATGTGACAGTAATTTTAAATTCATTTTTTAAGGTTATTTTTAATTTGGTTGCTTTTTTTTGGTAAAATAAGCCTTTTGCAGACTCAGCATATATGATGTAATCCCCAGAACTCTACCAATTCTCCTGCAATTTTGACGCCCAGAATACAATTTATCTAAAATCTCTATGGATGTTAAAGTATGGCGAAATTTAATTTTGCCTCGAAACCCATGGCAAATGGGTACTCAAAGGAACTAATGTATTCCATATAATCATATGACATGCGTGCCGAAAATTTTCCCATCCTGAAAATCTGTCTGCTCAGTCGTGATTAGACTTCGGCGAGCACGTAATAACTCACAGTAATTGAACCCATTTTTAACTTTAAACATGAGAAGGAAAAAAATTAGCTTGTTTTTTAAAGAGTTCTCTAAATCTTTTAGCTGCTTTTTTTACATAACTTAGTACCGAAACAAATATTTTTTAAACATTCCAGTGTAATCAATAACTTATTCTTAAATTAAAACCTACTGTTAATAAGTTCCTGGCCAATTTAAAGTATAACTCAAAAAATGGAAATCAACCTGCTTTACAATCCCCAATGAATTCTTTCAATTCGTAACTCATTTTAAACACACTCAATTTGCATTACAAATGCGCGTCCCATCATTTGGAAGTCAAAAGTTTTGAGTGAAACAAATGTACAAGAGAGGCAGGATAATTTTTCTTAATAACTTGTAAATGTTGGAGGTAAAACTTCATGATTGGAAGAATATTTACATTCTTGATGAGTTATATCCACGAGCTTATCTTACTTTGAAAATTTTTCTCTTGAAGATATGAACATTAATTTGTTTCTCAAATGAAGTATTTAGTTCGTGTACAATAAAAAAAATCCAACTATGTGATATGACATAAAGTAGTTCGAAATAATTTAAGTTGCAGAACACTAATTCCAAATTTAAAAACCGTGTTCAATATTTCGAATGCATTTTTCATTCTTTGATTATTTGTGCGACTAATAGAAATTTATTGAAATAAGTCAATTCAAACTTCCCTTTTGAATAATTTCATTAAAGAGTTTTTCAGAAATTCAATCATATTCATAATTCTTAGGCAACAGATAATGTCGATTCCAATTAAGTAGAACATCTTATTTTGACCTATGTTTATGTATTCTTTTAGAATTTCATATTTTATCGATAACACTTCTTCTTTGAGAGCAGAATAGCAAAGGAGTTTTCATTTAAAACTTTCGACATAATTTTTTTTCGGTTCGTCTTGTTTATAACGGAAATGCACTTAAAATTAATTTTATATGTATTCAGCCCTTTACAAACTCATTTGAAAATTTTGCATTTGGAACTCGCACGTTGTTTCTACCGCTCCGAATAAAAGCGTTTTTTAAATCTGTTTTAAAAGGGATTTAATTTGTTCTACATAAATATTCATATACTTTGATCTTCATTTTTACCTGATATTATTTGTTTATGTAGAAAAGTAAACACAAAACTCGCATTTCCCTTCTGTCCCAATATTACCAAATAAAATTAAACTTCTATCAAAACAACATCGTTGTTTGTCCAAAATCTAATTCTAACCATTTCGCTAAAACCAATTAACAAATCACCAAACCCATAGACACTTCACAACGTCATCGCGTCATTTAAATCATAAAACCCTAATGATAAAAGTTGCGGAAAATGTAATGGACTTCATCATACATTTTTAAGTATTTCCGTTCAAAATAATTAAAGGCAAGTTGTTCCCACTTTTGTTAGGAGACAAAGCGCTGTCTTATCTGATTATCTCCCTTTTGTTGCAACTAGAGCAATAAACATTGATCGATTTGGAGATCCTTCAACACTGAAAAGTGTTGAATATTTGCGAGAATTCTTATCTCAGATCGATTCAATTATCGGGAAGGTGATTTATTTATTTTAAAGCATCGAAGAGAATATAACTGTGTGATTAATTTTTCCTGTTTTAAAACTCCTAAGAAAATATTAGGGTTAAGACGGAAGGGCTTACATTGAAAAAAAAACACTTTTTAATTACATTCGAGTTGTATGAATTCATAAGACTGTAGGATTTACAGTTTCAAAAACTTTATATTTTTTATAATTTTTAAATGTTGAAGAAAATATGATAACACCGGCATGATGTTCTGATACAATGAAATCTATATATATGTTTGTAAAATTTTCACTATCACTTATGTATTATTTCAGAACTTCGGCACATAATATGTTCTTATAAAATATTTTAATACCAATTATATCATTATTTTTAAGGAAAGGTGTTATTCATAAATTTTCATAGAGTTATAATAAAAGAAACAATTGCATTCATAAACACACCTTAAATCAAACTGTATGTACCGCAGCATAAAAGTTTTTTTTTTCTAAATTAGCTTTTATTTCTAAAACACGCTTTAATAAAAACAGCACTGATTAAACTGTTTCTTGAAAAATAACTAAAACTACTACTTTTCTAAAATATTTGCATCGTACAATTTAAGCTCTATCGGTAGTAATGCGAAGTTTTCCTCAACGGGTATTTTGAAATGCTTGAGAAATCAGTTTCAACGATACTGTAAAATTACTTTCCAATATTAAGCCTTGTGGAATGTCGAAATGTTTATCGATGTAGAAATAGGATAAAACAAAAGTTTAAAATTACTGTCATTACCCGGAAACTAGTTGAGGACAAGAAATAAATAATTTTTATAAAAGTTTTGTTATTATTATGTGCATTTTTAGCCAAATAGTCGCATCAATGCAACGTAATTTTTACGTTAATTTAACTGGAATTAATAAACTGCATTTTTTTAACTGTGAGATTAGTTCAGAGGATCAATTACTAAAACTGTTATTTCGTACTACTGTTTTAAACGCTCTCATGACTTTATAAGTGATCGAATACATGAAAATGATTTTGTTTTATTCACCAAATACTATTTTGTCAAGGAAAACTTTGGTTTAAAAGTTGTTTATAAATGTCTCAATTAAAAATAGGTTAGTACAGCTGTGTTCTTACAAAACAGTAACATGAAATTAAAATATTTTGTTTTTCCATAAATTAATTTTTTACAAATTATGAAATCAAGCGCGTTGCAAAAATATCATAAAACTAATACAACTTTTCCAAGTCTGATGCAGTAAACGAAGGTAAAAAAATTATATTACCAATCAGATTATTTACTAACATAACTAACAAGTAATTTTTAAGGTAAAAATAACTGACTTACGACAGTCTGACATGTTTCTTTCTTAATCCATCGCGACTATGGGGTGACCATAGTCACGATGGAGATACTTTTGTAATTGCATTGTGTTGAGTTTAATCATAACTATTAGGTTTTCCGACGTTAACCTTTCCAGATTCTATTTTTTCCCACTAAAATCAGGTACAATATTGCCAAATAAATCACTACTAAAAAACAAATCTTATAATTACTAAAGAATCATTTTATTGAATTATCAAAATGTGTGCTCGTGTATAACTTTCAATGAATATATCCTTCCGAGTCGTTCTATTATTGAAATAAGGAAAATTTATTTAAGCCCTTGAGTAGCTTCCCAATTATCTACCAAAAAAATATGCAATTCATTTGTCCTAAAAAAACCCTTAACCAATAATTTTATTTCAAAACACCAAATTACCACCTGAATAAATCAAACCCTTCTAATCACTAACAGGCCAAACATCTTTTTTTATAACATATTAATGTAGTGTGACAAAATTACAACTACTACTTGTCAACTTAATAGGGTTGTTTCTCGTTTTGGATGGCAACAGCTCCAAAGGTTTGTTTTCTGGAATTACTTTTTTTGCATTCGAAAATGAGTTTTTTAAGAATATTTTACTTATAAATTTTTTTAAATGACAACTTCTTGCTGTGCCGTTAGTTGTTCAATAAATTTGGTAAAGAAAGCTCGCATAGAAAAAAAGGCTTCTCTTCATCATTACCGGTCATTTTGAGAGTGAAACCAAAGCAACCATAGAAATCGCAGTTCTAAGAAAAATGAAAACAAGAGCGTTAGATCATCTAAAACATTCCCATTAAAATGGGTTGGTAAATAAAAATAAAAAAAGTATAACAGAGGCGATCCGAGATAGATAACCATTTTTTAATCACATTTTATATTGCGATGTCATCTATAGGAAAGATGGTTCATGGTTGGTACATGTATTTTCCGGTTGGTGTGCTTGATCAGAGACCGCTAATAAACCTTCGTTAGGTAAGAAAGACACAGATAAAACTTTGTAGTGACACACAGAGAGAAAGTACACGCAGGTCGAAGGCTGGAATCGAGCCCGCACCCGGTACAGTGCACCGACAGTTAGCGTAATGCGCTCCGATCAAACGAACTAAGTCACTCGGGCGCCATAGCAAAGATATTTACAGCAATCATCTTCTCGTTTACGACTTTCTGGCGGTGAAAGAACTTCTGGATCGTGTCCCCTTCAGCATTTAGCAGATAGGCTTACATAACAACAAATGGTCACTTACAAGGCGATGTGACTGTGTTAAAGCTACTATAAAGGTAAGAAATAAGCTGTTGTAAGCGTTTCTAAACCAAACAAATTTCAATTTAAAAAAGAAAAATTAGTTTGTTTCTTGTCATATTGCAACATACTTAAAAAATAGAAAAAGAAGAGCACTTTTGAACATATTTTGGTTTAAATAAAATTTGTTTTGCATCAAAAAATAATTTTATTCTCAAATAAAAATATAAAATCGATTATTATTTTACTAAGTTTCTCGTTCTATTAAATGGTTAACATCAGTGCCACACATAACAATAAAACCAATTTCGGAAAAACTGGTGCATACAGCTATAACAAACGAACTTTACTAATATTTTTAAGGAATTTTTAGCATAAAGATCACACTAATTGCAAACCCTAAAAAAGTATTTCAGCACCATCGCTTTGGTCATTTACGAAGGGCAAATTCTCTTTTCGCTAGATTATTCTGTAATGAGGTGCCTAGGGTGCACTTATTAAAGCAGTGAGAATCTCGGGGAAGACCTTAACAGCTGCATTAAAATACGAAAGAAAGTGTGGCGTAGCTTTTTGCCTCCTAAAAGAAATTATCTCGGCTGTTAATCTATGAGATTTACACACTGAAGACTTGGGATAATGGTGAGGCTTAGGATGTTCTGCATTGTACTTCTTTTTTTTAGTGATTTGGTATTTGGATGGTTTTATAATGGAATTTTCAAAGTGATTGATTTTGAGGTTGATTTTTTTTAATGATATTTAAGATATTTTTGGAACAGAGTTTGGTTTTAATGAGCTATTAATTATGTTAATGAGAATGGTACAGATACACATAACTAAAAATTCTCAAACGTTTATTGAGAATATTCCTTAGTGCTTTCAATAGTTTTATTCCCTTTGATGTTATATTTTTGTTCATGCGTTATCGGTTATGTTTAAAATGGAAATCGATTAAAAAATTTATCGAAATTATATATACTCTAACGTCAGAAAAAAATATTTCTTCCTTTAGATCAGCGGTTCTCAACGTGGGGGCGATCGCCCCCAAGTGGGCGATTTGTGTTATCAAGGGGGCAAAAATACTTGAGGGGCGATCAGGGGGCGATGAGTATTCAAAGGGGGAAAATTAAAATATTGTTATACCTTTGTACAGTAAAACCATTCTCCAACCACAACCAAACCAGCCAATTTTTACTTGAAACTCTCTTAAATTTATAGAAACCAGTAAAAATATCTTAGTTAATTATTTCACTTTTGTTCTTTAAAAATGTTAAAATATGGAAATATTTTATATTGAAATGTCACGTCATTTCATTTTAGCGCGCGATGTCGTCTCATGCTGAGCACGAGCCGCATCGTATGATTTGAAAAGATTGATCAAATTGGTCATTCTAAAGTTTTTCCATCGACTTGTAGTTTGGATACATTTTGTCTCTATCGTTGAATAAATGTTCTTCTTTTGTATGTCTTCTGCAAAGTCCACTATTCACTCTGCAAACTTAACAAAAAATATGTTAAAAATCTGTGTTTTATGTTTTTTCTATTTTATTTAAAAGTGACCAGATAAAGCTTCTTTGGTTGTTTTTATAAACGGTAGTAAGTGTTATAAAACTGTTTAATAGCTACACTTTAACTGAAATTATGATTAAACATAACAAGAAAATTAAAAGGGGGCGATGGATGTTAATCAACATAAAATACAAGGCGATGGTCCAGAAGAGGTTGATAATCACTGCTTTAGATTATTTTCGAAGAGGATAATTATTTGCGCATTTATTTAACTCAATGGCAACGATTGACACAAACATTTGCCATTCGAAAATAAGCTTCCTGCTTAATTTTATCTAAATAAACAAAATATAAGAAACATGCAGACTATATAGCACAGTACAATTTATATAGGCCAAACTAAGTTACATGAAAATCGAATTTTAAAAACTTAAATAGCATTTTTATTCGATAAAAAAGGTGATAATGGTATTAACAAATGGGTCGTCCATGAGTAGTTAGCAAATGCAAGCACATTATATTTGCCACATGATTCCTAAAAGATGTTATTGTTGAAAATGATGCTTATTGAAATACATAAAAATACTTCTTAATAGAACAATCTAGTAAAACAAAGTTAGCTAACTATATGTTTAAGGTAAACGCAGAAAAGGCGAAGATATGTTCCATACCAAGATTAAAATTTTGTTTTATTATTTGAATATAAATTTCTGTTAAAATATCACTTGTACAGGTAAGATTTTCCTAATTATATTTTGCTAAAGCGACACAGTACACTTAACAATTATACAATTACAGTACACTTAATTTTCTACAAAAATGCTTTACTTTACAGTGGTGGCCAAAAGTGTGGACATTTTTTTAATGTTTCATGTTTTTCAAATTTTTGGTTATGTGCTTGTAGAATATATTAATTTTCCCTTAAATACAAACGTTTATATATTAAATTGAAGGTAATTTAGTGTAGAATTTAATAATAAATACAGTATTACAATATCTGTATTACAAAAAAATTATGCAACTAATAGTAAGATCTATCTTAGATTTGTGCAACTTTAAAAAAATGTCCACACTTTTGGCCACCACTGTATATGCTATTCAGTTTGCGTTTACAAAAAAACTGCCATACATTCTCGTCATAAGAAATCGGCTCATTTCTGAAACTTTTAAAGAGACTGAATTAAGTCCGAGTTTTTATTTGTTGATATTCTATAAATTTTGCATTAGTGTTTAAAATAATTTTCTATCTTTATTAATCCAGACTAAATAGTAATTAATTCACCAATTTTAGGGTACAAGGTCTTTATTTACATTAAAAAATACATAGTTCAGAAAGTATCAATATTGTAACTTTCTTTATTAAAAATTGATTATGAAAGTTAGATAATAATGTGTGTACCTTCTCAGGAATAAGAAAATTGACTGAAGTGTAAAGTAAATTTAACTGCATTAGATATAAATTGAAATTTTTAACTGAAAACTTAATTTGTTAAATTTTTTAACATATTTTTGTAGTAGATGGTTATAATTGTCTACTTCATGCTTCAAATTTTAAAATTTTAATTTAATGAACTTATCAAATTTATAATTTTTTAAAAATCATGTATGTTGCTGGAAAACCTGACAGACAGGTGACGGGTTTATACGTCTGTATCCCTCAGAGGATTAACAAACGTACGCAAAATCTATAATAATAAAAATGAAGTTATGTATGTATATTACTTATAAGACTCTTAAACTAGACATATGTTTGACTCGTAACTTGGCACAAATGCGTAGTTCACACTTAGATTAGTTATATGTATTTTCTCGCCAAATTATTTCCCAAAACGCGCCAAATGACCTAAAAGGTTTTATGTATTTAGGAGGGAATGGTGATGACATTTATGAGTGCATTTTATAGCGTATTTTTCATTTTGGAATTTTAAGGCAATGTGAAACGGTATTTTATACTTTATAACGAGCGGGAACAATAACATAAGCTTATGATCCTGTAATAGGTTTTATGGTACACATACTTGGATCGATTTGATATTTTTTAATCCGTGCGAAGAAAGGGTATTCATTTGCTAGTGAAGAATAAAACTAATGACTTAAGTTGAAAACACAAATGACATTGATTTGAGAAAAAGTTATGATAAGTCATTGCATGTTGTATTAAATTGGAGAAATTGCGTTACGTTAGTTTAACCCAGAGGCACACTTATCAACTTTTAAATGAAAACAAGTAAATATTTTTAGGCGACAAGCATAAGATCTCTATATATAATAACTATTCTATACAGTTTTAAAATTTCTTGGGAATGTACTTACTCTATTTTTACTCAGACCCAACTATTTAAGCTAATAAGTTGTTTCTAAACATTTAAATTTCGGTTCGAAATCTTTGTTTTGTTTATTTTTTCTTTGTTTTTTTTAAAATTTTTTGTCTGTTTGCAGGAATGCCTTTTTAATCCGTTCGAAGAAAGGGTATTCATTTGCTAGTGAAGAATAAAACTAATGACTTAAGTTGAAAACACAAATGACATTGATTTGAGAAAAAGTTATGATAAGTTATTGCATGTTGTATTAAATTGGAGAAATTGCGTTACGTTAGTTTAACCCAGAGGCACACATATCAACTTTTAAATGAAAATAAGTACATAGTTTTAGGCGATAAGCATAGGATCTCTATACATAATAACTATTCTATACAGTTTTAAAATTTCTTGGGAATGCACTTACTCTATTTTTACTCAGACCCAACTATTTAAGCTAATAAGTTGTTTCTAAACATTTAAATTTCGGTTCGAATTCTTTGCCGCTGTTTTGTTTATTTTTTCCTTGTTTTTTAATTTTTTGTCTGTTTGCAGGAATGCCTTATTCTCAGCAAAAGAATTCCGTTTTCCTTTTAATGAGTTTTCTCCGGGAAATAAATTGGTCCCAAAGGTTATCTGAATCCTGGAGTAATTCCATTAAGGGCTCACGCTCAGACTATCACTGCGAGACAATCTTATTTAAACGAAAGGCTCAATTGGTGAAAGAAATCTAGTTAAACAATGGTGTATAATGATACCTTTTGCAGAAGCCAGGGAGCATCGGCGTGAGAAATTGGGCAACAGTCAATCAGGAAAAGTCAATATTGACTGTAAACTAGACTCTAGGAATTTTGTTTAGATTGAGTGGAATTGATTGAAGCGTACAGGTTTTATAAGCAAACGAGAAAAGATATATGAGCGATCGTATGCATACAAAATAAATTAACTAATGTCTAAATAAATTAGTGCATTTTAACAATACCGCTAGGATTTACTACAAATCGCATAGTTAAATTATAAACTAAACAATCTTTTAGTTTCATTGATACTCATTATTGTACCTTACTTGAATTCGGAAAGAGAATTTCTTCTTTTTTTATGTCTTTAACGTCTGAAACGTGTCTGAAAAATTGATAATTCGCTTTCGTTCACTTTTATTTGCATATAACAAATATTTTTAATCATGTATTTCATGGACAAGCAGAATGTCTAACTCTTTTCTATCTAAAATTAAATAAATTACACTTTCATTAATGACATTGAAGACGCCCATCACTGTAAGATAGAATCCCTCTAATTTAGCATCACTGTATGATGGTGAAGGTGCTGCCAATACCTTGTGCTGTGAATTTACATATGATGTAAAATGCATTGTGTGATACCAGCAAAAACGTTTAGTTTACTGGCATAGATTGAATGCACCCATATTCTTTGTTAATTGCTATTGGAGTAAGTTTTCCATGTGATTATGTTAGAAAAACATCTATTTGCTGCACAACAAACATTGCAATACTGTGATGTAAAAACACTAACAGCCAAATGTGCTGTAATTTCCATAAAATCTGTTACACAAACTAGCATTTTCTGATCACAATTCTTTAAAATTCCATAAAACCAAAATATTTTTACTTCAGAGTCATGCAGAGCATTCTTAAATTTTTAGCATAAACATTATCACACATTCATCTTTACAAAAAAACCTTTCGCTAAATTTTTATTTTGATTTTTATTGTGTTTCTACGCATTTCATGTCCAGATAAATATATTCTTCAAACAATCGACCATAAATAAACCAAAACAAACAGCAAAATGTGCTGTAATTTCCATAAAATCTGTTACACAATCTAGCATTTTCTGATCACAATTCTTTAAAATTCAATAAAATCAAAATTTTTTACTTAGAGTCATGCAGAGCATTCTTAAATTTTTAGCATAAACATTATCAGACATTCATCTTTACAAAAAAACCTTTCTCTAAATGTTTATTTTGATTTTTATTGTGTTTCCTACGCATTTCATGTCTAGATAAATATATTCTTCAAACAATCGACCATAAAATAAACCAAAACAAACAGCAAAATGTGCTGTAATTTCCATAAAATCTGTTACACAATCTAGCATTTTCTGATCACAATTCTTTAAAATTCAATAAAATCAAAATATTTTTACTTTAGAGTCATGCAGAGCATTCTTAAATTTTTAGCATAAACATTATCACACATTCACCTTTACAAAAAAACCTTTCGCTAAATGTTTATTTTGATTTTTATTGTGTTTCCTACGCATTTCATGTCCAGATAAATATATTCTTCAAACAATCGACCAGAAAATAAACCAAAACAAACAGCAAAATGTGCTGTAATTTCCATAAAATCTGTTACACAATCTAGCATTTTCTGATCACAATTCTTTAAAATTCAATAAAATCAAAATATTTTTACTTTAGAGTCATGCAGAGCATTCTTAAATTTTTAGCATAAACATTATCACACATTCATCTTTACAAAAAAAACCTTTCGCTAAATGTTTATTTTGATTTTTATTGTGTTTCTACGCATTTCATGTCTAGATAAATATATTCTTCAAACAATCGACCGTAAAATAAACCAAACACAAATCGAAATGCCTCAACGCCGATAGCTTGAACTTACGAGGAGATAAAACCGCCCTTATCAGCAACGAAATCACATTCTTGGAAATCGCGAAGCGACTGGATAAATGGCTTTTATGCAAAACATTTCAACGCTAAATTCAATTCCAAACCATTTCTCCTTTTGTGTTTGTCTCTGTGGGAAGAATTCGTAAGTTCTAACATTTCAAACGCTTGATTTGAAAGCACTGAAAGATATGAAGGGGACACCGCAGTGTACGATAGCGAAAAAATCAATTTTTAAGTTATTTTATTAAATTCGGATTTAAAGGTCTTTAAAATTGCTAAAGTTACTACAAGTTAACACTTATTTACCCCATACTATAAACCATAAACGTTTCATGTCATTCTCAAGTTAAAATACTTTCTATTTTTTCATAAAAAGTTCTTTTTCTGTTATTTATATAAATTTGGTTTCGATAAAACTTTTATCTAATTCTAAATAACTGTTCAAGTATAACAAATTAAGCTCCGCAAACTAAAAATTGTTTAAATATATCTTAAACAAGTGTGTATTTTTAATAATTGCATTCAATATACTTTATTGAAAGTTTTTTTCTCTTAAAAATTAAAGATTTCTTATAATATAGTTGTGCGTTAATTTAAAACAGTTTTCTGAATTGTGAATCAATTTTGGTTAAAATTACTAATATTATGCCTTACCTCGATAAAAAAAATAGTGAGACAGTGTGAAATTTTTGAAAAGATTATTAGTTAATTATCTTTATTTGAAGGTTTTTTTCTGGGATCGTGCCAAAAAAATAAACTATCTCATAATTACAAAACATTACAATTTTAACACTTAAATTTTAAAGAGTTCTTTTTTTATAAAATAACAGATAATGCATTTACTTTACAATAACACTATTACGATTAACTATTTTAATATTCCAGTTGTATGTGTTTTAAGAGTGCTTACTTAATAAGTTGTGTCATAACAAATTTAAATCCATTATTAATTAATTTATATGAAATATTAGTTTTAGTTTATCTTAAATTAGGCGTTTTGTTATTTTAAGGAATTACAAGTATTAATTATTTACAATTTCTCTCATTTTCATAGTTACTTTTTTTAATTTCTAGGATATGTAATATCTGTCAATATTTATTAAAACTTAAGCAAATATTGAACAACTAATTTCTTGTGTTCAATTAGTTTCCCATAAACTGTTTCTCAATTTAAATTAGGAGATGTAATGATTATTAAATTATGTATTCAATTTATATTTTTTTAATTAATCATTTCTCAAGGTTTAGCTAATGACAATCGATTCACAATATTAGTTGTACCTGAGTATTTGTTTCGTTTATTAATTATTAAGAAACTCAATTATGCCTTAATGTTTATTTATTATTAATTCCCCTTGCTCTAGTATCTAAATAGTTATACATGCATAAGGGTGAATACTCTGAAAACGAACCATTCTTGTCCCTGCCAGTTTTAAAAGTAATATAGGCTTTTAAAAGCAAAGTAACTTAGGAAAAAATGAGAAAAAGTTTATAGAATATAGAACAGAATAAATTATACAAGATTTTCTTTTTTTTATTCTAGTTTTTTTTTACTTCACAGATAGTGACATGTCATGTCCGTGGTGTGTCCCAACCCTCAATTTCAAGACTTTGGTAGTTTATATCTAACTTATAAGATATGAATTCACTTTTTAAATTAGAGAACTAAAGAAAGGAACATTTTGGAAAATATTAATGCAATTTTAACTTTATTTGTAAATTTGTATTTATTTTACTGACTATTCAATTCTTGTTCTATAGCAAAATCAAAAAATCAGTTTGTTTTTAGCTGTTAGGTCATGTTTTGTTCATAAAACTTAAGATTTAGTGAAAGGTCAAGATGGGTGCATCACGTCTGTAGCTAAAAAAGAACTGAGGTAAGCTAATCAAATGTCTATTCTTACTTAATTATGTGTAGCATTAGATACGAAGAGCTTAATTTTTTTAACTCATGTTTCGAATATGGACATAACATGTTTTACAAGGATGAAACATATATTTTATCACGTCTGTGGACATCACGTCCATGGACTACGAATGTCTACAGACATGATCACTTGTTCATGGATGTTATTATGAGGTCTTGTTTGACTATTTCGGGACTATACTATGTTTTTAGTACTGAATATATGTGTTTAGGCTAGAGTAACCTACTTAGAAGTAAAAGTAATAACATAGAATAAGATTTATTTAATTTACAGAGGAATGATTTTAAAACTGACTACTCTTGATTATGAATAAATCACAGAAACACGGAAAATTAAAAAAAAAAAAATTTAAATAAGCTAATTAATACATTGCAAGCTAAATTATGTGTTGCTTAAGTTGTCTGTTCATCTCATCACTCCCTCAATCATCAATCTCTCTGAAACTTCTCAATCTGTGTAACTTTAAAAGTACATTTAAGTGATATAGTAACCAGCTTGTGATTAAAAAGAAACATGTTCTGAAATTAGTTTTTTTTCTGCAGATATTTTTAGCCTACTTTTCTTTTTTTAATTCGAGAGAATTAAAAAAATGAAAAAGTAGGTATTGACAGCGTCATGCCGTCTGGTGTCCGTACCCCCTTCCAAAATCGGTTCTATCCATCGGATCTTAAAATTCTTTTTTTGTTAGAAAGCTATGACCTCAGATACCCAACTTTCATACTTTTTGTCCGTCTGTCTGTACGTCCGGACGGACATAAATCTACTATCTTTCGGCGAATTTTCCATGAATTAGCATTGAAATTCATTTTGAGTCATTTAAATCACTGTTGCCATATCAACATGGCATGATAAACTTTATTTATTTAAACATTTTGAAGCTAAATAATATTTTCATAATCAGTTTGGAATGACGTCATAAAATGTAGCACAATTTGATACTTTGATTATTCATTAATTATCTACCAAGAAAGCGGCAAGCATACTTTGCATGCAATTATGCTTAGTTTTAATTTACATTTCTTATTTTTTAATGCAGTTCGAGTAGTTTCATTACTTTTTTTATCAATAAATATTTAATTATTCTTCGAACTACAAATAAATCACGAGCAGATGATAAATAATATTTAATTAATTTACGAAAGAATATTAAGGAAAATAGTTGATTTTGGCTTTAGAAGTTTAAATTACAGCTGGGTGCTGTGTTTCGATTTTTTTTCTAATGTGTATAAATCTAGTGTAGAAACGGCTGTTGATGATATTTACTTTAGGAACCTAGTTTTTTTTCCCGATTAGAACTTCAGTAAGTATTTAAGTAACAGGAAAGTAGGCTATTTTAGTTCTTTATGAACTTCTTGTTTAAAATGGGAAAATCAAAAAAGTTAACAGTTACAGACATGAGCATAGAAAGAAAAAGGAATCGTATTATGAATATGGTTATGAATTCCCCGTTAGAGAGAGAGAGAGAGAGAGAATTGATTGTTCCCATTGTATTGACCCATCTATACAATAAAATTGTAATGAGTAAATTAATTGGATGATCTGGACCCATGTTATAGTTTTAATGCAGTATGTTAGTGTAACTCAAATTGTAAGTTTCAAACACTTTCATCATTTTTTTTTTTAGATTTTTCGCGTCAAATGATTCATTTCCAGAGTATTCACCCAAGAGTGTTTGTTTTTCATAACAAATAAAACTCAATTGTTAACATTTTTGATATAAAGTTTTTCTTATTTACTAACACATATGTTTGTTATTTGTTGAATTATATATTGTTTATTTTGCAAATATTTTCATCAAAACATTTTATTTGAATTACTTTACATTTTATTTCCATACATTACTCTTAGCATCTCATAATTTTTCTTGTAAATGACTTTCTGTTGATTATCAGTTGTATATCTCAATACGGTGAATTTAATTGGTTTTTTCTTATGATATATCCACATAAACATTATCTTATTCCTTAAAATATTTAATTGTGTTTCAACTAGTTTTCATTTAGTTATTAGCACTGTTTACTTTTTTAAAATCAATTCACGCGTCCTTTTTTCAATGCTATGTCATGTTTACTAAAATTCTACGCCAAAATATACTTATTAATTTTTAATTATTCCGTATTGCTGATCACTTAGTCGTTCGAATGGAGTATGCCTGTATTTTTAAGACCTTGAAGTGTATTTTTAAGGCCAATTTCTTCTTCAGAAGGGCCACCTTATATCTAAGTTCATTGTTTACATACAAATTCTCCCATGCTTGTTATCGTTTTTGACTAAGCTTAAAAATAAACAGTGCAATATAGGCGATAATAGTCATAGAAAAATTAGATAAATATTCTCATTTATAAGTCCTCACTCTGTTGTTTTTATAAAATATCAGCCTAAGTACATTTACCATACATTTACACCAACTAACCGCAATCTATCAATGATCAAAAATACCAAGCATAAATTCTCAAATCAAAATTTCCCAATCTGATAATACATAGAAATGAAACTACATGATTAAAACGCAAAAGCTTTCCTTTTAAGTACATAAAATTCAGCAGATATTGAAAATTGTGTACAAATTGTAAATTATTTCAAAAGCAATCACTTAAAGCTCAGTTTAAGCTTCTATCGAGAGTAAATAATAATTTATTTAATAAAAGCAATCTCATTTCCCTAATACTTTAAAACTATTCGTGAGTTAAAACTACTTCACCAAGAAGCGTATACAAAATTCAGCATCACTGAACAACACAGCATTATATTTTAAACGACGCTGAATCTATATGCTAATGTGGCATTTCAATCTGAAAATCATCTTTCTGGGTTACATTCTTTCAAAAAGGAACTAGTCGGAAATTAAACAATTTCTAATATTTCCCTAACCTACTCTCGCATGCAGAATGGCGTGCTTTTGCTCCAAGTTTTCATTTCCCATGTCATTTAGGATATATCTTGTATATTGATTAGGGGGCCCTTCTGTAGGACCATTGAAAATATGCGAAGAATGTTGATAACGGGCTTTTTTGGAAGAACAACCGTAATATTCTATTAATATTTTTAGAACATGCTAACTTAGTTTACCGAGACATTTGTCACTACAATCTGATTGTTTTGTGATTACAGTATTTAAAGGTAACGTATAATCTGTTTATGAAAATTATTTTAATCCAGCTTGAAATGATGGTGAACTAGGTATAGGTCCATAAAAATGGTGGAAACAAGCTTTATGTAAATAGTAGCCTATATTTGTTTTTTTTAGTTGTTTGTGAAAAAAACATTCTTTGCAAAATATACACTGTGTACAAGGTTTCTTGTTTACACTGTATATTTGGTATAAAGGTACACTATAAAAAACGAAAAAACTTAAAGTAACCTCCTATTTTGTGGCTTAACGTTGCTTCAATAGGAGTTCTATTAAGCTAAGTTATACCATAGTGTTAAGTTTTTTTTTTGTAAAATGGAGGGGAAGGCTCACAAGCCACCGGCTTATGAAACAAAGACACGGAGTTTAACTAATTAAAGACAATTCTCGAGAAAAATTGTCCTACAAAAATAAGTTTTCTTTTTCCAATTTTTAAATATACAAAATGAGAAACAAGTGAAGTACCATAGAACAGAGTAATTATGTAAGACTAATCAAGTCATAAAAAATAATTATAAACACTGAATGTTAATGCTAGTTGGACTAGAAAAAAAATGCAAATTTTGTTTTATAACGTTGACACGCGTCTTTTTTCGTTATTTAATACGATAATTTTAACACATGAACTACCTAAGTTTAAATATATTAACACATTCCTTACAAAATGAAAACACGTTCGCTAAGTTTTAAAATTCGAATTTCGTAATTTTTACATAAATAATTCAATACAGCGGTCTTCAGTTGTCTTATGTTTTGTTTATTTAGATAACTTTGAGCAAAAAGCTTATTTCGCCATCGTAAATTCTCTTACCAACGGCCTTTATTGAATTAAATTTTAATAAACTCCTCTTACGATTTTCTACCTGTATTAAACTTACAAAATGTGTTAAACGTGCAAAATATGTAAACTTACAAAACCTGCATATAAACACTTTACATAAGGGTATTAGTCGCCCAGCCATGGTTGTTTTGATCCTCGCTTGTCATGTGAGTGGGCCCGGGTTCGATTCCCGGGTAAGGCATGGGCATTTGTGTTGTCTTGAGTACATGCGGAGAACGTGCTAGTTAAATATGTGGGTCCGAAAGTCCTGTGGGTGGTCATAGCGCAGTACCATGGGTGCAGGTTGTCTGGAGACAAATGCCCCTCCCCTCCAGCGACGTGCCTAAATTAAAGAGGTGGTACATCCACACTTACGGGGTACCCAAGGCCTTGGACAAAGGATGCTACTGCACCCTCTTGCCTTCCAGGCTGTTGCCTGAATGCACACGAAATCAACAACATAATGGTATCAAGCACAGTAAAAAAAGCGGGATAGAATACAGCAAAAAAAATCCATGAATAATTAACAACACCTACTGCAATCAGTGTTTACAACTCGTTTCATTGTGATTGGAAGTGAATACGTCAGATAGAGGCGCCTCCTGCTGGAATCTTTCCGTAACTACGGCAACAAAACGACGAAATACTGACGCAAGATCTTCGTGGGCCGAGGTAGATAATCGATCGGCTTCTCATCGAGAAAGTTCTCGGTTCCGAACTCAGCCATACTATTTACTTATTCGTACTGTTTAAAAGAATTAATAGATCCCTAAAGAAGCTCAGGGCTCCCGTGTACAGTAGGGCAGATGTGCTAGTTAAATCTGTAGAGTAAGTCCGATGGCGTTAGAGTACGATGTAGCTCGAAGTTTGCTGTTGTTTTTTCCAGTAATAAAATAACAGAAAAAATATAGTTTCGATGCTAATGTTTACAAAACATTACTATAAAATAACAACAACAAAGGCTGGTATCCATGTTGCAAGCATATTTTGGTGTCAATTCACAGTGTTTTTCTTACAGTGTACTATTCTTCTGCAAAATAAATTTTTATTAAGCTTTTTAGTTGTATCGCTGTCATTTGTTGGAATTTTTAGAGAAAAATGAAAATTTCTTTAATTCTAATAAATTTCTCTCTTCGTTATACTACTTAATACTCATTTTATTTACTAAATAGTGTTGTTATGCATTTTGGGGGGGGGATTTGTAAGCATCTGTAGCAAACTTTATTCGAGAAAAAAAATCAAAGTTTTCCTATTAAGATTGTATAGATATCTGTAAGCAAGCAAAGTCCTTAACAAAAGTACAAAGTTTAAAATAAAATTATGTAAAAGCCTTTACAGATAAAATTTACGATAAATAAAGTACAAAAAGTTCCTCAGTTAATAAATGTAAAATTTCTTTTACAAGAACATAAAAATGGCTTTTCTAAAATGTCTAAACTATCCAATATGTGTTTTGGGAAGATATTTTTTCTTTTAAATTAAACAAGTAAAACATACATATTCGTTCATTTCTTTCACATGCGAAAGACACGCCACGACGACGGCCTAGAAAATTATAGGTATGCAAATGAGTTGTTCCTTGATATGTATCCATTCTAAGGACATTGAAAGTTATACTAACTTGAGGGGATCTTATTAGAAACAGCTGCGATACTTTAAGTGAAGGGAAGATTTTGCTGCAAGAAGAAAATTAATAAGCATGATCGAATAAAAGGTAAATACAGCACGAGTTATTCTTTCATATTTGAAAACAATAATTTAGTATAAATGATTAAAGACTTAATGATGAAATGTATAATTTAATTTTGTTTAAAATTCTTATCTAATTGTTTATATCTGGAATAGTTTTATTTCTGAATTAATTTAAGAGTTAAAAGAACTATTCATTACTCTCTTTATAAAATGCATCATTTTTTAAACAAAAAAATCAGACGACATTTTATAAAAAGTTAAAACCTTTAACTTTGTTTAAAATTAAAATCAAAATGCTTTTTTTTCCTATTTTGCTAAATGCACTCAAAACCCAGTTTTACGCAATATAAATTTAATTTCATTTATTATATTTAATAATTAAAGTTAATTAGGAAATATTAATTACATTTAGTTGAATTATTTTTGATTAAATCTACAAAGGAACCATTTGTTTTGCTATTAATGCAAGCGAAAGTCTGAAAATTTTCCTCAAACGTGTCACTTAGCACGTTCTTCCACTAAACGATCGTTCCGGAATCGGGCGATTTCGGTGGAAGAACATGCCAAGGATCCTTGACACGTTCTTCCATTGAAAAAGTGACGAAAACGCGCGCACCTACCAACTTCGTATGCGAAAAATATACGAAATCAAATGTTTTCTAAAAAATTGAAAGCTGTTATGTTTAAAGCAGGTAATAACATGATCATTGACACAAAAATATCAATTTTTTCAAAAATGTCACTTAGCACGTTCTTCCACTCAGCTCTTCAATTAAGCTACTTTATGGTTTCGTATATACTGGTTTGGCCAAATACTTATCTATTACAAATATGTGTGCCTAAATTCGCTCAATCTTTACCTTTTGAAAAGTTTTACCCGACTTTTTTTTCCATAATTTAAGCAATAGTATTTACAGCAATTTCAAAACGTGTTACTTTTCTTTTCCACGAGTGCAAATCTACTTTTTACAATTTACACTGTTAAAGGACACACTATACATAGTAAAAAGTTACCATTTTAAGTATTCTATTTAGCGTTGGTTGTACACTTTTATCGACTCTATCGATTGCGCACACGAAATAGAAAAAGATCTAAAATTTCTAATGCATTTTTAATAATACTCGAAATTGTTTATATGGTAAGAACACTAAAAAATATTCCCTTCAAAAATACACCTTATTCTTGTTTTCTAAACTAATAAGTTATTTTTAAAAATAATTTTTTAAAATAATAATTTTTAAAAAATAATTTTTTAAAAATAGTAATTTTTAAAATTATGCAGAGACAACCACCATTGATTTTTGTTCCTTTCCAGGCCATTTGGAAGGAGATATGAAATGGTGCAGACTGGAAGTTTCTATTCCATCTTTAGATGTATAAGCAATTAGTTGGAAGACTTTATTTTTAAAAGATTTTCACTTTATTAATTTTTTTTTAATTAACACATTATACCATTTATCGTATATTTGAAATCAGTTTGGAGATAAACAAATCAAAAAATAAGAAAATATTATAATGCAAATAAAAATTAAGTAAGACTTTAGTGGAATTTAAAAATATATAACAATTTAACATTACATAAATGAACATTTAAATATGAAACATTGAAGGGTATTTAAATTAAAAAAATCTCAAACCTAAGGTTAAAATTGAAAATCCGAAAAATAAAGATTTAACAACTGGTGTTTAATTCCATTACATTTTCTTCGCGGAGACTTATTTTGTAGAAAGATAAACCTCAGACGAAATTTTTTATCGCATTTTTGCAGTCAAATGTAACAAAACTTTAACCTATTACAGGAAAGAAAACAGTGACAGAACCAACATTCTAAGTGTAAACAACAATAACAAAGTGAAACGTCTTTGTGACATTCCCTGGAGCGACTTCCAACACTGTTTTAAATCCAATCTTGGTAGACTAAAGATAAAATAATTGAAGCCAGTCTTAAATCAATTCCCTGTCCAGAGATCTAAAAAAATATCCTCGAGGTACAAAACCATTGCAAAGTTTTAAAAATATATTTGAAGTATAAAACTATTGCACATCGTTCCTTTAGACTAAGCCTCTCTTGAGGACAATCGTTATAAAAATACTATTGGAGATAGAGTTACGGAGACTAGTATTTATAGCCAGTTTAGGATCCCGTATCAGATAAAGTTTTTGAGATTTTTCTTTTCTTAATTTATTGCAATGAAATCAGAGTTCGGGTTGGAGTTGAGGACATTTTTTTCTTTTCAAAATCAGATTTCACTGGCTATTTTCTGTTTTATTTGTCTTACCACAGTTTATTTTGGTTTATACTGTTATTATTTTTAAATGAGTCATTGCGCCATTTAAAAGATTCTGTATATTTTTAACGTTACATAAAGAGATTTAGGTTTTTAAGGAAGATATATCTCTAAAATAAAGCAACTAAACTTGCATAAGGAGTGATAATAAATAATTTTAACATGTTTTAGTTTAAAAACAAATGCTCGCCTTTTCTGCAATACTTTTGAAGTAAACCAGAAGGGGTTTTTTTTAGAATAAAAATCCTCATTGAAATACGAACATATTACAAAGTCACCAAATTAACCGTGCGCCCGTTTTTTTTACTGACGCATTTAAAAAAATCGCATTTTACAATTAATAAAACCCTGCATATAAAATGAATTTCAAAAATGGTGCTAGTTTACTAGAAAATTGTATCCCAAGTCACTCTAAATTTTCAAAAAGTTGTCATTGCAAATTGTGCATCTGGATACCAGTACTTAAGAAATTTTAGGTTTTGGAACCTTACAAGGGTTTTTTAAGTGAAAGTACTTTACTTAAAATCTTTACTCAACTTCCTAATGAATCGAATGCTTCATCAAAATTTATTCAAGTAACCTGATCAGGTGGATCCCACATAGACCTCCATTCGCATGGGCAGGTGACGTTCACACCCTATTTGCAGTACTTAGAAAATTTGGTATGACACTGAGCAGTTTTAAAAAAGAATAGTAGCTTTACTTAAATACATTACTTTCAATTTATATGATTACGAACTGCTTGCATTTATTTACCAAGGAAGTCTTGTCATGAAGGTGATTCCCAATCATTAACTTTCGCTCCAGTTGAACGTTCGCAATGCTATTTCATGTTACATGGAGTGCTAATTTTGAAGGTGGACACCACAATCGAGCAGTCTCTTTAATAGTATAGTCTACGAACATACTGCGATTGTTATACCCATCTTCGTCCTTTTACACTATTATGCTTTGACTTTTTTTTACAATTTGTATGAATCTGCTTTTGCATAAAAATTTAGGAATTGAACTCAACTGTGTATGGGATCTTAAGAGAGAGTTGTTTAGGTTAAACGTACAATACTCTCCAGAAACTACAATATCTCTAACTTTTTAACTTTCTTCAACATTGCAAAAATGTGCTGTTATTTTAAGGGTCTAGTTGCAATTGCAAAACCCATATTCTCGAAAATATAACTAATATATTGGGTTCAGTCCGGTCATTAAAGACTTTGTTCGATTGAATTTACAATCATCAAAAGTCTCTAATGAAGAGCCTTACCCATTATACACTGCTCAAAACAATTAGGGGAGAACTTTTCATACCTTTGTTAACCCTTTCAGTTCCAACTTTTTCTTTTTATTCTAAAAATCTATAATTTGTGAAATAGATTCATTATGCATTCAGAATGAAATGGTAAAAACAAGGGAAAAAATCATAATTTTTTAACTAAAATTCAAGGGGTAAAAAATTGGAATCATAACTTTTGAATAAATTATAACACTAATTTTTTCAAAACTTTATTTGTTAAAAAAAAGTTAAAAATCAATTTTTAAACATCTAAGAATGCGAGCGTGAAGAATTTAGGGTCAATTTATTTCATAATTGTTTTTTTGGGTGAATTTTATTTTACCGTGTTTTTTCATATTTTCATTTAATTAAAACAAACATTATTTAATTCTTCAAAAGACGTGATTCTTCCATCAAACGATAAATAAATTCGAGCTCAACTTAGTGAGAAAAAAATCGCAAGCTGATAATCTCAAATGGAAACATTGGGGGTGAAATGGTTTAAACCATGCATTCCCCTAATTCTTTTGAGCCGTGTACATTAGTTATGTTTGCAGAGTGCGAATTTTGCAACCACAAACTTCATTTAATTTAATATCAATCATAATTAAAGTTAGTTATGTATTCAAAGTAAAGATACTAAAATATATTTCGTGATGTTTTATTATTATTATTTTTATTTTGGGAGGAGGGAATGTTTTTCATTATTTTCATCAATCACTCCCATCACGATCCCATTTTTACAATACCCTTCATTTACCATTAACTTGAAACTTTCTTAAACGAAGATGTAATTAACATACACTTTTTATGACACTCCATCTAAATTTTCAACACTACATATCGTTGTTTGTAACTGTATATTTATTCGCATATCTGGAGAACTTTATCAAATAATGAACTAAAGTTAAATCAGATATCTAATAATTTCCCCTATCAGTCGGTAGTAAGTATTCCATTGTATTTTAATAATGAGAGGCAATTTTTTATAGTTACAGTTTATATTTATAAAATGAATTAATTTTTTTTCAAAGCAATCCTAAAAGCAATCTAAGTTTATCTAATAATTCTAATAATCTAAAGTTTATCTAATAAATCTAAATATCTATAGTTTATCTAATAATCTATAGTTTATCTAATAAATCTAATAATCTAAAGTTTATCTAATAATTCTAATAATCTGAAGTTTATGTAATAATCTAATATCTAAAGTTTATCTAATAAATTAATATCTTAGTTATCTATATCTAAATATATCTAATAAAACCACTAACAAATTAAAATTATTCTTTTTTTTAGAATGATTTAAAATGTTTGATTATTATGTTCAAACATTACTTGTATGAAATCTACGCTGCACTTATAAAACTAAACTGATCAATATAATTAGAAATAATTTGTTCGAGACCACTTTTATACTGTTCTTATATTCTTATCTTGACCTACAAAATAAGTGTCAATGCTTGTTACAATTTATCGAATTTTCTTTAACAGAAAAGAAGTAAAAAAAATATTAACACTTTTTTTCTGCTACGAAAGTGTTTTAAAGGATAAAAAATTATTTCCTTTCATGGAAATTTAATAACATAGCAAAAATTAATTTAAATGTCACTTTTCTACAGCCTCAATACGAGTAAAAGTGCCGAAAAACTCGGTAATTTATTTTGATCGCAATCGGTCATTTTTTACTTTTTCTCATTACTGATGGCTAAGTGATTGAAAAAATAATAGAAGCTGTCGCGTATGACAGATACGAAAAATATAACGTCATAGAAAGAAAAATGCTTATGAAATATACTCAGTTATTAAAGGCTTTAGTAAAAAATGTACTCATTTTGGTGTATTTGTAATATTTTTCTTATCTCAATGATAATTTTTATACTCAAAAGTAAAACTTTTACTCGAACCCATTCAAACAGATTGCTTTATATCATAAACTGCTATTAACCTAAAATTTAAAAAGAAAAAATGAAAAACGAGCATTTGGCACTTAAACTAAAAAAGTAATTTTACTTTTTTTATGGTTTTAAAATACCTTATTAAAACTGCTTTTGAGGCTTTATAAGCGGGTCTCTGATCAAGCACACAAGCTGGAATATATATATGTATGATTATGAGTATGAAAAATGCTTTTTCAAGTTAATATTATCACTGAAAAAAGGTCTATTTTTAAATCTTATTACCAAAAAGACTCCAACTCATACGATTCATAATTTGTTTACAATATAATTACAACTTAAACTAACTTCATCCATTAAAGATTCAATAAGACTCGGACCTCCGTTGCCATTGAATTTTTTTAATAATTTGTAATTTAAAAAAAATAATAATAAAAGGAATTGAACAGGACCGCATCTTTACTGATGATTTTTAGTTGTTTATAAGTCCTAGGAGAAAAAATTCGAACAATTGAATCATTTTTAAATTTCAAAAAAATAATAAGTGAAATCTACCCTTTTTTGAAGAATGACGAAAATACTAAACTTTGAATATGAAGAATTTAACTTATGATTGCGTTTAAGAGTTTATAAATACGTGTTTAGTTTTACTTACAAGCTATTGCTTGAAGAATCCACGTTGTGTATAGATTAAGCGATATTTGCATTAAAATAAACGTTTGACTGGAACTTTGTTGGTTAAACTTCTTTGTTTAAAATGTTGTTGTAAGGATATAGGGTGACACGGGGTAATTATTGGACAAAAATCAAACTTTTACCATAACTCCCACATTTATGTAATTTTCTACCTAGTAATTGTTTTCATAATAACTCTTAGATATATCTGTCGGATACCATTGTTGAAATTTACTATTTAATCTGTAGAAGTTGAAAAAAAATAAACATGTGTCCAAAAATTACCCCGTCCATTGGGGCAATTATTGGACAGTAGTTTTCAATATGTTCTGCACAGTATTTAGACTAGCTACAAGAGGTAAATTGTGTGATATGGTGTGTACTCTAGTACTGAGTATTTTGATAATTATTTAACACCACACGCTTTTGTAAAAAATGTATAATAGTGAAATCTAGTAAAACTTACCAAATATTTAAATTTCTTATTTTTTCAAATGCAATCATTGCGTAGATGGTGTTTCTTAATCGCACAAACTATACGAAATAAGTTTAAGCATATTGCGATGCTGTCTGTCTTACCTCATAGCATTTTAAACAATTTCCCCAATTTGTCCAATAATTACCCCGTAACTAAATATGCCTGTCATAATGTTTCTATTCATTATACAATAGTATTTTTCAGCACAAACCACCTTCATAAACATATCTAAGACGTGAGCGTTACAAAATTCCAGATCATGTAAAAAAAACAAAATTACACACAATTTGGCATCGATTGAACAAAAGTTTAAACCATGTTTTCCAAACGCTTTGGGTTATTAATATATATTTTGAGAAAAAGTACTTATTTAATCCCAATAATTAATCAGAGCATTGCTGTATATCCAATTTACAAATTGCGGTTTGTTATACGCAAGAAATTATGATGCATTATGGTTTCTGGTCAATTTTTGAGAAAAGTACTTATTTAATCCCAATAATTAATCAGAGCATTGCTGTATATCCAATTTACAAATTGCGGTTTGTTATACGCAAGAAATTATGATGCATTATGGTTTTTGGGTCCTGTCCAATAATTACCCCGGGTCACACTATATAGTTATTAGTATTTTGCAAAAATATTTCAATAAAATTTGATCCATATTTTACTTATGTACACATACTGTATATAACTCCGTATTTTCAAAGAGCTATCATATTTATTTTATTATATAAGTGTTGAAATTTAATTATAAGTGTCTAAAAATATAATAATACAAATATTATTTTTTAAATATGTAATCAGAATACCTTTCTTAAAACAAGAATGCAGAAAAAAAATACAACTTCATTTTATGACATGATTCTACGATAATTTTTAGTTATAAATACAATTATTTTGTTCCATAATTAAATTTCCTTTAGGGAAATTGGTGTATGACAAAACAAATACCTGCACATTTTTATGGTCTCAGTAACGTGATTGGGTAAATTGTTGTTGTTTTTGCTATTTTCAGCACATTTTATTTGAAAGAAACAACCAAAGAAGGATTTAATTGACATTTTGTAAGAGAGATTAAAATATAAACTTTGTTTTTGAATCTTCAGTTTGTTGTCTTCATATGAAAAAAGTTTCTTTCTGAGCTCAGTGTGTAAACAGGCTTTTGGAGGTACGAAAATTAGTTCGTTGATTAAGAATAAAAATCTTCGGAGCAAATACAACAAAAGATATTAGAATCTCATTCTTACGTTTTATTTCAAACTGTGTGTTTCTATGCTCTTTAACTGTAAAGTTTTTTCTGTAATACGGAATTTTTAAACTTTAAACATTACAGTACATAAATACACCAAAAAATCCATTTTAAGCTTTTACTGCCTGTAAAGAAATAAAAATATAGATTTTGCAAATATGTCTTACTTAAATTTCACATCAATAGATTTTATGTTTATTGTCTTTTATTATTATATCTTGGTCATAGGATATATTACACTCATCACAAAGTACACTCATACACATATCATCAAAGATTGTTTTTCAAAAAAACTCGTTGGAAATATTTATTTACATCAGCAGTGTGATATAATTGGTTTGCTTCAGATGACGTAACACGTACCAGTTTTCATTCTCTGCCTTCCACCATTTCATTGATTTTTTCCCGTATGCGTGGCCTTTTCGTCTGTTTGGTTCTATTTTAGAGTTCTCAAAATGCAACTTATTTTAATTCTTACTAATTATGAAATTTAACTTTATTAAAACTATAATTAACAGATAGTGTTTATAAGGTTAAAAAATTTATTAAATTGTTGATGAAACTATTAATTACTTTTGTTAATTTCACTACATTTCATTGACACTAAATAGCTCAGTGAAACCAAACTTATTTAAATCAAAAAATTGATAGATATTATTATTAGAAATCTTGCCCCGTAAAATTGTGGAAAACCTGCCCCGACGCCATATTTTGACTTTAATAGTGCCTTGACGATTAGAGATTTAAGCTATTTTAAATACAAATACATATTTAATTAGAGAGACGAACCACCTTTTATTGTAAGCCATGATAAAACTGTGAGTAAATTGAAAGGACGTTTAATTTAGATTTGAATGTAAACATAAAAAATACTCAACTTAGAAAAATCATAAAAACAGCTCTAGCGAAAATATTACAACACCAACAGTACGAAGAATCTTATGAGTGACATAGGTCGTGTTGCTTCATAAGCCAAAGAAAGTTAGGTCCCCCAACGGCTCATTTGCAATATCAGTACTGGTGGAAAACTTACCCCATGGGAAAACTAGCCCCGGTCTCCCCTATGCAACATTAAAGGTTATTTATTAACCTAAACAAATATAATTTCAGAAAGCTAAAAATGAAAACGATACCACTTGAACTGTTGCCACTCAAGACATGAAACATGATCTTTAGTTAATTGAATGATGTTTTTGGTTTAATCAAACAATAAAATGTTGGAATCAATAGATACATTTTTAAGGTATAGTAAAATAATCAAAACTTATTTTAAATGAAGCTTGGTCAAAACTTAATCTGCATTTTAAGTCTGTGCTGTTTTAAAAACTATAAATAGAAAGATTTTTGTGAATAGGGTACTTGACTAAAATTTTTTAATTGGCTTAAAATATTCTTATGCCAAAAATATTAGACCCGTATTTTTTTCTTTTTTTCAAATACCCCATAAAAAGGGGAAAAATGAATTTTAAAATTTGGACGAAAAACCACTCCCGAAAACGCTTTGTGACTGTCACGTGGTATCTATGATGTCACTAGTAACTATAAACAAACTTTGAAACACCATTTTGGAATCTACTTTAAGCAAATTTAAACTATCCGCTTCTGTAAAACCTCCACCCATTGTCTATATAATTCTTATTTTAATAGTAGGTTAGATTAAAACCAGTTTAATTACAAACAAAAAAACATCCTACCGGTTTGTTTATACATAGTAGTGATTGCAGCCAAATCGACGTGTTTGTGATCACGTGACGTACCGATGAAAAAAAAGCCATTTGAAATTTTTATGAATTATTTAAAGATTTATTTTGCAAAAAAATATATACGTTTGTTATATTTGGGTTCAAACTATAATTAATTTTGGAAGGTATTTTAGTGATACTGTCAAATACCCTATTATATAAAGCAGTTCTTAAATTCATAGGAAAGCTGACGACAGTCTCTTCAATAATAATGGATAGAATCTTTCAACAAAATTTATTTCTTCCATCAGTTAGCGCTTTATGGACCCTTACATTTTAAATTTAAACTCTTTAACTGCCAATTATTAATAATTTTCGCTCTAGGAAATCACTTAATATCAACTGTTTCATATTGATGGCTGCTGGTAAGCCATTTGACAGTTTAAGGGTTAATTAATCATATTTATTTAACCCTTTATGATCGTAGGTAGTTTCGTTGTTGTTATTAAGGTTGTTATTTTAATCAAATATTTTTAAAAAATTTGAAATTGAAAAGAAAAATAAGTAAAATAATTAAGAAAACGTATTGCCAAGATAATAACCGTATAATAATCTGAAACTCGTTATTTATTTAAACAGTACCACAGTTCGGAATTGGTTTTAAACAGTAATAATTTAATTTTTGGATTTATAGTATTTAATTTTTAGTATTAATTTTTATATTTGTTTTAGGATCCTTTATCTTCTCTTAATGCATAAAGTAAGGCTAACAGTTTTTGTTGAAGATAAAATGATTAAAATACATTAATATGCAACGAAAATATTGTTTGGGTGCTTCATGTTAATTCGGAAAACATACTGGGAATAAGAAAAAAAAAATGGTTACTTAAAAACTTACATTCAAACATAAATTTAATCAAAGTTATTAGCGCACCAAATTTTAGTTAAAGCCTAAACAACTTTGAGTCTTCAGATCAATACACCAATAAAGTCCTTACAGATTGTCTGACATGAAGAAATAATTGTCCAATTAAAGACTCAATACTGATCTAATATAATTACGAAAATACATCGAAGTTCGTGTTAATACTCTGTTTAGTGTGTGTTTTGGACACTTCTAATGATGCTTAAGCAGATCCAGTAAGCTAATAATTGAAGAGTTTATGAGAACTGCTAAGGCAAAAAGTAAAAACGAGAAATGAGCTTTCAAGTTTTCGTTGAACTCAGATCTGTGAAACGGTACTTGTAAAGCGTAAAAATTACTAATTTAAGTTATGAAAAAGGAACTGTTATCGTAAAGATTGTATAGGTCCATTGGCACAAAATCTCAATTTTTTAAAATGTCACTTAGCACGTTCTTCACTAGCCTTCATTGATCTAGGGGAAAGTAGCTATTTGGAAATCTACTTAAGGAATAATTAATTATAGCTGGCAATTGTTTATACATATTCTTGTCTTTCAATATTAAACTCTGAATGTTAACTGGATAAATTTAATTCATTGTTTAAGAATTATTTCGTATCTTTCTATATTACGCACTAAATGCGGTGATATATGGGCAGTTCAACCATAATTTTTAATTTCAGGCACAAAAAACTTGTGAAATTTATTTTTCCAAAGTCACTTTAAATGTGTGTAAAAATGCTTAAAAGGGTTCTAGAATTACGAAAAAAAGTTCAGCAAAGCTCATTGGTAAAAAAAATAATAATAAGGGATGGCAGTTTTAAAAAAACCGATGCTAAAGAAATCGGTCTAAACCGGCCTTAAGAAAATAACTATTTTTTAATAAGCCAAGTCACAAGTTCAAACCGAAGTCACAAAAAACCGGTTAGTCTTAAAACTGGTTTTGGTTTTCCATCCCTAGATCATTGCGACGGTAAGGAACGGACGTTAAGGAAATTCACGATGTTTTCCAGTATTTTTTGTATTGAAACTAACTCCAGTTTTAAAAAAAATTGATTTTTTTTACTCTTTATACTCCACTTAAACATATTTATAGAAAAAAATTTAATTATCAAGCAAAAATTAACCTAAACCCTGGGGGATTGTAAGGAAAGTAATAAAGCCACGCAGCTCATTTTACTATATAGTAAACTTACAGTAAAATATCAAGTTTCGAATTTTTTAAAAAGTCTTAAAGTAGATCTTATCATAAAAATTGCTCTTTTTCTTATAAAGAGTTCGCTTTATTGGTAAATCATTCTGTCAGTACTACGAAAACAGCTTACGTCGATTTTTAATAATCATTTCATAATAAAAATTAGGAAAATGTTTATTAAAATAGAGCTTAGTAGTATTTTTAGTAATGCATTTTTTCTACTGAACGCAAGAAACAAATTTTTATACTTATCTTTTTCGTTTAATAAAAATCTCCATTAAAATTCATTCTATTTACTGTTGTGTCGCAAAAAAGAAACGAAATATATTTAAGATTTTCCTTTGACTCATTGTTCCGAAAGAAAAATAAAATTTTACAAAAATTGTTTAAACATAAATGCCTTTTAAGTACTGATTAAATTAAAAGGAAACCTTTGATCGTACTGCTTGAAACTTTTTGAATAGATTTTATTATTAAAAAAATAATTTCTACATTTTTTCCCAAAATGTTCCTCATAAAAGAATATTTTATAAATGAAGCTCGTAAACAATGAAAATAATTATAATTTATATATATGTAACTATTTTAATATTTAACTAGTAAATTTTAGACTATAATAAACCCAAATAAATAATAGATAGTGTTTAAACTTGTCGTCTTAGCTAAAAATAAAATCATAAACATGCTTTATATTCGTTTTAATGGAAATTTTTAATTCGTACTTTTTTACATATTCTTTTGGAGCCTATTGTCTAAAAATGTTACATTAATTAACATTAAAGAACTGATAAATGGAAAAGTGTTAAAGAAAAAATTTAGATAAATACTCATTTTGATAAAACTTACTCATTTTGTCCATTTGAATAAAATGATTTGACAATTAAAACAAACAAACAGTTTAAACATTAGAAAAATTCTTAAAAAATAAATTCTGTAAATATTTGTAGCACACAAAAGATATCAAAATGTAAACTCCGATTGAAATATTCAATTCATTTTTAATCAATAAACCAAGGATAAATGCTTTGGGCTTGAAAGATCATGGTCCGTTGTCCCATATGGTTCTGAGTACTATTCTGCTAACGAGTACATCAATTTTCTTTTAATTAGTTAGAGATTGACTAAATTGCGTTTTATAATAATGGGTTTATTTAATTCAATCAATAATCATTGTTTAAGGGGGACCCAGACCCCCAAAAATTTTCAAAAATGGCATTTCAATGTTTTTAATGTTTCTTAAAATATGAAATCTTAGCTTTTCAACGATATCTTAAAAAGTTTCGAGTACTGGAAGTATTTTTAATATTTTTTTAAACAAACGTTGTTTAGGTAAAAACCCACTATTGTTTACTTTAAACGGTTATACCTCAAAACTTACTTTTTCAATGTTCATATACCTTTTTCTCAAAATCTAACCATTTAACAAGATTGTTTCTAAACACATCTGGAGAGATTTGACTATAAATATCTTACTTTTTTTTTCTTTTTAATATTATTGATGTTTTTTAGGGAAAAAATATGTAGTTTCACTTAAAAAATTACTAATTAAAAACTAAACAAAAATTTTGAAAATGCCTCCATTAAGGTATAGTTACACATTCATTTAACAACTGGTAAAAATTTCATTAAAAAGTATCAAATAGATTCTGGGAAAAGGTACATAGAAAAGGTCATTTTAACATGGGCTTGAATGGAGGGCTCCGGTCCCCCTTAAGAAATATTTGCTTAGTTTATTTATCGGAGTATATGTATTTTGTATAGATTATATACACGACACTCAATACAAGATTTCGAAAGTCGCATTTAAACTACTTATATACTATTTAAATTAAGTACATCTTTGAAAATATGCATATTACACCAGTTAAAATGTTACGAAGTTATTCAAATTACTTAACCCGTTAATTACGATTACGATAATTGCCATTAACACCTTCATTCCCGGATATAAACGTTATTTTTAAGTTTTTTAAATTCATTTTTTGTGTAACTTTTTAATTTGTCCAACATGAAATGTGCTTAACTATGGTCTTTGTCTTATATTTTGTTAATTTGGATATACAAAGCAGATAGCTCATTTTACGTGGCAAAATTTCTTGCCAACCATCGTTAACGGATTAATATATGCATCGTAAAATATTTGGATACTTTTCAAAGAAAATAATGACAAAACAATGACCATTGAACACACGAAAGTCGTGTTTATAAGATAGTTTTCTTAAAAATATTTTAGAGTTGGATGAATATTTTCAATTTTACAAATACCGGTAGTGTTAGGATCTAGTGTGTGTATCTTTTGTAAATATAAATTGCACCTTCATTTGTTCTCTAACGCAATCAATTCTGCTTTGGCATTTTATTAACAAATAATACAGAAGAAATCCCCCCAAAAAATGGGGTTTTACTTAAACAAACACATAATACCACACCAGACCACATAAAACTAATTTTTACAGGACAGTTTTCTTACAAATATTTGAAAGAGAGTATAATGAATATTTTCAATTTTACAAATACCGGTAGTGTTAGGATCTAGTGTGTGTATCTTTTGTAGATATAAATTGCACCTTCATTTGAGCTAAAACGCAATCAATTCTGCATTTGAATTTTAATAACAAATAATACAGAAGAAATCCCAAAATAATTGGGGTTTTACTTAAAAAAACACATAATACCACACCAGACCACATAAAACTAATGTTTACAGGATAGTTTTCTTACAAATATTTGAAACAGAGTTTAATGAATATTTTCAATTTTAGTATTTCAAATACCGGTTGTTAGGATCTTGTGTGTGTATCTTTTGCAGAATAAAATTATTCCTTTATTTGAACTAAAGCTAAAACACACTTAATTCTGCATTTTATTAACAAATAATGCATAAAAAATCCCAAAATAAATGGGGTCTTACTTTCAAAACAGGTTAATAAATATTCTCTTTTCCTAGGCATATAAATTTATTTAAAAAAAAGAAAAGTTAAATAAATTATTGCAATGAAAAAATACAAGATTAATGGTCATAAGAACAAAAACAATTTGCTTCGTGCGACGAAATCGTAGTAAAAATTACACGCTGGGAATTCTTAAAAAGCACATTTTAAACTAAACGAACATGAAGACATTCCTTCCCCTTACAAGTATTTCAATTAGCATACCATTATCTTCCAATTACAAGCATATAACCTCTCAGAGCTTGCCAAATTGCCGAAAATTTTCTTATCTAAACGAAAATTCTGTCTTCATAACTTTTCAGAAATTCAATTTGTTCGGAAGATGAAACTGCTGCATGAAAGTTGAAATGTTTGTTTTTTATATACAGTTCATCAACATAAGTATTCGGGAAGATTATCTTTTCCGTAATTGAAACTTGTATTAATTAATCTTGAAAGGAGTTTTTACTACGCGAAACTAAATCCAATAATAGCATTTGGGTCGGATTTAATGGTCTTATTTCTAGTAATTGTGTTTTCCGATGTTTTTGTTATTAAGGATTTGTTATGAAAAATATGAAAGAATCTGTAATTGGAAATGAAGTTTCAAATTCTACTGTAATAGGGGGATTCTAGAGAGTGATGAAAGAACATGTTTCATAAAAATTTGTTTTTATAAGACATACGTTTTTAAAAATAAGGTTTTTTTTATTAATAAAAATAAAGAAATTCCTATGTGTCAAGTGTTAAAGGAATAATTGTCAATCAACTAGATTGTCTTTTTTTAACACAGTGTCATAGATTACTAATGTTTTTCGAATACATTACGTTTCATAAGAGTTACATTTTTGGGCAGTTGAGCCTTCCAAAAATATGTGTGTTTGCACATTTTTGTCTTGAAAAATTAAACAATAATTTTATTACCCTAACTTTTACTTACTAAGAAACTACATAGAAACAAAATAACGAACTTGATTAACAAAAATAATTCCACGAGCTTCTAAAATTATAACTTACACAAAAATTGCTTCATTTTCTTATTTTTTTAGGATCTAACATTTTTAATCACAACAATACTTCTCCACACTCAGAGAAAATATATAAAACCAGAACGGAAACTCTGTAACAAATAAAAAAAAACTCCTCGGTGCAACGGCCCATTACTGGGCCAAGGTCTGCCGTGCCCATTTCAGCTTTTGTGACCAAGGGTTCTGGGGTGCAAGGCATATGTCCCGGTTAGGTGGTCAGTCTCACGCGGAACCCCCAGTGTTGAGTTCCCAAGCATGCTTGGTACCCATTTTATCGACCCACTCAAGGGATGAAAGGATGGATCAACCTCGCCCAATCCGGGATTCGATCCCCGGACCTGGGGCATGGCAATGCGAAGCACTACCACTAAGCCGCTAGACCTCCTGTAACAAATTAGAAGGTATAAATTTCTAACAACAATTTTTATTAAAGTCTCATTTAAACAATGCATTTGGTCATTCAAGAAGACGCTGTCTTCAAACAAAATTGTATTTGCAATTTAAAGATACTCAAATGTGCTTTTTCTTCATGTTAAAACGCTAAAATCAAAATTTCTTATTTCAGTAGGTAATTTTAAATTATGTTAACGAATTTATTAAATTAAAAATTAAAATTGGTGGTTAATATATTATGTTATTGATAACGTTTATCACAGAAACATCATGTGTACTTGATTTGTGTACATGCATAAATTTTGTGATCCGAATAATATTATTTTTTCGTGATTAATTTGAATTAATTTTGGCTTTTTTAAAATTTTATTCTTCATTAAGTTTAAGCTTTATGATATTCAAAGTGTAACAGTCATATTCTTTACTCTACATTCATATATTTTTTCAAATGGAATTATAGAAATAATGTTAATGTTCAGCGGTGAAAGTAGGCATTAAGTATAAAGTTTCCTGTATTTTACTTTATACTGTCTCCTGATTTCGTTGTTTAAATAGTTTCGACTATTTTCAGTATTGCTTCTAGGAATTTATAAAACTTAAAAAGAAATTTAATCAGGTTTTGAAATGTTTCAAAAACCAAGAGCTAGGCATATACCCTAAATTGCTTTAATAAAGTTAACGGTATTCAAGATATCCCTAATATCAAAGATCTTAATATTTCGTTAATTTTAAAACCCATATTTCTATTTGAAATATATTAGATAAATAGTATTTTTTTAACTGGGCTAAATTGATTAGGGGCATGATAGTTGATGTCTTCAATTTTCTGGAAACTTTCAGGATATGTCAGTGGTACTAAAATAAGAAAAAGTGAATTTCAGTTTTTCTTAAATCCTTTTGACCTTGACAGAAGGACAAAGTTCTCGAGGTCATGGATTAATGGTGAACATTATATCATCCTTCTACTAAAACCATGATTTTTTTAAGGGGGTACGGGACTCTCTTAGGTTTTTTTTTAATATCGCAGATACCATTATAATTTTTTTTTCCATAAATGTATACTAATCATACTAACACTTTAAGATAGTCAAAGGTTTTAAAAAATGATTAATTTTGTTTTTAAAAAAATAATGTGTCAAAAAGTGACGTTTCCTATTTTTGTTATAAGTCAAAAAAAAAATTTATTGACAAACAAAAATTTAGCATTTTTATAAACAGGAAAATTTATTTAACAAACTGTCTTTACTGATTTTTGTTATTTGTCAAAGTTTTTTTTTTTAATTATTGAATTTTTTGTAAATAATTTCTCAGGTACACTATTTTTTAAAAAATTAATAAATAAAAAAAACAATTCATTTACAACTATTCCCTAAAGACAAATTAAAGTAATATGTTTGAAAATATAGTGTAGCGCGCGCGCGCGCGCGCAAGTTTTAAAAATATTCTTCAAATAGATCTGAAGTTATATTAATTTGAACTTGGTAAAATATGAAAAAAACTTCAATGAGAAAAATGGGTTCCAAGTTACATAAATTCAAAAACTTAATACCTAAGCTCAATATAGTTATCTTAAAATAATTAGAGTTGTACTTAACGTAGAAGCATAATTTTGGTGTCGTTAAATTTAAAATAAGTTGATTTTTTTTTAAACAAATATTTCTTTTTCGATATTTTGGACTATTTTGTGTCCCATAACTCCTTAAATATGGATAATACTTGATACTAGGTACATGTCAGGATAATTAGTTTGGTGGGTCACTCATGTCTTTGAAGGTCAAGGTCCTTCGAAAAAGGTCATTTTCATCGATTTTCGTCATGTTTCTGCCTGATTATCTGCTTTAGCCATAAATGACCCACAGAAATAATTATTGTATTAACTACGCAGTCTTACAGGTATAAAGTGGAGATATAAAATGGACTGTAATAGCAAAAGTAAGTTAGGTACCATGGATTTGTAACTTGGGTCTAAAACTATAACATTTGAAGTGTATTTACCACTGTGCCTCCAAGTTATTGGCTCTTCGCTTCTGAAGTAAGTGACCTTTGAATTTTATCTTTTTTTGGAAAAGATCAACTTTGAGACCCTGTAACTACCAAAGCAAAGGGTCACTCATGGTGTTTTATATTTTTCTAAGTACTACCCTAGTGTGTGTAATTAATCCAATAATTATTTCTGTGGGCCACTTATGGCTTAAGCAGATAATTAGGCAGAAACATGACAAAAAACGACGAAAATGACCTTTTTCGAAGGACTTTGACCTTTAAATCCATGAGTTACCCACCAAATTAATTTCCTAACATATACCTAGTATCAAGTAGTATCCATATTTCCAAAAACCTTCACGGGTCACTCATGGCTTTAGAAGTAGAAGCATGATATAAAGTACACCATAGATCCATGACCTCGAACTTTGACCTTCTCTCAAGGTCAAACAGAACGGATTTAAGAAAAAATGAAATTCACATTTTCTTATCATAGTACTACTAACATATCCTGAAAATTTCAGGAAAATCGAAGGTATCAACTATCACAAGTTGAACCCCTTTAAAAAAAATAACAAACTTAATATATTAATTTAACATAAGATCATTGAGTGATTTTTTGTGTGGAATAGACTACAACAAAATGTAGCTAAGACCAGAAGAGTATTTCACATTTTTATAATTAGTTTAAATTTAAATAATTTTACTGGTGTTGTGAATTTATATTTTCATTTGTTTTAAGGTTTTCTATAGAAATTGAAATCGTTTAATCAATTAACCATAGAAAAATAACACTTCAAAAAGCAACAGCTTCAGCAAAGCATTCAGCAAATTGGCAAGTTGTATTCTGTACCAGATTTCAAGAAGAGGTTTTCCATTTTCTTTTAGATAATCAAAAAGAATAAGGTTACATGCAAAGCATAACATTCTAATTTATAAGCAATGAAAGTTAATCTATTGTGAACATTCTTTTGTGAATTGTAACTAAAACTGTATTGCGCCTTTAAACTTGATTTTAATTCAACATTAAATTTAAATTGTTTATGACACAAAAATATATGAATACGGTTAATGTTCTGCAGTGTAGGCATAAGGGTAAAGTTTCTTATACATTACTTTACGCTGTTTCTTAATTTCGTGTTTTATATACTTTCAAACTTTAATAGATTCTACGAATTTATAAAATATAAAAATAAAACCAATTTTTTTAACTGTTTTAAAAACCAATAACTAAAAATAACCAAATAGAAAGAAATTTAGAGTGGTAAGGATATATATAGAAAATATGTAAGTATTTTGTTATTTGCCACCAACATTTGAATTCAATATAGTTGATAAAGTTGATAATTGCATTAATAAACAAAATATTTTACTGTGATTTTGCCTTGGTATTAAACTGACTTTAAATTTAAATTGATCAAAATATCAAAATGTGTGAATATATCACAATATTTCATTAATTTTGAACGAATTTCTATAATTTTGAAACAATGCTTCGTCAAAGAACATTTCAACAATTAAAGGTGTCGGTGAAAAAATTGTAACTTAGTTGAAAACAACAATGTGCTAACGATGAAAAACTCGACAAACGATGAAACATTTTGTTTCTTTTATCCCAGCTGAAACCTTCCCGCACTAAGTTGCTCTGTAAAACTCGTCTTGGCAAACTTTTAATTTTGACTACACTGCATCATACGACTCTTACCATAGGAAGAAAATTTGTTCAAAATGGGGTGATGTTCTTTACTTTTTCTTTAGTTTATAAAGTTTCGAGATTTTTTTCTAAAAACTATTCATAATTCAGCAAATACTTATTGAAGTAAGATTTGTTGATATAACCTTTTATATATTGAATATCTAAAAATTAAACACCTTGTGTTTTGATTATCATGCTTTCAACTGCGTTAATGTGGTTTTCAGGTTGTACTAATGCAGCGTGTAAAAGCACAATATCTAGACTGCACAGGGTTTTCATATATATTGCTGTTCACCTGGAATTAAGTCGTTTTTAATTATTATAACAAATATGCAAAAATACATTTAGTGTTATTAAAATATTAAAATCAGCGATTAATGTGCAATTTGTTCATAGTTTTTTAGTTGTGGGGGGTATTGAAATTTATAATCTTATCTTCCAATTATCTGTAAAGTTAAAAAAGTTCCTATTTCATGAATCAGCACAAAAGTTAAATGCATTTAACTTTATCGTGATAATTGATTTATAAAACTTACAGTATATATGAAACGAGAACGGTTGGAACCATGATTTTTTTTTATTTAACTCTCTATTCTTTTTTCAGCTTTACAACACCACAGTTATGGTATCAAGTCCAAAAATGAACATTTATTAATCATAATCCTCTTTAAAGCTAATTTTTCGGCAATCCTTGCTTCAATAGCTTCTTTGTGAAATATAGTTGGAGGTATTCTCATACCATACATTTTTAATAATAAATTTTTAATTCATAATTAATAATACATTTTTATTGAATAGATAAACATAAAACCTTAATTACATTAATAATTGTTCTGTTACTTTATTTCCTAAATTGAAAATGCATTGTAAGCAATTATAAAAAATTCAGCCAAGCTTAATTGGAATAAATGTTAACAGAATTCTCAAACAACATTTGAGTAGCATTGGTACTAAAAAACAAATTTTAATTGCTTTTAGCCTACTTCCTTTCTTTTAATTCTTAAGATTTTTTTTTTAAATAAATGACATAGAATATTTATTTAATATATTAATAACAAGCAAGTAGGCTATTTTAGTTCTCTTAGAACACCTCATTTTAATTTGAAAGAATTAAAAAACACAAGGTATTAACATGGTAGAGATTTATGTTTGTCCGTTGCCTTCCAAATTTGGTTGTATCCATTCAAATATAAAAATTCAATTTTATTTTTAAAAAAATATGACATCAGGGACCGATCGTTTTATACTTTTAGTCCGTCTGACGTCTGCACGTCAGAGCGGACATCTGACTACCTGTCTGTCAACAATATGCGCAATAAAACAGCATTAAAATTTAATTTTTATTCACTTAAATTGTTGTTACCACATCTAGAGTCGCAAGAGAAGCATTATTTATTTAAAATGAATGTTTGAAAGAAAAAAAATCATATAAATGAGATTGGGATAACTTCATAAATGGTAGCGCAATGTGATTCTATGATTGTTCATTATTTGTTTACAAGTGGGGCTCGTCTTTCCTTTTTTGTGCATAAAAAGCTGGTTAGTTTTAATTTACAATCCTTTTTTACTAATGTATAATCTTAAAAGGGCGTAAAAATACCAATTATTCACAAAAAAAATATTTTGAGTTTTTTGTTTTTCAGTATATATTTGAAAATCCCGCCGATAAGAGCTTATTTGAAGATGATACATTATTTTAATGTATTTGTGTTGTTTTATCGAAATTTATAAGTCATTGTTTAGAAATTAAAAATATTAATTCAAATGATGTTATGATCATTTTTCTTTCAGCTTTAGAGCAAGCAATTTTACATAATTATTCCTTTAACTGCGAATAAATTTAGCAAACCATAAAGAATATTAAATGAATTTGTTAAAGAAAATTAAAGAAGATAGTTAATTCTTGGTTTTATAGGTTTGTATTACAACGAAATGCTGTGATTGATGAATTTATAAGAATGCACAAATATTGTGTGGAAGCTGTTATAGGTGACAATTTCTGTTGCAAACTCTTAGTGGTCTTTCTTTAAAATTATTAGTATAAAATTACCTGGAGAGTAGGGTAGTATAGTTCCTTCAGAACTTGTGAATTCGATTTGATGATTTTACAAACTTCATTGTTAGACGAACATTTTCTTTTGAAAATATGTTCATCTATGCACAGAGTAATTTTTTGAATGTATAATTTAATCCTTGATAAAAATAATCGTTAAAATAATTTTTGTAACACTTAATTTCTAAATTATATGCCGGCAAAAAAGTAAATTGATAATAAAAACTGATAATTCTTTGCTTTACATTCAAAATAAAATAAAATTAGATTTAAAACTTATAACCCATTCAAACTGAAACATACTCCACCAACACTGTTGTTGTTTATTGTATCTCTGTGCTTTTCCCACAGTGATTGTACTAGTTAACAATTTTTTGAATGAAATGTCAGGTTCATATGATAATAATTTAGTATATTTTCTAATTATAAATAAATTAGGTTTTTGAAAAATGCCGAATATTTTAAAAAAGTCATTTGTAAATAATTGCTTAGCAATAATATATGTATTTTTGTATAGGTAGGGGAGACCAGGGCGAGTTTTCCCATGGTAAGTTTTCCACCAGAACTTATATTGGGAATGAGCTGTTAGGGTCTCATTTGTCGGGTTGGTAGCCAATTGTCTGGTGTTTATGAATAAAGCAACACGTTTTTTGTCATCCACAAGAATATTTGTTCAGTTGTTGTTGTTGTAATATTGTTGTTAGAGCTGTTTTGTGATTTTTTCAACATTGAGAAACATTTTATGCTTACATTCAAACCTAAAGTAAACGCACTTTCATTAAACTTACAATTTTATCATTGCGCATAATAAAAAGTGGTTCTTCTCTCTACGTAAATATGTATTTTCAAAATAACTTAAACCTCTAAACTTCAGGGCACTATTAAAATCGAAATATAGTGACGGGGCAGGTTTTCCAAAATTTTACGGGGCAAGAATTCCAAAAATGCCTTGTAGAAGCAAACACTTATTCCCCAATAGATCGTGAATAATTGCACCGTAAAATATTGATATGTCATGTTGCACCCAAACTTGGGAGTCAATTGGCTAGCTAAGAAAACGGAATATCAATATCACCAAACTTCACAGTATGGAATGTGTTTTTTCGGTTATCTTTAGCAATACTTTAGACAACTTCTAGAAAAGTGCCCCAAACTATAGTTACACAAAAAGGGGAAGTTAAGCAATTTGATGCAGCTGATAATGAGCTTTATACAACTTTTTGGTATAATAAAATGGCTTATTAAATAAATTACCTTTTCCTTCTCATATTAAGACATTTTAGTTTACAATAAATGTACAGAAATAAACAACAAACTAATTGTAAGGGTTTTAAATCTTTTCAAGTTTAGTTTTAATATTTGCCCCATACACTCTTAAAACAAAAGAGTGAAATCCACTCCTATAGGAGAAGTGCATTTTCGGCACCGGAAAGGAGTGGAAATTAACTCAGACTGAGTTAAAACCGCTCGTTTTAAGAGTGTAGGACGCAGATTGTTTTCTTTTATTTCTGTTACCCACTCCGCAAAAAGAGTAAAATCCACTCCTATAGGGGAAGTGCATTTTCAACACGGAAAGGAGTGGAAATTAACTAGGACTGAGTTAAAACCGCTCGTTTGTTTTAAAAGTGTACATATTTCATAGAAAAGTAGTGATGCTAGTTTGTAGATAAAAATGCGAGAAAGATAATGATATCGAATTTTCTACAAATAAATAAAAGTAAAATATGTACCATCAAAAAGAAAAAAACATGGAAAACTAACCCCGGTCTCTCTTATTTGAAAACAAACAAATTGAATAATATCCAAATTGAATTCGCTTGAGATACCAGCCATTGAAACTGAACTGATTTTCGCTCGCTGTCGGTGAGTGGGATTGGAAAAAAAATCTCTCACCTTACGTCACAAATGCCAGAAACGCTATAACCATTATTTTGGCAATAAAACAGATTTTAAAGCGATTCCCTTTAAAGATGAAGAGCATATGTTCTTTTAGTGCTTTTCGCAGCTTTTTTTTCAACTGCGATTGCTCTTAGCTCTTTTCACATGTAATTTCTCTTTTGGCTTAGTCGGAGAGTCGGAGCAGTGCTTTTTCGCTTAACTCACGAGATGGCGTTAGATTGCTCCGAGCTGTTCTTCTCCATAGGTTGCTCTGAGGTTGCACTTGCAACCTCAGGGATGTTAGAAGCGATGTATTTTAGATATTAGATGATAGGAATGGGTTTTTCTTCTTAGTTTGATATGAGGTTGTGTGAAGGAATATTTCCGGATGTTTTTCTCTTTTTTTTTCTTCGGTTTCCAAAAAAATTAGATCGGCAGATTTAAATTTACAATTAGGATTTTTCAAAAAATGATTTTAATGCATTCGAGAAGTCCCATCGAAAACTATTTTTAAAAGTTTTGTTGGGGACAGGGTTCCTTGGACAACTAGAATTGTCGATTGTTATACAATTTAAAGAAGTAAAAATTATTTTCCAAAAACACATTCACTGGACAAGTAGTGGCCAGCTACGCATGCAGAGTGAAATGCTTGTCGAGAAAAACTATTGAAGCCACCTGAAAGCCTCAAGTCAAATTCAGAAATTATTCAAGCGTTCAATGACAAGTCTGTTTTTTCATTGGTTGGTTTGGTTGTTACTAGACTAGAGCTGCATGCGAGCTGTGTAAGTTTGCATTGATCAAATCAGTGCACATGTGAAGATAGCATAGATACCGGCAAGTTACTCGCCAAGCGTCTGTTTCGGCTTAACATTGAAGCTATCAATAGCTTCACATGGTAAACCTGTTTTTGCATTGGTTTCTAACTTGTGGGAAAATTTCCTGTCTTATCCTTAGTTCTAAGCCGGGACACTTTTATCTGCGCCCCCCTGTTCTTGTATATACAAGCATTCACTTTTCATTGTTTTGACTTAAATAACAGAAAAGTGACCTAGCTTTTAAATTTTCTGACAGGAATTTTTTCTGTTGCTTTAGCTAACTTAATTGTTACGATAGTAAAAACGCTTTTTTTTAATTTATTAAAATAATTCTTATTAAACTTGTTTAAATTTATTTTATACTGATTATATTTGATACTAACATAACTATTTTTTATTGGTCTATTTTACAAAAATCACTAGAATAAGACAATAATATAAAAATTGTGTTGACATTAAAGTAAATATTTGCGATTGCATATAAAAAAAAATATTGAAACTAAATTTTTAAAAATGCTTATTTTATATAATAAAATATACGAATAAATTGCAACATTAATATTCTATATCTACTTAACAAAAAACGATATTATTGTAATAACGTTAACTACGGGCTATTTTATCCCCAAATAGTTCACTTTTCTGTCTACCAGGCTTCATTCGGTTCACCCTGACCAATTTCTATTTGATAGAAGATTAACTGGATTAGTCCGGCAATCATTAACCTACTTATCTCCCCAAGTCACCATCCTTATATCCCAAACACGACTGCTGATTGGTCGACGGAAGAAAGCCTGAGGGATTGCATTTGATGGCGGGTAAACATCAATTGATGTGATGGAATCGAAGCATTAAGATTGGACTAGAAAAACATCGAAAGAAAAAAAGAAATTCAAGAAAGTCCAACTGGCAAACCCACTCCCATAAATAAGTATTCTGATGCTGACGATTTAGGAAGATTTCAGGGAATATTCCTGTAATTTTGATAAAGATTTTGACATAAAATCACTCGATTTTGACGCAACATGTACTCCCAAATATTTTATAAAACTATTTCGTTATCAAATAGCTTAAATTTTTTTTAACACATTTCATTAAAAAATTATTTCTTAGATTTTCTTAAATTTGGATTTACAATTTTTAACTTGAATTAATTATTTCTTATCATCGTTTTCCTTCGATACCACAGTGACTCTGTATTGTCCAAAATTAAAATTATTAACAAATGGTACCTGCTCGTGCTTAAAATGGGGGAAATATCTCTACGTTTGATCAATTAAAAAGAGCCTTTTAAAAGTTAACTTCCTTGTAAGTCAAAATCTGCTTATTTATCTGCAAGTATCGACAAACAGACAAAAACTATAAACTAAAAGCTCTAATATAATAACTATGTAATTTCTAAAATCTTATGGTTAGAACTGAAAGTGATGGCTGATGTATTTAAATATGGGCGATCAAACGGAAATATCCATGATGTCAATCCCTACTTTCCATTTTTTTAAATAATTTTGAATCGTAAAAAGAAAACTGGGAAACTAGACTGAAAATTAAGTCCTTATTGATGTCTCCCTCCCATTAAAATAAATTTTACTATGCCTTTACAAAATATTATAGGCAGTTTTGTTTAAAAAAAACAGTTCTAGAAGTTCCTTTGGTGTTATTTCAATTTGCAGGGAATTAATGGTCAAATAAAGTAACTGGTTTGTTTAATACGCAAGTTCGATTTTTTTAATATCCTTTGTTTTTCATTTTAATAATGCTAGTTTTCATTTTGGTACTTTTCTAGCAACAAGTACGGAACTATGAAAACCTATATATAGATATATGGAGATTTATTAAGAATTGACTGAAAAATTTCTGAAATAATGAATAAATAATTACTTTTGAATACTTTAATAACGATCCATATTGTTTATGATATTTAACAAAACCAAAATCGACAAAACAAACACCCTAGGTTTAAAATAAACAATGTAGCTACATCAAAGTTACAAAATAATTGGCTTGTCATTATTTTCTACAGGTTCACTTGCAAAAACTTTTCGTTTAAAATAATGTTTTTTGGTGTTCAAAATATATATTTTGCCACTTTCCTTTTTAGAAAAATACCCATTTTACCTTCTTTAAAGTTTCAAAGGAATAAGCCATTTCAGATATGCAAAACCAAGAATTTATTTGTGCATAAAAATGCCTAAGTTTTATATTTTTAGAAATACATAGCATTCCCCATAAAAAAAAATTACCTCCTAAGTTAGCATTGCATCATATCATTCAATTGTAAAAAAATCCAAACTGTGGGAAAAGTACATTTTCTTTCGGATGCTTTTGTAAGCCTTATTTTTCCTGAAAAGAACACAGCAAACACAAGACTTAACATTTTATTGCAATTCCAAAAAAAATTATATTCTATTATTTGTATTAGATTTTCAAATGTGAATCGGAACAATGTATATAACATTTCTGAATACATATAAAGATTTTTTTGTTCATTCTTGTCTGTTGGTACTGCATGTGATTCTAACAGAAGACTATTGAGATATTACTTCCATTATATTGTATGTTTGGTGGTTTTGAAACTGGGATTTCATCTAAAGCCCCTTCTTGTGCCCCTTCTTTTGTGTGCTTCTTAGGCTATGTCCTGACTACGCCACAAAGGCAACAAATGCCACAAAGGCAACAAAACTTGGCGACTTGGCAGAGTCAACCACCATGTTATTGCAGTGCTTGGCGCGCTTGGCAGTCGCCAAATTTTGTTGCTTTTGTTGCCTTTGTGGCGTTTGTTGTCGTAGTGAGGACATAGCCTTACAATTCCCAGACATGGTGACGCATGTTGACCTGTCACTCAAAGTGAGGGGTCAAGTGGGGAATGTGACATTTGCAACACTCAATCTTCCTAAATTAAGTTACAAATTAAATTCTTCATTTTTAAATTATATTTTAACTTAAACTGAAGGTTTAAATTAACTGGGAGCCCAACAATATTTTACATCAAATAAGATTTAGGAAAATTTACTAGTGAAAGCTATATACGCTTTAAAAAATAATGCTAAGTAGTTTAAATACTAATACAAGGTACAATTCAAAACTTTTAAAGAAATGAAAATAATGTATAAAACTACAAATTAGAAAAGCATAAAGCAAGTTCAAAAGGATTTAAAGATTAAGCAATAACTATTTGATATATTTAAAAATTCATTAAATACTTTTGCGCGTTGAGTAGTGAAAGTCTGATGATCATCTGAAGAAAAGTAGAATTAAATTGTTGAAAAGTAGAAATAAATTGTTGAAAAGTAGAATTAAATTGTTGAAAAGTAGAATTAAATTGTTGAAAAGTAGAATTAAATTGTTGAAAAGTAGAATTAAATTGTTGAAAAGTAGAATTAAATTGTTGAAAAATAGAATTAAATTGTTGAAAAGTAGAATTAAATTGTTGAAAAGTAGAATTAAATTGTTGAAAAGTAGAATGAAATTGTTGAAAAGTAGAATTAAATTGTTGAAAAGTAGAATTAAATTGTTGCTACAATGAGTTTGATTGTCATAAAATATATTGTATTTCAAAATATTTTTAAGTGTTAACTTAAATTAATTATAGCTGATCATTGTTTTCCTTTGATACCCCCAATGGTTTTGCATTGTTAAAAATTAAAATTATTGACAAATGTACATACTCACGGTGAAAAGGAGGGACGTTGTCTTTAAATTTGATTAATTGAAAAGGGTCATTTAAAAATAATTGAAACGGAATGTATGTAAGGGCGGTCAAACGGATGAAATCTCTACGATGTCAATACCTACCTATCAATTTTTTTTTTAAAAAAATTCGACTCGAAAAAGGAAACGTGGGAAACTAGGCTAAAAATTACGTGCTTATTGATATCTCTTTCCCTCCCATTGAAATAATTTTTTCGCTATGACTCTGCGTATAAGCAAATTAGTTTTTTTTAAATGATTATATTGCAATCGATTGCTGTGGTGAGATTGCAATTAGCAGTGAATTAGTGACCAAATAAAGTAACTGGTTTGTTTAGTAAGTTAGTTCTTAAATTATCCTAATTTTTTACAATTATACTGATGTATTTTTTTTATTCTGGTACTTTTCTCGGAACAAGTACGAAACTATGAAATTGAAAGCAAGTTGTCCACAAAGGTCCAGATATGGAGATTCATTAAAAATTATCTGCGACAGTTCTAAAACAATTAATGATAAATGGTTTACACACTGTAACACAATGTACTTTTGAATATTTTAAGAATGATCTATATTGTTTATGATATTTAACATAAAATATCGGTTAAACAAACACCCTAGGAATCCCTTTAAAAGAAACAATGTAGCTACATCAAAAATTGCAAAATATTCGGGTCGTTTTTCTTGCCATTATTTTCTACAGGTTCACTTACAATAACTTTTCGTTTCAAGTAATGTTCGGTGTTCAAAATATATATTTCGCTACTTTCCTTTTTAGAAAAATACCCTTTTTACCTTCTTTAAGGTTTCAAAGGAATAAGCCATTACAGATATGCAAAACCAAGAATTTATTTGTGCGTAAAAATGCCTACGTATTAAAGTTTCGGAAATATATAGCACTCCCCATAAAAAAAATCCTCCTAAGTTAGCATTGCAGCCTAACATTCAATTGTGTATAATACAAATTGTGGGAAAAGTACATTTTCCTTCGGATGCTTTTGTAAACCTTATTTTTTCTGAGAAGAACACAGCAAACACAAGACTTAAATATTTCTTTTTGTGGAAAAGAAAACACGTTTCGTGTAGCTTTCAGAATATGTCATCATAGAAATGGAATCGAATACGGTCTTCAACACTATTTTACCTATCACTCTAAGGTGCCAGTAATTTTCTGATGTGTAAACTTGTTTTCCTGCATCAAAGTTTCACAGTTAAATATTAAAACTTTTAAACATAAATATATTTTCTCGAAATTTTCAAAATTATGTTTTTGTATCAGATGATTACAAATCACTCCTACAAACTTTTCATTTAAGGGGAACCAGACCCCTCAAAATTTTCAAAAATGACATTTCAATGTTTTTAGTGTTTCTTAAACTATGCAATCTTAGCTTTACAACGATATCTTAAACTATAAGTTTCAAGTACTAGAAGTGTATTTTTAATATATTTTTTTTATGTTGTTTAGGTAAAATCCCCTTATGTTTCATAGGAAAGTTTTTCAAACAATATCCTTCTGTTTTATTATGATGAACACATTCAGATACGAGGATCTTCATTGGATGAAATGTTTTAATATATTTGAATTGTCGGAGTGGCATTGATGAATGAAGAGTCTGAATTTAATTTGAATCCTCATTTTGGATGCGTCAGTTAACGTTTATAATAAATTCGAAGATATTTTAATTAAAAGACAAATGCCTTCAATGAAATTGGTGACATCCCAACCTTGACCAATTTTTTCCTATCACCCAAGCCTCTTTTCTATGGCATAGAAAATTCAGTAATAAATAATGAATGAAAAGAAATTTTATTGCAATAAGAATGGATGTTATTTAAAAAAAACTTACACTTCTATCCCGATTTTTTTAATAAATTTGGAATTAACATCCTCGCATTATTTCTTGCCTCAATTTGAAAATGTATTATGTATTTCTTTACTTATTTTCGTTTACTATACTTTTAGCTTGTATATTTGCTGCTTGTCTGGCATCCTTATGACTGTCCCCATAGTTGAAAGGTGAGAGCCAAACTTGCTGATAAGGTGCTGACCTTAAGATCTTTAAGTCTTTGGATCACAAACGATCTTCGATACTTTTATGCTATTTGCATATTGTGAATCTAATAAAAATATTCGGGCAAGGTAACGAAAAATTGCTGCAATATGAAGCTCTAGAAAATATGGCAAGAAAAGCCAACCGTTTATTTTGCGATTTCAGATGCAGCTAAATAATTTCTTTTAATGGGAGACCAAGGGTGTTTTTTAACCAATTTCTCTTTTTTTTTAAATATCATAAACAATATATATCATTGTTAAAATATTCAAAAGTACAGTGTTGTTTAAAGCAGTTTCTATTCCTCAATTTAGAACTGGTAAAAGCTGAATCGTCCCACTTCCATGTCCTTTTGTCATGTACGATGTTTTGGGGAAGTTGAGTTGGATTCCCGCTTAGTTACCTAACTACCACTCAAAAAATGATACATATCACCAACATTGATGTAATACTTTTACTTACATTGTTTTGCAATACTTTTTCTAGTTATTACATCAACAACAACAGCTAGAACACCATACTAAGTCCAGTATACGATTTTTCCGTTTCGATTATTTGGACAATGGGCAAAAATTCCATTCGAAAATGATTCAGAATTTATAAACTAGACTGATTAAAACACATTTTAAAAATTAAAACTTGATGAGATTAAATTTAAAGTGTGAAAGTTATGACATGAAATACCTATCTTTTATATATTTTGTTCAACAATCTGTACTGCAAGTTTCTCTTTTTGTTCGTCCGTCTGTGTGGATTTTCGTTTTAACCATCGGATATTTATAAACAATCTGTTTTGTTTGCCAATTCAGCATTTCTGAATTAAAGAAAGTACACCGATTTTGTAATCCGTCTCTTATAAAATAGAGGCATAAAATAGATAGATAAATTCAATGCCAATGAACTTCGGAAATTTCCTGAAAAATTAGAAAATTCTCTCTATTCTAAAATTTGGAAATTCTAGTAAATTTATTATCAGAAAATTCTAAAAATAGAACACAAATTTCCGGTAATTCCAAAACTATTTGGGAAACTACGACGATTTTATAAAATATTATAGAAATATTTCAATTTCCGATTTACTTTTAGCTAAATATCCTTAGTGAGTTTTAGCATTTTTAAGGAGAAATAACGTTTTTTTTCATCCAAAAATCATTGCTGTGTGATAAGTAAAGTAACACAAAGTAATAAAAAAAACTTACTTAAAATCAAAAGAATAAAATTTTACGTACCAACTTAATGCTCTGATCTAAAGAAATCATTTCAAGGTACATCATCTGACCAGAGGTTTTGTTAAAAAATGTTTTTAAAAAATCAATAATGACATCCCTCCATGGTCACCCCCGATTTAGGACGTTTTCGATTGCATCACATTTCCGGCGATTTTCAAACTCCAATATAAATCCTAGAGTAATTTTTTAAATATATAAATGATATATTTTAGCTATATAAATGTCATACAAACTTTACACTTTATAGTTTAGATTTTGTTTTTCACAAAATTTGGGACTTGTAATAATAGTTTTTTATTTCATTTCAAAACTAAATAACAAACTACTTTTCAAACAAAAATGATGGGAAAAAAATTGTGTTCATCATTTAAACATTTTTTTGTAGTTGTATGATAAAGGCAATTTATTGTAATCTAAATTAATTTATTCTACAAGAAACACTTTATGCCCTTTTTATTTGAAAACCAAACACGAAACGTGTCAAAAGAATCAAAATTAGCATACATTACTTTGCTAACTTAATTTAAGAACGCCATCTCACTTATATTTCTAAAACTTTATTAAAACTCCAGCTTTCTTATTTTGAGCCACATCTCATCTCCCCCAAATATAATTACGCACACAAGCATAAGTTATTTACTTTATAATTTCTACATTTCTCCACTCTTAGAAAACCACTGAAGGAAATGAGGGAATGTGAAAGAGTTTCTCTCTTCCCAACCGTTTGTTGTCATTGTTGTTCTTTTTTTTTAAAGAATTGCTTTCTACGACCCTCTTAAATTAGGGATGTTTAACACAAAACATTATAATATTTTCAACTGTTTTTTTTTATTTCAACAAGCATATTTTATGGAAATTTTATTATATTTAATAAATTTTAATGTGGCGTTTGCTTTTCTTCTAAAACCAATATGCAATTGAATTTATAAAATTTGTTTGGAATGAAGTCATTTTCTGATACACCTTCTTATTAAAGTAATTTATCTTTTTCAAAGTTTTTAATTAATTAAAGGAATAATTAACTGACCAATCCAGTGATGAAGACGAATAATAACCCGTGTAGAGAGAGTGCAAGTTAAATATGCTCCAGTGTCCCGCCGCTGCGTACGATGTCGCCCTTAACTGTTGCGTTGGGTGCCTACTCATATGTCGGCTCGTCACTTGACTGTGGTTCTGAATTATGACGTTTGTAGCCAAGATTATCGTGTAGCTCTAGTGCGATGTAATTCAACTTAACTCATCTCAACTCAAAAGGAAATTGAGAAGAAAGGGAGAACAATTACAACTGATGAACAGAACAAAAGAGGTACATTACTAACCAAAGAAATTCTTATATTTCTAAAATCTTCTTATCTTCTTTTATATTCTTATATTTCTAAAATCTTCTTATCTTCTTTTATATTCTTATATTTCTAAAATCTTCTTATCTTCTTTTATATTCTTATATTTCTAAAATCTTCTTATCTTCTTTTATATTCTTATATTTCTAAAATCTTCTTATCTTCTTTTATATTCTTATATTTATAAAATAACATATTAGATTGTTTAATAGGTGTCTTAAGCAACTTTTTGAAAAGTGTTTCAAGTAAATTCATGTTAAATTTTACAAGCAAAATAAAAAACTGACTGCTTTCAACGTTATGAAGTTCCTTCACCTAACAATCTCACAAAGCCTGGTTATTCGAGAGCTGAGAATTTATCGTACACCCAAAAGAATTCTCGCGAAACCACCACATCGTACCATATATACCCCCACAAGTCTCATTTTAACATGTAATATCACGCCAAAGATACGTTACCATGCGCTGATATATATCTAATAGAACATAACATATTTCGATACAGCGCCAAAAATATAAAATATAGTTTAATATTACTATCACACTTTAATTTACTAACACTTATCGAGCAATAACCATCATAAATCTATTCCAAAAGAACGTTAGAACGCCGTATCCCATTCTTCGTCCACCCGCACCATAACAAAAGCACGGTTCAGCTACTCTGCACATTTTCCTTGACACCCAATTTCATTTTCGCCCGCCGCGTCGACAGCGCTTTTTAACATCATTCATCTTAGACAGCGTATCCCATCGCAGGGTAGTCGAACATTTCTTTGTTTTCTTTTCTTCTTCAAGACGCATTGGATTTGAAATAGAGTGGACTGAAATTGACCGAAATGGACAGTTTTCCACATTGGTCGGTTTGGACATCGTTTACGAGGTTTGGATGGCATTTGAAACGGCAGGTTTTTTTTTTTAATGTATCGACTGCCATTTTGAAATGTTATCGGAAAAGAGTGGATTAAAATTGACAGAAATGGACAGTTTTCTATAGGTTGTTTCGACGTGGTTTTACGTGGTTTAAATAGTATTTCTAACGATGTGTGTCGGCTTTTTTATAAAAATTTTATCGATGGCTATTTTAAAATGTTTTTAATAAGAAACTCTAACATCATCAGGGAATGATTATGTGAATTGTAAAAGAAAACTTATTGCTTGTTTTTAATAAGAAACTCTAACATCATCAGGGAATGATTATGTGAATTGTAAAAAAAAACTTATTGCTACATAATGATACATATTATAATTCAGATATTTATATTCTAGACTTTATTTTTTATGGTAATACATAAATTAAAATATTAATAATTTATTAATTAACAATTTATTAAAGTATATTAAGACAACTAAACATAGGTGTAACTATTTATTTGTATTAAATTTATTTACATGAAATTATCTTACATGACATTATAGATAAAATCAACAGTTTGTTTTCCTAAAACTTCCGAGAAATAAAGTATATTAACAATATAGGAGATAGTTGGATGCTAACAGAACAAATTTTTATTAACCTGTGTATTTCAGCAAAACTACAAGAATTTTAATTGCTTTTTTTACAATCTCATAAAATGAACATTCGTTTACTTTAAAAGTCATTCGACAGATGTAAAAAAATTACCATATTTTAGTTGCTGAGCATTTCAAAGAAACATGTAAATGTGCAGGGCTAATGGACATGTTAAATGTTGGCTTAATTAACATTTCAAAAAATGGAAAAGGAATCAGAAAGTGATTTGAAAATAAAACTTTTAAAGCAAACACTATTTACAAAATGTATATATAATGAAATTTTATTTTTTTAAAACAATTATTTCCCATTGAAAGGCAAAATATCAAAGTTAAAAGTCAAAATCGAAGATGCTCCCATAATTTTTTTTCAATCACCGGAAAGGATAGTTTTATAACAAAATCTTCTAAAATTTATCCCAAACTTGACCTCTTTTTCAGGGTGCGTGAATTTAAAAAGATCGTCTTTATCTTCCAATAGCTTACCCGGAGTTCATCGCTTTTTATTTCAGAAATCAATCCAACGTAATAAAGAATAGTTTGCTTTCTAGCAAATTTTACCAACAACGAATCATTTATCTTCACCAAGCTCTGTTCAGATGTAATTAATGAAATTGCAGGTGGGAAAATGTGTCATAAAAATGTGTCATTATCTTCATTCAAAAAAAGTCTTTGCAAAAAATATGGTATTGGGAGAAAAGTCAAAATAACTGGTGCGTAGTCGATGTAAAGGTCTTAAGTTTAAGTTTATTGGTTGGTAGACATATATTTTCAGGCTTGTGTGCTTGGTCACAAATACCCTTTTTATAAACCTTCGTCAAGAAGGACGGTCACGACATACACACACATACAAGACAGATGCTGCCATCTATTGCCACCTCCACAATTTAGACATGTCCCTGAAGGGGAGGGAAATAGTCTCCAGGGACCTGTACCCGTGGTAAACTGCGCAATGACCGTCCACAGGACTTTCGGACCCAACAGATTTAACGAGCACGTACTCCGCATATACTCGGTGGGTCTTCAGAGGTGTCGAGACTCGATCGCGGAACCTTCCGATCCCGAGACCGAAATCTTAACCACTAGGCTCCCCACGGCCTTAAGTTTATTCTCACCTCTTCGCTCCAGAGGTAGCCATACGTGTCTTTGTAGAATTCACACTTCACAACTTCAGTTTACAATTTTTCTTAATATTAATTTTTTTTATTATAAAACAGATTGATCAAGCTTTCTAAAAATACCAATAAAGAAGCACATGATTTATTACTTGTATTGAAAAATGACATTCCAAAAGGGTCAAGCAGATGTCGAAGGTCTTGCCAAAAACTTTTTTTCAGCTGTTAAATTCTCGGACATTTCGGATTAAGAGGGATTTTCAGTCCCATAGAGCTAATGCATTAGTTTTCTAATCACAACTTCCACAGAAGTATTGCTTTGCCATGTTAGCCCTTTCCCCCCCAGGTATGAGAATCAACATAACATCGAAATAAAACAAATTTTGAAATGAAAATGTTATCTAGTTATTTAATTATATATTTTTGAAGTTTTAAAATGCCAAAAATTACAGCAGATGGCGACACTATTTTAAAACTTTATCAATTAATAATTAAATAACCGGATGTTATTTTCTATTCAATTTTGTTTTAAATTGATGTTATGATGATTCTCATACCTGGGGTGAAAATGGGATAACATGGCAAAGCAATTCAGTTGCAAAAATTGTGATTTCAAAACTAATGCATTAGCTCTATGGGGCTGACAGTCCCTCTTAAAACAAAACTTAAAATGTTCTATTAATCACAAAAAAATGACATAGCTTGTTTGTTTATTCATAGCACACCAAAAATTTGTATTTTTAACCCTCAAAATTTCAAATTCTACTAAATTTAAGTGACCCTCAGCAAATCCTAAACACAAATGTTTTTAACATTTCTTGCAAAACAAACGTCTAAAAGATAATTGTTTGAGAATTATGTTTATAAAAAAATATATATGCATTGGATTTTTTTCAGGTGTGAAGAGGTTAAAGCCAATAGTTACTTTAATATTTAATTAAAGAATAATTGTACGAAAAATAATTTGGAAAAACATATGTCAAAAAGGAGGAGTAAATTCGTTTTCGTTTGGATTCGTTTGGATTTTTTTCAGGTGTGAAGAGGTTAAAGCCAATAGTTACTTCAATATTTAATTAAAGAATAATTGTACGAAAAATAATTTGGAAAAACATATGTCAAAAAGGAGGAGTAAATTCGTTTTCGTTTGGATTCGTTTGGATTTTTTTCAGGTGTGAAGAGGTTAAAGCCAATAGTTACTTTAATATTTAATTAAAGAATAATTGTACAAAAATAATTTGGAAAAACATATGTCAAAAAGGAGGAGTAAATTCGTTTTCGTTTGGATTCGTTTGGATTTTTTTCAGGTGTGAAGAGGTTAAAGCCAATAGTTACTTTAATATTTAATTAAAGAATAATTGTACGAAAAATAATTTGGAAAAACATATGTCGAGGAGTAAATTCGTGATGATAGCAAAATTTGTGAATTGCAAAAAAAACTTTTTAAATTTATAAAATAACATATTAGATAGTTTAATAGGTGTCATATGGAATTTTTTGGAAAGTATTTCAAGTAAATTCTTGTTAAATTTTAAAAGCAACAAAAAAAACTGACTGCTTACAACGTTATGAAGTTCCTTCACGACATGGGCTTAGAACGACATATACCTGGAGTATTTGTTTAAAATTATGAAATTTGGAAATAGCGAAAAGTTAAAATAGACCATCTTAATTTCATTTATTATTTCTGGTACATGCTTTTAAACAAAAAAAATTAATTATAAAGGGGACAAATGCAGGCATTTCTGTTGCACTTTAATATGGCGTGCGTTTTGTTCCGTGAATAAATAAAACGCAAAACATGTCTATTTTAAACATCAAAAATTAAATAATTGGGTAAAAACATCAAAAATTAAAATATGATGGCCTTAAACAACCCAAAATAATTTTGGAATCGTAAAAATTAAAGTTTCTTTAAGAAAACCCTTTCAGACAGGCATTAAGTTTAAAAAATATTTTATAAAATTAAAAACTTTGTGTTTAATATTAGATTAGCCTTCTACTAGACCTTATTAAGGAGGAAATTTATCTTAGATGAGATTCAAACATTTTTTTTCAATTTTTGAAACAAATATTCAGACTTTTTCTTCATACACCATTTGTACGCCAAAATCTATGAATAAAAAAATGAAATGATTTTTTTTTATTTAAGAGATAGCCTGATGATAAAAGTTAATTTTAAAAAAATGTAAAATATTTAAGTAGTCGCATATATATGTAACAGTTTAAACATCAACATTTTATACATTCATTTGGCAAAACAATTATGTATATTCGTTTTCTCAAGTTAATAAAACCTTTTAAGTTGCGTTCTTTCAATTGCTACAATTAAGTTTACGATGAAATGTTGCCTTTTTTGATAGACAACCAAAAATTTAATGGTCTTATAATTTTTAAACAGGCTGTATTTGCTGGCTGAGTTTGTGTTTGCCAGTCTGGATATTAACAAGCCCTCTATGCGAGGCCTAATCATCATCGTTTCAATATTTTTAGAAAATAACGAATAGTCTCGAACAAGTCTCACAATTCTTTGTTATTTTTACTTTATTTTATTTAAAGCATATGTACTTGAAGTATAATAAAGTGTAAAATTTAGCATTGAAACTGTTCTGATTATTTTTGTTAGAATTGAACATTTTCTTATAGCATTTTTCTGTAAGTGTATTTTCTAAGCTTAGCTTAATGAACCTTTAAAGTAGTATTTTACTCCACAACGCAATAAATGAACATCAAACTTATTTATTTAAAATATGTATTACAAATATGTTGTAACCTACCATAGTAGAACAATTTAAATCTCTTTTAAAATGTTTTCATTTTCAAGCAGATATATTTTGAAGGAAAGTTCGAAAATTACTATGAAATAAATATTGTGTCTGATAATGTTTTAATTGGGTTAAAGTTTCAATAAAAAAAATACTTTTATCAAATTTCAGTAGCTCATTTTGTTATACTATACATAATTGTCTTATATTATGCATTTAATAAAGACTTTTATATTTTGCCAAACTATAAAGGTTATTTTTTGTGTTTTCTATGCGAGTTATTTCAAGGATGTCGCCAGCAATTTATGGTTAGAAACACGAGAAACATGAAGTTTAAAGCAAAGGTTTTTTATAAAAAAAATAATGCTATAAATAGATTTCCTCTATTTTTTCCTTAGATATTTAATGGTTAAATATTTTCAACTGGAATGACCAATTGATCTGTTCTCTCAAGATTATAGAGGTTTCAATAATATTAATAATTACAAAATCAAACATTTATTTATTCATATTTAAAACAAATAAATATCAAATATAGCTTGTACCTATATCAGTGCCTATCATTTTTGTAAATACATAAAAATGTATTTATAATGTGGGTTTGTTTTCATTGAAACTCACAAATAAATTAAGAAATTATGTATCAAAAGCTTTTATGTTTTAAAAACTTGATAACCACCGGCATGCTAACAAAAACAGCCTCCTGAGCATTAGACCCGGCCTTTTCTGCACTCTTAAAACAAAAGAGTGAAATCCACTCCTATAGGGGAAGTGCATTTTCGGCACAGAAAGGAGTGGAAATTAAATCAGACTGAGTTAATACCGCTCGTTTGTTTTAAGAGTGTTTATTTTATACACCAGTCTTTCTAGCAATAATAATACATTTCAATAGAGGAGACTGGGGCTAGTTTTCCCACTGGGTAAGATTTCCACCAGGCCTTATATTGGAAATGAGCCGTTGGGGGGGAGGGGGAGCGCCAATTGTCTGCTTGGTTTAAGAAGCAACACAGTCTATATCACTCACAAGAATTTTTGTTCAGTTGGTGTTGTAATAATGTCATTAGAGCTGTATTTATGATTTTTTAAACGTTGAGTAATTTAGTACGCTTACTTTCAAACCTAAAATAAACGTACTTTCATTAAACTTACAGTTTTATCTTTGCGTATGATAAAAGGTTGTTCCTCTCTCTACTAAAATTTGTATTTTATTTTTTAAAAAATAACTTAAGCCTCTAATCTTCAAGGCGCTATCAAAGTCAAAATATGGCGACGGGAACGGTTTTCCAAAATTTCACGGGGGAAGAATTCCAATGATGCCTTGTAGATAAACGGGCTCCAACCCTTAAAGTATTCCAAAAAATGTAATTAATCTATGACCAAGAAATCTAACAATACGTTAAGCTCTAAATGTAAAAATTTTTGTTCCCTATTTTAAAAATTGTCTACATAGTAATAAAAGAAAGCGGACATAAATCGTACCGTTTTGAAGCAATATACGTTGCTCTAATAACTGTCACGAATGGATTCAATAGCGGAAAAGTACCCAAAATCTTAAATATTTCCAAGATATCGTAAATAAGTGCACTTTTAAATATTAATATCTCATGTTGCACCTAAAACTTTTTGGTAAATTGGCTGGCTAAGAAAAAAGAGAAGTAATCTCACCAAACTTCAGTGCATGAGATATGATTTTTTGAGCAATTCCTTAGACAACCCCGCAGAAAAAAGCGCCAAAATATAGTTACACAAAAGGGAAAAGTATACCATTTGCTTGATTGCAAAGTGATACAGATTATAATGACCTTTATAACATCTTGGTACAGTAAACTGTCTTTTTAGCAATATTACATATATTGTGTGTATAACCTATATATTGGGTTATTTTAGTTTACACTAAAATGTACAGTCCCTGAACAAATTATTAGACGCACTGTATTTTTTATTTTTTTTGGTAATTTTATGTTTCTTAAGAGTTTTTATGCAATAATGTTATATTTAAACTACAATATTATTGATTTTTATTTAAAAGAATTGTTGTAGACTACATATTTGTATTTATTTTAAGATAATTATGATTAAGATTAATTTACATTAATTATTTATTATAAGATTATTTATGTGTGGAATCATCATCCTCAAATGCAGGAGACAGTCTTGCATTTATAGCATGCCATGCAGAATTAAAGCTTTGATAGCGGCTAAAGGTGGCTCAACTAAATATTGACTTTTACTAACATTAATTTCACTTTTCTTTAAAACTTAATAAACTTATGCTTTTCTAAATTAATGCTGTTTTATTTATGTCAAATAAATCGGTAATTGATTGGATAATATAAAAATAAACAAGAAGTTCATAAAGAACTAAAATAGCCTACTTTCCTGTTACTTAAATACTTACTGAAGTTCTAATCGGGGAAAAAAACTAGGTTCCTAAAGTAAATATCATCAACAGCCGTTTCTACACTAGATTTATACACATTAGAAAAAAAGCTATAATTTAAACTTCTAAAAGCCAAAATCAACTATTTTCCTTAATATTCTTTCGTAAATTAATTAAATATTATTTATCATCTGCTCGTGATTTATTTGTAGTTCGAAGAATAATTAAATATTTATTAATAACAAAAGTAATGAAACTACTCCGAACTGCTATAAAAAATAAGAAATGTAAATTAAAACTAAGCATAATTGCATGCAAAAGTATGCCTTGCCGCTTTCTTGGTTGATAATTAATGAATAATCAAAGAATCAAATTGTGCTACATTTTATGACGTCATTCCAAACTGATTCATGAAAATATTATTTTGCTTCAAATATGTTTAAATAAATAAAGTTTCTCATGCCATTGTTGATCTGGCAACAGTGATTTAAATGACTCAAAATTGAATTTCAATGCTAATTCAATGGGAAATTCGCCGACAGATAGTAGATTTATGTCCGTCCGGACGTACAGACAGACGGACAAAAAGTATGAAAGTTGGGTATCTGAGGTCATAGCTTTCTAACAAAAAAAGAATTTTTAAGATCCGATGGATAGAACCGATTTTGGAAGGGGGGTACGGACGGACAGACGGACAGACAGACAGACGGACATCGACCGCATGTCAATACCTACTTTTTCAGTTTTTTAATTCTTTCGAATTAAAAAAAGAAAAGTAGGCTAAAAACAAATCAATTTAAAATAATAAAACGGTACAATATCACCCGGTAATTAATATTTTACATGAAATCTTGCAGTGCGTCTAATAATTTGTCCAGGGACTGTACATAAAAAACAACGAAATGTTTTCAAGTGTGTTAAATCTTTTCAAGAATCGTCGGAAAATTTACCATACAAATTTGGCAGTCTGGGAAAATGTACACCGTATACGGGGCAAGTTTTCCAGCTCAAAGTGCTTGCATTTAACTACTTGCTGCCAAAAAGTGTATTTACTTTTTAGAAAAGTAGGAATGCTAGTTTTTATATAATCATGTAAGAAAGGCAATGATATTTTATTTTCTTTTTAAAATAAATAAATGTAAAAATATTCAATCAAAAAGGAAAAACTTGGAAAACTAGCATTTTTAATACATATTAATTTTTTTAACATTCGGAAATTATTTTGAAGTTAGATAAAAATCATCATCAAAAATAAACCTAATTCTGGTACTTTTAACGAATGTGATATTTGAAAGAAAAATATAATATTTATGCAAAGTAAACAACCATACATTTTGGCCCAATTCCAAGACATTCGACCCTTGTTTCCCTTTGCATACCACACAAGAGACTTTTTCATCACGAAACTTAACTATTAAAATGAACAAAAATACTTTTACTAGTGAATACTAAGATAACTTATAGCAGAACGCTTTGCCCACAGCTTTCATAGCAACCATATATAACATGGTCCATAATTTGTTTTTATTAAGTATATTTATTTGGCAGAAAGTGTCAGACATCATCTCCTATTTTTTGACATTATCTTATCGATATTTTTATTGGTTTGTAGTAAGTCAATAACACTGAATTATACACATATTTTATTTAGTCGCATATTTGTGATATTCTATGAATGGGAATAAGTATTTTGAGTATATTTATCTGTGCATGTATGTATTTAACATAAATCCTGATTGGAATTAATGAATAAAACATTAGCTATGAAAAAAGTACATAAAACAGCTATTTTTTCCTAATTTATCCACATTTATGTTGTTGTCTTTTAATCCATTTAACAATATTTTCTTGAAGGCATCCAATTATTAAAAATTACATATATTTTAATGCATATTTTTTATTTAATTCCTGCATAGAATAACTTCAATTTTATTTTCCAAAGGTATTTTAACAGAAACCTCGTTGGACTGATGCCCCGTCAACTCTTTCTTGACTGCTGCTCTATCCTGAAATGCGTGTGCAAAATCGGATTTCCCGTGGTCTTAGGATGAATTTTAAGGAAAAAGAGGCGGATTGAACAACTCGTCATTTATTATACAATCTACTTGACTTTTATTTATGGCCACACTCTTCGAGGAAGTAGACTTTTTACTAAGGTTCAGAAAGTTATTTTGGAATATAATACATTATTTTGAAGGATTTTCAACGTGTGTTGATATATATGTTATATTTTCAAGTACATATTCATATTTTAATATTTTACAACTAATATTTTACACCATTGTTAATAATATGCTATATACATACTAAATTCTGGACACCAGATTGCTTGTAAATATGATTCTTATAAATATGAATATTTGCAATCAACAGAACCATCAATGAAGAAATCATCACCCGAACCCACAATAATATTCTGTAATGGAGACTGAACGGAATTATGTACTTGAAACATGTAAATTAGTTTTCAAATAATGAATTTAGTTTCTGAAGATAATAACAACAGAATAAAATAAACATTTTCAATTTTAATAATTTTCGTAAAAAGTTTTATTTAATTTTTTCAGCAGATGTCATCAGGAGAGTAAAAAAAATTATCGAGATTTGAGCCAAAGTGGTGTAGTTCTTTCAGAAAATTTGAATTTTCTCTAAATATAGAACAGTTTGAAATTTGAAAGTTCAAAAATCATAATCCAAGTATGAACTACGCATTTGTGCCAAGTTACGAGCCAAACAAATTTATAGTTTATGAGTCTATAAGAGACACACACACAAACAAACACACAAAACTTCATTTTTATTATTATAGATTAGAAGATATATTATCTCCTAAAAAGGCTAGGAATTTTAGTAACATTAATTTAAATTTCGAATCTATTTGCTACAGAAATTAGTCGCTCACTTTGTTCTTTGCTTTTTGGTAATTATATTTATTTTAATTCTAGATAAACATGTTTTCTTTGACAAACAAATTAATATTCATATACCTTTGCTTTTCAATCAAAGAAAAATTAATTAATATAAACAACCGAATTATTTATGAGCAAAGGATTAAATATTTAAAATAAACATGTGGCAGCAATTTTTCAAAGGATACCGATACGATTCCAATTCAGTATTTAGAAATATTTCATGTTGTCAATAAGTGAAATGAACAAATCCTATTTACCGAAAATAAATAGTTCTGCTTGGCAACAGTGTTTTCAATCGAATGAGTTTCCCTAAAACTTTCATTACGTTAATGAAATAAGTTTTCTCGGCGATATATTATTTTAGAAAATGCGATTAAGAAGTGTATAAATCCAATCAATTACATGATTGAATCCTTTTTGATTAAAAAGTTCAGTATTTTCCATTTTTTTACGTTTCATTTCTTTAATTGAAATACAAATATTACATTCTCAAAAAAAAATTCTGTAACCTATACAACATTCAAAAGAAAACAAAATCAGTCAGCCATTATTAAATGAAACCTTGATTAAATTTTTTTATAGTTATAGCGGTTTTTAATAAATTTGGTTCACAAAATGAAATCGAGTATTTTATTTGCACCAAATCCAAATTAAAAACCTTTTATCTCATCTGCACTGTTAAAAATTAGGCACTTTGTTTCACCAAAAATATGGTTCCAAGTAGCTGCAACAGCTGTGTGGTGAAACGTTTAACCTTATTTTTGGTATTCGGTTGAACCATTTCTCAGGTTTTTGTTTCTAAATCCTGAAAAATGGTTCAACCAAACACCGAAAAAAAGGTGAAACATTTCACCACACAGCCGTTGCAGCTACTAGGAACCAATATCATGGTGAAACCAAGCACAAAATTTTTAACAGTGTGGTCAATGCTCGAATTTCTTTGCATTATCAAATTTCTATTAAAAAAACTTTTAATTTCTAAAGGTTTTTGAGTACGTAAACACTAAAGTCTACAAGGCTAAATTTTTTAATGGTTTCATTCATATATTCTAATATCGTTATAATTTAAAAATTCTTTTTCCAGAAACATAAACTTTTGTCCTAATAGACATTTAAATAGACACATGCATAAGACAACTGCGACTGACACTTTTTATGTTTATTGTTAGCGGCACCATTGATTGAACTTTCTGCTTGATTGCTTCACATCATGTCCAATATATAATCAATCGATCGAAAATGGAAGCTGGAAAGCCAATTTGCATATTCATGGCAAATCAACCACAGCTGTACCCTACTTATCGGAAGCCGCTAAACAAAAATATAAAGCTCTTATCTCCTTCTACTATTCATTTCCAATATCAAAACTAGTTTAGATTGGCAGGGTTTTCACTTTTTTCTTGCTTTTATCCCAAATCTATATTATTTTCAAACATTTGCTGTTTTTACTCTTGCAAGGAGGAAAACAAAATAACTCAAACATGCAATCTGTATAACACCGAACAATTTAACGGTACCATTTCGGAATTTTTATATCCAATTTGTTTTTCAGTGGTGATTTTTTCCAGACTAATGAGGATGAATTTAAAAATGAGAAATGCTTTTGATACAGATTTAAAAGACTTTTAATGTGTTTGAAAATAAAATTTTTAGACGACTGTAAGAGTTTACTGAAATAAATTACTTTATTTTTTACTAAAAATAATAATTGAATCGCTTCAATTATATTAAAACTATACTGATATTACCCTGGTGTTTTTCATTTAATGTTAAGAAAATGTTGAAAAATAATTTTTATTTATTAAAGAATGGTAATCGGAAAAAGTCCTCGTTTAGCTTTCACACTCATTATAACGGAAAAAGTTGAAACTCTGATAAATGCTTTATTAGTTTGTCCGTCAACCAACTTCATAGCCCAAACTAAAAATGCTACAAACAAGTATGATACGTCAAAAATAATTCAATGACCCCATTGAAACTAAACCCAAAAAACTTCAAAATTTAATACTCGTTTAAAAAGCATAAGAAGGCAATTTTTAATGGAAGGAAAGCCTTTTTTTTAGGAAAAGCCTTTTAACATAACTACTTGTATTTACTCTTGTAATCTCATACGGATTTGCAAATAGTTTATTCAATAAAAGTATGTACATTTAAAAAATCTAAAACAACAGTTACACGTGCAAAATCTATTTTAAAAAATAAGTAGGATTGTTACAGAAACTGTCACTTTGAACTGCTTATACCAAAACTCAGTCGTTTAAAAAAAGAGCCAAACGTGCGGCATTTAGTTCTTGATTAAACTTTTAAACGTCAAAATAAACAACCTATTTTTGATCGAAAACTCAAGAGTTATCACTTATTGTGTGCTAAACTTATTTTCCAAATATATTTCACTAGCTTTATAAACGCAGCTTTGCACGGGTGCACCCGAAACAACGGTGATTGTTTTTATGTTAATAAAATTTATACGAATTGATATCTCCCATTCTGACATGAAAGGTTGTCCGATTGTATCCACGCCCTTCCAGAAGTTCAAGGGCTTTCCCATAGGCCCCTGTTAAAATTGCCAGAACGGCTATGATATAATGGTCGGTCTCAATTTGGCGATTTTTTGCCGATGCGTAGTCCATTCTATTATATGTCTCTGAGTATAACAAAATGAAATAAAGATTTGAAGTCAATAAATAAATAGTTATTTATGCAACAAGTGTGAAAAGTAACACTTTTTAAAACTAGTTGATTTTATTTCACGAGCGAGTGAAATAATGACACGTGTTTTAAAAAGTTTACTTTTCCCACGTGTTTCATATACACTATTTTTTATAATTACGTGAAAAAAATCAAATCTCATTGGTTCAAAAAAATTCACGTGCTTATTTTTTTACGTAACGAAGATCGGCATCGTTAAATCTCTGGAACATAGAGGTATGCTCTGGAACTACAAAAGACAAACTTATTTTTTAGTTTAAAGTCAAACATTTGAACATGGATACTGGTTCAAAAATAAAAATAATAAAATTCACGCGCATAATATTTATAAATAAAGCAGATCAATAAATTTCTGGATTTTATGAATATTATGAAATAGAAATTTTACTTGAAATGTTGGCATCTTATGAAAAGAGTGAAAAAAATTACTTTTTTTCACTGCTTTTGGGTGAAAAAAAGTAATTTTTTTTATCACTGTTTCTAAAAAGTATAACTTTTCGCACGCGTCTGATATTAAAATTATAGTTTAAAAATCAGATTTTTTTCACGCAATTATAAAAATAAAATAATGATATTCAAATAACAATCCTAGGAATTAAACTCACGTGCTTACGTAATTATACTTAAATAGCTTTATAAACCCGGCGTTGCACGGGTGTACACTTAATAACGGTGATTGTTTCTTTTTATGTAAACATTTATTTCATACCAATTGATCCCTTCTCCACTGGTTAGCACTCCTTCGGTATATTATAATTTCCTACAATTCTAATACCAGCGTTAATTTTTAAAAATTGAAGTTCGATTGTAACCAGGCCCTTCTAGAAGTTAGAGGGCTTTCCCATAGGCCGTGTTAAAATTGTCGAAATAGCTATGATATATGATCAAATAAATTAAATTCGGTAACAAAAAAATCAAAAGATTTAAATTCTATAAATGAAATAAAATAATGATATTCAAATTACAATCTTATAAATTAAACTCACATGCTCTGACGTGTTTATACAATTTTCGCTCACGCTGAACGCGCTGAAATTATTTTCAAATTAGAAAACGAAATTTATAAATTAAAAGTTCATAACAATGCTATTCCTATGGAGAAATCGGCTCACGTTTTGCTTTCCTACACCCGTTCGGGTTCGAATTTCGAAAAATCGCTTCTTAAATAACGCCTACGATATAAAAAAAAATATTTTCCTAAAATTTGGTAGCTTTACCTCCACTAGTTTGGGCTGGGCATTGATACGTGGGTCAGTGAGTGAGTCAGTCAGGACTTTGCCTTTTATATATATAGACTAGCTGTTATACCCGACGTTGCACGGGTAGAGGTGGAAAAATAATTTAACAGTCAATTTAACTATTTTTTTTCTTTCATTTTAGTTACATAAGATATGAAGATTACCCAGTAATTTTCCATTTAATTACCCAACTTGGATATAGTAACGATTAATATTAATTTCAAAAATACCTTTGATAAGAAGCGCAAATTAAAAAGAATGAATATTTAAGTAAAAAATAATCAGTAAGAATTAAAAATGGAAAAAAGCTAAATCTTAAAAGGTTCTCAAACATTTATTTTAACGCAATTCAAGGGAGTTCTCCAATAAATTAAGTAACTTTTTTTTGGACACTTTGTAGATATAAATACAATATAAGCAGTACAAAATGGCAGAAAAAAATGCGTTTAGGACAAAGATTGGTATAATCTGTTCTTCCAAAGTAGTTAAAATTTAAATCTCACTTTAAACTGATCACTCTTGGTCTGCGTGCAGAAAATAAAATATTCTTAATGAAACTGAATTACATGATCTAATTGTTTAGATGTTATAAAGCTACTCCAGCAAACAGCAAACGATTTGCATTTTTATATTTATTGGTTTTTTTTTAACTGTGATAAAGATACTAAAGCAAACGATTTTTATTTTTAATATTAAATATTTTTCTAACTGCTAAAAAGCTAGCAAACGATTTTTGTTTTAGATGTTTATTTCTAATTTTTTAGCTGTAATTAAACTAAATATACTTAAAAATCGTTTTAACAAATGTGTAAAATAAAACTAAATAAACAATCCGTGAAAACGTGCTGTTTAAGGAGCAATAAACCTCTAAGGTCTTCAATGCATTGAATGGGAAACATAAAAACGTTCGAAAACGATAAAAGGAATGGTCTGATTCGAAAAATTCTTAGCCTATGTTTGTTCCGGAGATGAGATGAATTTTTGTGCCAAATTTCGTGACGATCTGTTGCGTGGTTCTTTAGATCTCGTATCTTAAACAAACAAACAAAAAACAAAAGTTGCCTTTTATGTATATAGATAAAACCTTTTAGCTCATTTGGCACGTTTTTGGAAAAAAATTGGCGAGAAAATAGATATAGCTACAAACACACCCATTATACAGCTCTAACACAATGACCTTCGAACAACCAACCAGCTTATAAATTATTTATTAAAAAAATGCCCATTCGGCGAGTTTTAGTTAATAATTTGGCGAGTTTGGCAACGTATTTGGCGAAAAAATAAAGACATAAAACCCTAATATGCAGTTCTAGTGCGACGGCCTTTATTAACCATCATAGTTCAGTAATAGCTTAACGATAAATTTATTGCCTAAATATGCATGTGCTGAAGTGTTCTTTCACCACAAAAACAACTTCGCCATTTGTGCAATACTCAGCCAACTGTGCAACGACTGGCGGGTTTTCCAGCAAAAAACCACGCCAATAGACGCCTTTCTGTCGGGTGTAAACAATACATGTTCACTAACGACTGCAGACGGCCTCTCAGTAATTCCTGGAATCATACAGGATTTGTACTAGACCAGACTCAACCAGTGAGATGTGATGAAAAGCCCGCGAAAGTGGTTTAACACGCCCTCCTTGACTCAACGAGACCAATGGCTGACCTTTGGGGGCAGGCCCTTTTTCTCCTTCCTACGATCGGACCAGACTTTAGTTAGACTTTAGTTAGATTTTAGTTAGATTCTATTAGACTGTGGTAGACGTTGGTTGGACTTAGAGGTCCTCCAGTTAACGACATGTAAAAATGTAAAAAGCTCTGTCATAACTACGCTGTATATTGTTAAAAGAAACAACCTTATCTAGTGTAAGCATGGATATTTAGCGACTCTTCACCGGACTAAAGGTACCCTTCCATGTCTATAATGTATCATGTGTGCCTCTCTCAGACTTTAATAAAAAAATAATTAACTTTTGGAATTTGTCTAAAGTTTATCTAATCTTATCTTAAGAAATAATTTGGTTGAATCTGGTGTTATTGTGAAAAGACACAACGCATGTTATAAGTAAATGATTCTTTCCTTAATTGATTATTTTCCTCAGAACAGTACTACTACCACTAGACCCCATCACGACAGATGGTGCCGCGAGTGAAACCATTTTTTTCTTAAAGACCGTAAAAAAATCCGCGTTCTCTGAGAGAGTGACAAAGAGATCATGTCTAAAGTAATGGCTTGTTTTTTGTTGAATACGATGGAATTTGGATTGTGTGAAAGGTTGAACCCAGTTTTGAAACTTCCTTTTAACTACGCTAGGTTTGTCTGAAGGATAGATGATTGGTAAAGGCTTACCATCTCGATAAAATATTTTATTCGGAAAAAGGATATTATTAAAAACTTCTAGATTTAACATTGTTTAAAATTTTGTTTGATTCTTTTCATCATGCTAGGATTTTTTTTCTTTTCTAGAAAACGCTTTTTGTTGTTTGTGATCGGAAACTTTTTATCTAAAATTTAAGGAATGATTTTTTTTTTGAGAGAGTGGTACACTTATGAGACATTTACTGATGAGTATCTTACAACACCGTAATAAATGAACTTTCAAAAAACGAAAGATTAAATCCAGTGAGTGCTAATGAAAACTTTTCAAAAGACACTATCACAGAGACCAGCTAAAAACACCCACAACCATCAAAAACCGCAGTATCAGTGTCGTTCGTCAACATGGATCAGCCAGTTTGCCGATGGCAGGCGGTGGAGAACAACGTTTCACCTCACACCCCCACGCCACACACCCAACCAGCTATAGAGAAGAGTAACATTCCACAGCCCTCTCACCTACACAAAAGCCCCGGAGGACTATGCAAGACTACACCCACCATTCCGAAGCTGGATCTGGCCTAGCAAACAGATATTATGGGAAGATCCCGCGCCTGTCTACGCGAGCCAATACAGTTTTAGCAACGGAAGTGTCAAAAAGCAACGGAGATGTCCGAAAGAAGTCACCAGATGTCCTTTCCCCCAAACCACAGCTGTTCAAAGCGCTGGGTTGGCCTACCTCAGACATCGAGGGACGACCCCTCCTTCGTCACTTTGGCAGACCCCCTACACCCAAGAGCGTATACTGCTGTCTACAACGAAGTCATCGGACCGAGCCCTCGAAAGCTCGACACAAAAGACCAGATGGGATGCCCCCGTCTGAGTGGTGTCAAGTTTCACTGCCGCTCTGAGGCCGGCCTCGTAGAAGATTCGTCGATTGATCACCGACTGGCCACCGTTCCCTGCGGGACATGGAATGCAGCTAAAATCTTATCTTCGGCGGTTGGTTTCGGCAACGGCAATAGACGAAGACCCTCCGTGTTCAATGCTCCTTTTCAAAACAAAAGGGAAACCAATCAAGTTCAGCAAATATTCTACAGTGGTGATAGTAAAATTTCTCGATAATTATGGTGTCACGTCCTCATGGCTGCTAAAGAATGGTGAGAGTTTGTGTTTTTTCGTTTGTCAGGTGTGAAGGAAGAGCGTACAGAGTGCATTCGAAGGTGCACCGATTTTTTTTTTTTTTTGACGGAAGGGTGGAGATGTGCTGAAGTGTTCTTTCACCACAAAAACCACTTCGCCATTTGTGCAATACTCAGCCAACTGTGCAACGACTGGCGGGTTTTCCAGCAAAAAACCACGCCAATAGACGCCTTTCTGTCGGGTGTAAACAATACATGTTCACTAACGACTGCAGACGGCCTCTCAGTAATTCCTGGAATCATACAGGATTTGTACTAGACCAGACTCAACCAGTGAGATGTGATGAAAAGCCCGCGAAAGTGGTTTAACACGCCCTCCTTGACTCAACGAGACCAATGGCTGACCTTTGGGGGCAGGCCCTTTTTCTCCTTCCTACGATCGGACCAGACTTTAGTTAGATTTTAGTTAGATTCTATTAGACTGTGGTAGACGTTGGTTGGACTTAGAGGTCCTCCAGTTAACGACAAGTAAAAATGTGAAAAGCTCTGTCATAACTACGCTGTATATTGTTAAAAGAAACAACCTTATCTAGTGTAAGCATGGATATTTAGCGACTCTTCACCGGACTAAAGGTACCCTTCCATGTCTATAATGTATCATGTGTGCCTCTCTCAGACTTTAATAAAAAAATAATTAACTTTTGGAATTTGTTTAAAGTTTATCTAATCTTATCTTAAGAAATAATTTGGTTGAATCTGGTGTTATTGTGAAAAGACACAACGCATGTTATAAGTAAATGATTCTTTCCTTAATTGATTATTTTCCTCAGAACAGTACTACTACCACTAGACCCCATCACGACAATGCATACATGCAGTCAACAGAAAAATCAATGAAAAAAATCATCAAATAAACCCACAATAAAATCCGGGAATGGAGACTGCCGGAATTACGTCACTTGAAACTTGTCAATTATTTTTCAAATAATGAATTTAGTTTCTGTAGTTTATGGCAACAGAATAAAATAAGCATTTTCAATTTTAATTACTTTTGTTAAAAGTTTTATTTAATTTTTTCAGCCGATGGCATCAGGAAAGTAAAAAAATGATCGGATTTGAGCCAAAGTGGTGTAGTTTTTTCAGAAAAACGTTCGAAACGATAGAAGGAATGGTCTGATTCGAAAAATTCTTAGCCTATGTTTGTTCCGAAGATGAGATGAATTTTTGTGCCAAATTTCGTGACAATCTGTTGCGTGGTTCTTTAGATCTCGTGTCTTATACAAACAAACAAACGGAAGTTGCCTTTTATGTATATAGATAACAATTAGGTTTGTAACAGAATCTGTCACTTAACCCGCTTCCACACAACAGTTGTGTTTAACAGGTAAAAAGGCGACAAACTCAGCACTGATATTTTATATTAAACATTTACATGCTAAATCTGGCTAGTTTCATTTATTTTATTTCTAAAATTCAATAATTATTACTTATCTTTTGCAAAAATTAATTTATATATCAAAGAATAAATAAATAATATTCCTCGCATTTAAATAGAATGAAAATATTTCATATAACGTACAAAGAATCTCGTAGTGAAATATGTATATTTGACGTCATTTCAAACTGATCGATGTCGCAAAAATAAATTTATTTTAATTTATTGTATAAATGAATTAAAGTTTCTCGAGCGATTGTTGCGAATGGCAATGGTGATTAAATTCTAATAAAAATGGCTTCTTATGATTTAAATGAGCATTAAATTTTGCAATTGTTTAATCTATTCGCATCCAGTTATATGTGTTAGGGTTAGTTTGAATTATCGTCGCACACGAGGGCTATTTGCCACGGGCGTCTTAATTTAGAACTTTAGTCAAGTGACAAGCCGACACCTGAGTAGGCACCCAATGCAACTTTTAAGGGCGAAATCGTATGGGATTGTGAAAAATATTTAACCTGCACTCCCACCACAAGGGGTATTATTCGGGACACGGGGCATTTTTGGCTGCATGGGCCGGCTGTTTATAAGTCGGCAGTTATTTTGACGATGCCCGGGCCGAATCTGGAATCTATCGCATGCAAGCGAACGCCTTTACCGAGGGCCGTAGTGAGCCTAGTGGTCAGCGTCTCGGTCTCGGGATCGGAAGGTCCTGCGATCGAGTCTCGGTACCACTGAAGACCTACCGAGTATATGCGGAGTACGTGCTCGTTAAATCTGTTGGGTCCGAAAGTCCTCTAAGTTCCCATACCAAATCAATACCTCTGGGGGTGACAAGCCAATTCTGGGGATCCTCTAGTTGGCCTCTGTCTCTAAAAATTAGATGGATCCGCTTATGTGTGTGTGTGTTGTCTGTTGTGTCTGTCTTACTTGACGAAGGTTTATAAGCGGGTCTCTGACCAAGCACACAAACCTGAATATATATGTCTACCAACCAACTAACCAACCGACCAACCAGCCTTAACCGACTGTGCTCCCCAGCCCTGTCAAGTGGTCGAATATGAAGTGGAATGTTTACCACATTTTGGAAATTTTCGGGAGTAGGAGGGCAAATAGAAACTGGCCATTTTATCATAGCTATTCTGGAAATTTTAACACGGTCTATACGAAAGCCCTCTAACTTCTATAAGGACCTGGATACAACCGGACTTCTTTTAAAAAATAATGCTGATATTAGAATGGGTGGAATTTATAATATACTGGTGGAGTGCTGACCAGTGGAGAGGGGATCAATTGGTTAAAATAAAAGTTTACGTAAAAAATCACCGTTAGTAAGGGTACACCCGTGCAACGCCGGGTTTATAAAGCTAGTATTAAATATACTTTAATTTAAATTTTTTAATGAAATCTGGGATGTAGCCTAACCTGATTTTTGTGCTTCAAAATGACGTATCTCACTTGTTTGTGCGACTTGCGGTTCGTTCTGTGAAAGTGGGTGACTGACGGATAGACAGACGGACGGACTGAACGATTATAATACCTTCCACTTTTTACGTTATAAACATAGTGTGGAAGCTAAAAAGGAAGCTAAACGAAAAAGAATAATTAGGGCAAAATAAATTAAAACAATAATAATGGGAAGTGCACGGTAATAGAGTATAACCCTGTTATAGCGTCTTTCAAGGGACCGTAATGTTTTTGACGTTATAAACGACTAACGTTATAAACAAGGTTAAATATTAAGAGTAGTAAATCAGGTGAAATATGTATTTGGTACTCATGTTATTAATTAAAATTATAAAATGGCATTCATATTAACCATATGTTCTATTAGTAGTAGTAATTTAATTTTTCTTTCTCCGCTAATAATTTTCGCCAAACGCCCTTGTGTAGCTCTAATGCGACGATAATTAAAACTAGCCCTAACCCGGTAAATATTTTTTTTTTTTTTTTGACGGGAAAAAAAATTTCATATATGGCGACCTTTTACATCATTCGGTAAATAAAATAAAATTTAATTAGTGATAACGAATTTATTTAAAAGGCATTTTAGATATCATGTAAATGCATATATTTATCTTTATAACCGATAAGTTACGTAAAAAAAAATTTTATAAGTAGGATATTATAACATTAATGTCTATCCCAAAATTGAAAACATAAATCGTTATTATAGGAACTTTATATCCTATAGACTTAGTATTTGACACCATTGCGCAAAAAAGATGTATCGGATATAAAGTTTATCTCAATTATATGCGCTCATTATTTGTTTTGTTTAAAAGAAATCGTATTTTATACATATGAATCTAATTAAACGCATGGTTTGACCAAGTAAAAAAATAAGTTATTTTGGTGTGCCATTAAGCACTATTTGTGTAAACTTTTCCTATAGTAATTGAAGTTACAGGTCTCTTAGTCACAAACAATTATTTATTTATTTTACATATCCCTGGGTCAAAATTAGACCAGTTCCATAATGTTTGTGACCCTGAGAAAGTCAAAAAATAAAAGTGGGTCGTCGTTGATGTCCTTCCACGTCAAACCGAGGCAATGGAGTATGTGTTCGGGACTGGCTTGAGCATCTACCACGACAGTTGGGGCAGTCTGGGAACCCCACCAAGCCGGACAGGTCTTCGTAGGATAGGGGTTAGACTAACAGAGACAGCCGGCGTCTGTTTTCCATGTTGGATCGGCCTTTTTTTGTTGGCAAAGTCACACTACTACAGCTAGTGCCAGGCCTCCTCGGAGGGACAGTAGGTGCATTCCCTCCCCACTCCATGATGAATAATGACAATTAATGATATATATTAGCACTGGGAGCAGTCCATCCAATTTATAAAGAACTTCGGATCTAATTAAAAATTATTGTGAAAAAATATAAGAATTTGTAAGTTTTGACTGTGAATCATTTTGTCCAACCCTTGTAGCTACGCTCGTGTCATAAGTATTTTTTTAATGGTTTTCCATTCTAAAAAGTCGTATTTTTTTATCCAGCCTTGTCTACATTGAAGCGCATTTACTTTCAAAAGATTATTTTGAACTTAAATAGGGAAATCGAAACCGACTTATATATCATTAGAAAGGATACTATGAATGTTGTTGCTAATAGAATTTCTAAGAATCATTATAGATAAAAGTGTCTACATCTAAAGAAAAGTAATAACAGTTTGCTTGAGCTGTTTTGTTTTTATTTATGCCTAGCCATTTATAAATTTGATTAGTTTATGTTTCGTTCAGTAACGCTTTAAATATTCGATAGGCGTTTCTTTCTAGAATTAAAGAACAGATGAAATTATTTTGAAAGAAAGTTTGTTCAGTTATTATTTTTCCTATATCCTAAGTTACATGATTGCCATTAGGTTACAACCGTCATAAAGTACTTAACCTTAAATGGGATTGACTAAAATTATCTTTTCGATGATTCGAAAACCTAGCATAAATCTATAAATATTTCCAGCTGACTTATTGTTTCTCATACACTTATTACTACTCAAAGGACACAGTATTTCAAAACTCTTAGAAAGCCAATTGTTAAATTAAATTTGCTAAGATGAGATTATATTATAAATTGGTTTATATCTTGTTTGGTATTAGCGCCATTATGCCTATAAACGGAATATCACCAAAGAGTCGCCCATCAGAGATCGCGGTTGTACTTTTGAGCGCATTTATACTACTGTTTCAAACATACGACATGATATGCTACATACTCTTGTATCCCTTCTCCTCGATGTTGGTGGCTGTGACTGTCTTGAATTTCACAGTTTTCTTCAACCGTTTCATGCTGATAAGAAGATACCAGTCACTGAAGCAGATCGCCGACAGAATGAGTCGCCACAAAAACCATGTCGGAAAATTCTACAAGCTCTTTCTCTACCCATACATGGTTTTTGATATTCTGTTTTTCCTTGTGTCATTGGCCAGTAGAATAGTTTACGTGCGAAAATATAAATATGTTTCTTATATCTCCGGCATACAACCACAAGAAGAAGTTTTCAAGTTGGTCAACTTCTGTTACAATGTTAATCAGATGTTTTTGGCGCATTTCCCATTGCATGTGATCTCAGTTTTTTACGTGTTAATTTGTCACCACGTGAGATTCGTATTAAAACAGAAGATTTCCAAAGTCCTACGTACTGAAGAGTGCCACAGGGATTACCAAAAGCTCTTGCGGTGTTTCCTCTCTGTCCGGAGGACACTCCGGCAACTGGACAATGAACTGTCCGACTTTGTTTTATTTCAGACCATCTACACTGCAACATTTATCTTTTTTGTCCTTTCCTCCCTCTTGCATAATTCTTACACTTTTGGTGAGTGTCCATTGTGCTTCGACGGAGTCGTCTACAACGTGGGTATGATGAATGCTGTGGTGCTCTTTTTGGCGACGACTGGTTCTGCATGTTCGGTGTCGGAGACCTACAGCGAGTTGACAGAGAAAGTCAAGAACTTTTGTGTTGTTTCCCATGACACTCAACCGTCCTCTAACAAGTTAATTTTCTTGATGAGCGTTGAAGAAGAGTTCAATTTCACGGTCGGCAAGATCGTACCCATCTCTCGCAGCTTTGTCGTGAGCATATTTGGAGCCATCATAACTTACATTATGCTCTTCGAAACTATGATAAAAAAATCCAGCTGGGAAACTTAATGAATGTCTATTGCCATAATCACTTTCATATTAATTTGCAGTATAGTATTATTTAGCATAACGAGCATATGATGTTGCGATAATATATTTAAAACCTCTCTGTAATTCACTGTTTTGCGCATTCGTCCAATGTTTCATTTGCATCAATTAATGGTTGGTTGGTAGACATATATTTTCAGGCTTGTGTGCTTGGTCACAAAGACCCGCTTATTAAGCATCGTCAAGAAGGACCGACACGGCATACACACACATATAAGACAGATGCTGCCATCTATCGCCACCTCCACAATTTAGACATGTCCCTGAAGGGGAGGGAAATAGTCCCCAGGGACCTGCACCCGTGGGAAACTGCGCAATGACCGTCCTCAAGAAGGACGGACACGACATACACACACATATATGACAGATGCTGCCATCTATCGCCACCTCGACAATTTAGACATAGACTTGTCCCTGAAGTTTAGGGAAATCGTCTCCAGGGACCTGCACCCGTGGGAAACTGCGCAATGACCGTCCACAGAACTTTCAGCCCAACAGATTTAACGAGCACGTACTCCGCATATACTCGACAAACACAAACATCCATGCCTTACCGGGATTCGAGCCCGAACCCAGAGGCTCCAAATCTAGCCCTTACTAAAATTTAAGGTATTTTATAGGGTTTTTTTAGGTTTAAACTAGGTATTCGCGTGGTATTAAAAGGTAGTTTTGAGGTTTTTCCTAATAATACCTCTTCGAATAATACCTGACCAAAGGTATTTTTCAGGTTTTATTTTTAAATACCTAGAGAAACCTCTGAAGTTTTAGGTATTTTATAAGTTTCGCAAGGTTTCTAATAAAAACCTATGGTATTTTAAGGTATTCAGATGAATACCTCCTTAATACTACAGGTATTTTAAGGTTTTATATAAATACTCTGATAAATACCTTATCTAGAACAAAAGGTGTTTTTTAGTTTTAGTTTTAAATACCCCTTGAAACCTGCTCGATTTACAAATATAAATTAATAGGAAAACATGGTATTTAAACATATACTTTTTTAACTATCATAGAAGTCATTGCGATGTTTTTTTATATAAAATTAATCTATAATAATAAAAGAAAGAGTCTGTCTGTGTGTCTGTTTGTCATCGGATCGTAAAAGACCTACTTATACTGCCCTCAGAAATTCGAAATTTTTAAGATAGATTCCCTTTAATATTAACGTGTGCACCTGAGGCTTAGTTTTTTCATATTTGTTCCATTTTTAGAGAAAATTCAAATTTTCTGAAAAAAATGCACCACTTTCGCTCAAATCCGATCATTTTTTCTCTTTCCTGATGCCATCAGCTGAAAAAATTAAATAAAACTTTTAACGAAAACATTTAAAATTCAAAATGTTTATTTTATTCTTTTGCCATTACTTTCAGAAACTAAATTCATTATTTGAAAAATAATTGACATGTTTCAAGTGACGTAATTCCGCCAGTCTTCATTCCCGGATTTTATTGTGGGTTTATTTGATGATTTTTCATTGATTTTTCAGTTAACTGCATGTATGCATATTTAAGCAATAAATGTATAGTTAAGCTATTAACTAAAATTCGCCAAATAGGCAATTTCTTTTATAAATCATTTATAAGCTGTTCGGTTGTTCGAAGGTCATTGTGTTAGAGCTGTATAATGGGTGTGGGTAGCTACACTCTTAAAAATTTGGTTCGACCTTACACCAAAATTTGGTGAATTCCAGCTGCAACCAAAGTTTGGTGCTTGGTTTTACCATTTATTGGTGCTACCGCGGGCACGAAATTTTGGTTCGACGTTGAACCAAAACTTGGTGCTACCGCGGGCACGAAATTTTGGTTCGACGTTGAACCAAAACTTGGTGCCTGTGGTAGCACCAATAAATGGTAAAACCAAGCACCAAATTTTGATGTAAGGTCGAACCAAGTTTTCATACTTTTCTACTCGTAAATCTATATTTATTCTTAGAGTAAGATTTTAAAGCTTTTTATGCACAGATTTAAACTTTCTTATGTGATTATTTCTATTTTTGCATGTATGAATTTAATATTTTCCAACAATATTGTATGATACTTTAATAATACATTTTATATTTAATTTCGAATAACAAACTGTAGGCTATAATTGAAGTTCTTTTCCAATATAATAAGTGCGAACTGAAAAGTAAACACCAAAAGGGTTTTCTTTTTTTATATTGTTTTTATTTACTAAATTTATAGTTCTTACTTACGAGTCTCATTAGCCTGGTTTGCCTTAGTTAAGATTTGAAAGTCTTTTTTTTAATCATTTATAACAAATATTTAATTATTTGAAGGTTATTGTGATCAGATTTTTCAACCAGCCGCTTCGCCTAGTATTATTTGCTAGTTACAGTAGTAAAACGTAATCGCAGTAGGATCTCGTTTTTTTTTGTTTGTTTTTTAAGTTTTCTCTCTGAAAAAAATCGCTTAACCAAACCACAACTCGTCGCAATATTTACTGATTCGCAGCGTAATCGTCGTATGATCAGGGTTTCGTTTCTTTTTTAGTTCAGGATAGATCAGTCAACCAAATTTGAGGTACTTTGTTACTTTAAAAAATTACGATCCGTGGCGCCAAGGCCCGCTACTTTGGAATTTTTTTTGTTGCTGAGTGAATTTCATTGGGTTTTTAATTGAAACTAAAGAAGTTTTTAAATTCGGAAAGGTTTGCGGTGAAATCGTATTTTTTGTTTGATTTCCCACAAAATGACCGACTTTGGTATTTGATTTTTTTCTCCATCGATCGGCCGATTGAAAATAAGAATAACCGGCAATCGAAATTGTTGAGTGATTGGGAAATAATCGCAATATAATTGGTAAATAATCGTCCCCCCCCCCCCCCCCGCCAAAGAGACTACGGACATGCCTCTAAGGAATGTTGGCAGGTATGCAGTTCCGTTTTAAATTTTTAAGAATTTATTGATGTTTAATTTATGTATTATTCCACTCTTTATACATTTCTCTGTCAGTAATATTTGGCATTTGAAAATTTCAATATATTAAATCCTTTTAATGTAAAATTTTAGTTCTTTTAAATTTTATATTGCCAGGGTTGAAAAAATAGTCAGACTACAATTTAATTTTAATATGAATTTCCTAAACAAAAACAGTTTCGCTTGTGTTGGAATTCAACGATTTTGTGACTCTTACGAAATTTAATTTTTACAAATTGTACTAAATTATTGCATAAAAATAGTCAATTGACCTATAATTTGACAAAAGCAATTTTGTGTTTTATTTAAACTTAATTATTATATACTTCAGTGTTTAAGATGCTTTTGGTGATTAGATTTTTGAACAGCTTTATTGTTTTTTTATATTAAAAATTTTCATAGAGTTTACTAAAGATAACAATGAATCAAGATTAAAATTATATTTAATTTTTACATTGTATATTATGAAATCGAAACTGATTTTTGTTGTTGTTTTGCTTTTAGATGAATAAGTGGATGAAGAGTCTCTTAAGTCCTTAACGCCTGATTTATGTGCTGAATTGGTACCGAGGTCAATATTTCAGGTCAAATGTCTAATTTAAAAAAAAAAAAATATTTTTATGTAAGACATTTCTTTTAGTATCTTTGTTTTTATTTTTTTTAAATAAATACTTTTTTGGACTTTTGACCTTTGTTTTAGTATCTTTGTCCTTTAGTATCTTTATTATGTCTGAAATAAATACTCTTTTTGAACTTTCTGGGTTTTTGTTTTAGTTTTTCCAGCGCTAATGAGTGACTGATAATTATAGTAAAAGATATATTTTAAAGTTCATATTTAAAAAATTAAATGTTTCATATGTTGCCCTTCAATTTAAAACTAACTTCATATAGTTTCACGAGTTTTTACTGAGTCATGGATGCTATTTTGGGTAAGTATCGTCACCAGCTTAATAAACTCAATCGAAACAAAATAGGAAGCCAGTTTTATGATGCTTTATTTTTATAACATGCAAAACCTAAATTTAGTTTAAATAACTACTTTTACAATTTTTGCTGCAGGTACCAAAAAATTGTCCATTTTTAAAATTGATTGCTTAAAAACCAGAAATGAAGTAATTCAAATTGGATGGAAAACACAGCTTTAAATTACTTTAAAAACAAGATATAGTTCAGTTAGACTTAGTCATAATATTTATGGGCACCTTTGAGCCCAACACATTAGGCAGTCATGAGTAGGCTAACACTGCCTAGTGTGTTGGGCTGAAAGGTACCTATAGATATTATGACGGATGTCCAACTAGACTACACCTTGTTTTTAAGGTAATTTAAAGCTCTGTTTTAACATCCATTTTAATTATTTCATTACGGGTTTTAAGCAATCTATTTTAATGTGGCCCGTTTTAACTTGATAAAATATTTGGTAATATATAACAAATTCTTTTAATTCGTTTGGTTCTGTAAAGTAAATAATTGGTACTTGACAACAAATATTTGGTAGAATATAACATGCGCTAAAATCGTTTGGTAAATCTCACCAAATATTTGGTACTAGATAAAAAAAAATATTTGTTAAAATAACCAATTATTTTAATTGGTTTTGGTAATTTTTACCAAATATTTGGTATTCGATAATAAATATTTGGTAATATATACCTAATACTTTTAGTTAATTTGGTAAATTCGACCAAATTTTTGGTCTTTGAAAACAAATGTTTGGTAATTAATAGCAAGTATACTTTTCTCGTTTGGTACGGTTTACTAAATATTTAGTAACGAAAACCAAATACATTGTGATAGTTACCAAATTTATTTAGTATAAGCTACAAAATTACATAGTAGCTGGTACCAAATTTTCGTTACCAAATCATTTGGTAACGTGTACAAAATACCTACTTAACTCATATACGACCAAATAATTTGGTACTGGTTACTCAAATTTGGTAATGGTTAATAAATTTTTTTTTCAGTGCATAAGACCCATAGGTGCGACAAACAAACCTAACATCGTCATCTTTACAAATTATTACAATAATTTTAGAAAATACAGGTTCTTCTACAAGAAAATTAGTTAAAACACACATACCAGGTTTATAAATAATTCCATTAATTTGGGCCTTTTTTTGTGACAAAATAATCATTATAACTAATGAGGGCATCAGAGATTTCTTGAGAATACATGTTACTGACCAGAGGTTTAGCATTAGTGATGAAGTTTTTCTTGCCAATGTACCTCGCAGAAGTGCAATTCAGATAGCATTGCAATTGTTGATGCTTCTTAGCCATAGATAAGGGTAGGTTTTTTGAATTTTTAATGCATTGTGCAATGCGCTTGAAATATAAATGCTTCGATTCATAGCGCATACACCAGCATACAATTAAGGGTCCGAATTCTAAAATAAGGTTCGGGTAATGGATGAGAAAGTGATGTTTAGGTTTTAGAGTTACTTCAGGAAATAAACATTTAAATAAATTGTGGTGGTCTCTAATAATGTCTGACAAGTAAGAAACATGCCTTGGATCAATAACTGGTGCAAGAATAATGCCAACCATTTCTTTAAGCAGCAATAAAAGATCCCAATGAGGTTCAGACTGTGGAACCTTGGATCCTATCATCAAAGGCAGTAACCGAAGCAAGCACCACACACGAGAGGAATTCAACTTTAAACCTTTAGTATAATTTTTGGGAAGTGATTGAGGTTTGTTTTCAGAATCATGAAAACCATACTTGAAAGAGTCAAGTTTGCAATTTAATTCTTGTAAAGTAAAATACTTTAAAGAAATCAATTTTTTAATGATTAACTTAAGTTCCAAAGGCACAATACCTTCAAGAAGATCATGCATTGGGTCTGGTGGAAACATGAAACTGGTATGAAAATATGACAGGACATTGAATGGTGAATTAAATTTTATTCCATATGCAGAACTGTATGTTTGATCAAAACTAATCATATTTATCTGCTGTTCATGCATGGTCTTGGTTCTACGAATAAATTTAGAGTCATCAAAAATTGTTTGCATCTCAAGAGAAGACGCCAAACAAAATCTACACGCTACGGAAGTGCCACTAAAACATGTATTGTAACCTCCTATTTGGTACGATCCAAGGTTATCAGCCACAATGAAGACTATACTGCCTTTTATTGGAGTAGGAACTCCTTCAACAAAAAAACCTTCAGTTTCCAAAATTTTTAGATCATAAATAAGGGGAGCTAGAACTGTATTAAGGCCCTCAACAGTTCTTAAGGCAGAAGCTTTACATATTATAGCAACTTGTATATCATCAATACCTGACCTTAGATGGATAGGTATATTTCCTAAAGTATAATAAAACACCCCAATTTTGTGTTTAGATTGCTTTCCTCGTAAAGGATTAGTCACACAGAATTCATCAAAATATAACAGAATTTGCACATTTGGAAAAACTTCAGAAAACATAGTATTTGTTTGAAACATAGAGCCATCATAAACATCTTTGAGAATATTATAGTTACATATTTGTTTACTCATAACACAATCTAAAACATTTTGATTTTTAATAAAAGATTGAAGATTTTTTAGCAATGATATATATTGAGAAAGGATTCTCATCCCTAGATTGTCAATCATATATTTTGTTTTTAAGTGCTTTGAATTTAAAGTTTTATAAGTATGTTGTAAGGGGTTGGATACACTAATATCTTCAACAGATTGAAGGATACTGCTACATACATTGGCATCTTTTAAAGTGTTAACAACCTTAGATTTAAAAAGGGTTAGTTGACTTCCTGCAACTGGCTTATACCTGAAATAAGCTCTGAAACAACAGTTTGAGACAAGATGAACTTTTCTTGCATTTTAACAATAAATAGTGATGCATTTCTGGTAAGATTACATGTTTGGTTTTCGATCGACAAGTCAAAATCAGTATTTAAGTTGCACAAAGAGACACTACATGCATTGTCACTAGTAACAGATGGAATAGATGACAGGTTGGTGACAGGATACAGGTCCTTTATCGTGTAATGTGGGTGATGCCTACTTAAATGGGAAGTAAAAGAAGAAAATATTGGGTATTTTTTTTTACATATTTGAATTGGGCAGGTAATGACTTTATGTTCTTTGAAATGGGATATAAACTGAGCCTTTAAATATGTAGCATACCCACATTCTGAGCAAGAAATTGTTTGATTGTTAACATTGAATATGAACTTTGCATGCTGCTCCAAATGGCACTTTAATGAAGGGTAACTTGAAAAACTTAAAGGGCAACCATTAAAACCACAGACATATTGGAAAAAAGGCTCATGTCTATGATTGTTTTTTACATGAAAGAGATATACATTTAAAGTAGAAAAATCTCTTCCACAACTAGAACAAGAAAACATAATTTAAAAAAAACATGCATCAAGAACAAAGAAATTAATTAATGGTTTTAAAACACTTTCTGTACATTTATACTTAAGCAAAGGTATTAGCTTTGGCCATTAAGCTTTTAACTTTGGGGGGAATGCGCCCATCAACAATCTTTAAGAGGGCACATTTTACAAAGGTCATGGTATTAGGGGCCTTCTTTGGAAACTCAACATTTAAAGTATAATAATAGGACATTAAACGACACAAAGCATTAATGAAGTCTTGACACGTACAAAGTTCACGGCCTTCACAAAAAATTGTGTAGCAGCCACTGGTGACATTACCAGAAAGATGAATTTGAGGACATGGCTCAGCAAAAAACTCAATGTCGGGAGTATCACCTCCATCTGGAACCTAAAATTTACCAAAAATGATTTTTAAATAAATTTCCCCAATGCATGGAAAAAGCAGATAGAATAGCTTAAAATAAAATAGTCTGCAAAGGCTTGACTGCCAATAAAGCAGCCCCGTTGGGAGGAAAAAACAAATATATTTAACTTCAAACAAGATATATTTATAAAATTCACGAAAGTAGTTAAGTCTTACATGTTTATTTTTTCAATAAACAGCTGCTAACTAACTTTTACAAATATACAAAAAGAAATTAACATTACACCTAAATCTTGATAAATTTAAATTTTTTCCGCAGATTATTAGTTTACTAATGTATTAAAATGCAAGATTACCTAACTACATTGCATTAAATAAAAAGAGAAAGCTGGTTTGCCGAGTAACCATTAACTTACAACTTTAATTATAGAATCTAAATTTTCTTTAAACACATATGGCAGGACAAATAATCCAAAAGCCACTTCAGCTTCCTTTTGCCGCAGCAGGTCCATGTCAGCATGGTCTTGTATGAATTCATCAAACATTAATGCTTCCACAGCAGTTTTCTTCTTTATTTCAAACTAGCAAATTTATACCCGTTCTTCGCACGGAATAAAAAAAATATCAAATAGATTCCAAATATGTGTACCATATACCCTGTTATAGGATAATAAACTTATTATTGTTTCCACTCGTTATAAATTATAAAATCCCCTTTCATTGCCTTAAAATTCCAAAATGAAAAGTACGCTATAAAATGCACTCATAAATGTCATCACAATTCCCTCATAAATACATAAAACCTTTTAGCTCATTTGCCGCGTTTTGGGAAATAATTTGGCGAGAAAATAGATATAGCTACCCACACCCATTATACAGCTCTAACACAATGACCTTCGAACAACCAACCAGCTTATAAATTATTTATAAAAGAAATCGCCTATTTGGCGAATTTTAGTTAATAATTTAGCGAGTTTGGCAACGTCTTTGGCGAAAAAATAAAGACATAAAACATTAATAGCTCTAGTGCGATGGCCTTTATTAACCATCATAGTTCAGTAATAGCTTAACTATACATTTTATGCTTAAATATGCATACATGCAGTCAACAGAAAAATCAATGAAAAAATCATCAAATAAACCCACAATAAAATCCAGGAATGAAGACTGGCGGAATTACGTCACTTGAAACATGTCAATTATTTTTCAAATAATGAATTTAGTTATTGAAAGTAATGGCAAAAGAATAAAATAAACATTTTGAATTTTAAATGTTTTCGTTAAAAGTTTTATTTAATTTTTTCAGCCGATGGCATCAGGAAAGAGAAAAAATGATCGGATTTGAGCGAAAGTGGTGTATTTTTTTCAGAAAATTCGAATTTTCTCTAAAAATGGAACAAATATGAAAAATATAAGCCTCAGGTGCACACGTTGGTATTAAAGGGAATCTATCTTGAAAATTTCGAATTTCTGAGGGCAGTATAAGTAGGTCTTTTACGATCCGAATACAAACACACAGACACACACAGACTCTTTCTTTTATTATTATAGACTAGCAAATTTATACCCGTTCTTCGCACGGAATAAAAAAATATCAAATAGATTCCAAATATGTGTACCATATAACCTGTTATAGGATCATAAACTTATTATTGTTTCCGCTCGTTATAAATTATAAAATCCCGTTTCATTGCCTTAAAATTCCAAAATGAAAAATACGCTATAAAATGCACTCATAAATGTCAGCACAATTCCCTCATAAATACATAAAACCTTTTAGCTCATTTGGCGCGTTTTGGGAGATAATTTGGCGAGAAAATAGATATAGCTACCCACACCCATTATACAGCTCTAACACATTGACCTTCGAACAACCGACCAGCTTATAAATTATTTATAAAAGAAATTGCCTATTTGGCGAATTTTAGTTAATAATTTGGCGAACTTGGCAACGTATTTGGCGAAAAAATAAAGACAAAAAACACTAATAGCTCTAGTGTGATGGCCTTTATTAACCATCATGGTTCAGTAATAGCTTAACTATACATTTATTGCTTAAATATGCATACATGCAGTCAACAGAAAAATCAATGAAAAAATCACCAAATAAACTCACAATAAAATCCGGAAATGAAGACTGGCGGAATTACGTCAATTGAAACATGTCAATTATTTTTCAAATAATGAATTTATTTTTTTAAAGTAATGGCAAAAGAATAAAATAAACATTTTGAATTTTAAATGTTTTCGTTAAAAGTTTTTTTTTTTCAGCCGATGGCATCAGGAAAGAGAAAAAATGATCGGATTTGAGCGAAAGTGGTGTATTTTTTTTCAGAAAATTCGAATTTTCTCTAAAAATGAAACAAATATGAACAATCTAAGCCTCAGGTGCACACGTTGGTATTAAAGGGAATCTATCTTAAAAATTTCGAATTTCTGAGGGCAGTATAAGTAGGTCTTTTACGATCCGATAACAGACACACACACACACAGACAGACAGACTCTTTCTTTTATTATTATAGATAGTCTGCTTCAATTTACTGAGAAAATAAATGTGTTTTTAGATGACAGAAATTTGGTATTAAAAATGCATGTTTCTTTTTGAATATTCACAAATTGTAATTTTATTTTTTAAGGTCTGTTACAAAAGTTTCACCCACAATATGTTGGAGTTGGCTGTGAACAGAATTTGTGCCAATTAAAGAAGTCATATGCCGTTGGAAGCTGAAATCAGGAAGACTTGGTGATAATTCCAAATTTACACCAAAACAAAAACCATGATCAAAAACCATGCAAAGATCAAATGTGATTTTGTGTTATAAAAAATAAAATATATTTTGTTATGTGCACAAATTATTGGTTCACTTTTTTTAAACAGCTAGTTAGGAATTTCTTTTGCACCATGGGCATGTGACCCATCTTAGGTTTCAACAAGGTATATAGAGCGAGTTGAGTCATATGTGCTCAAAATATGTGTTAACTTTATTTAAACATTTCAATGGATATAATACATTCATGAGAGAGTTATGTTTTAAACTTTTTCCAAATGCTTATGATTGATGCAGAAGTACACAAAATGTGAGTAAATAATACAATTATTTAAGAAAGCTAAAAAAAAATTGACTTAGATATGCCATTCTGGTTTATGAAAATTCACTAGTGATGCAGATTTACTTGTTAGTATTAAGCTTAATTTCTTTAGTTTAAATACCCTTTGTGTTATTAGTTAAGAACTTATTAGGTATTCAGCAATTTGTTAGGTTTAGCAGAACATTCATAATTTTCACAAGTAAAATTATTTTAATTTGACGATTTCATACAAAGTAAATTTTATTGCAATAATAGTACTTTTTATATTGTAAATATCAAGTACAATATAAAAATATATTTCTTACTTAAAAAACCTTTTAATAAGGTATTTTAAGAGGACCTTAGGTTTATTAAAAATACCTCAAATATTGAAAGGTATTTTAGGAAAACCTTTTTGGTTTGCTTAAAATACCTCATTGAAAGGTATTTTAGGAAAACCTTTTTGGTTTGTTTAAAATACCTCATTGAAAGGTATTTTAGAAAAACCTTTGAGTAATTTGAGAAAAAATTGAGTTAATTAAAATGAGTTTCTCAGTAATACCTCTATGTATTTGTAAGAAACCTTCAACAGAGGTATTATAAAATACTTAGTGAGGTTTTATTCTGCACCATTTAGTAGCTGAAAATACCTCAGTTCAATACCTCCAAAATACCCTCTGAAGAGAAACCTTATAAATACCTTAAAAATACCTCGGAATTTTAGTAAGGGAGCCCCTAACCGTTGCGCCGCCGAGTCGGATTCAATTAATGTTTGGTTAGTTGAGATATATTTTCAGGCTTGTGTGCTTGGTCACAAAGACCCGCTTATAAACCATCGTCAAGAAGGACGGACACGACATACACACACATATATGACAGATGCTGCCATCTATCGCCACCTCGACAATTTAGACATAGACTTGTCCCTGAAGGGGAGGGAAATCGTCTCCAGGGACCTGTACCCGTGGGAAACTGCGCAATGACCGCCCACAGGACTTTCGGACCCAACAGATTTAACGAGCACGTACTCCGCATATACTCGACAAACACAAACATCCATGCCTTACCGGGATTCGAACCCGAACCCAGAGGCTCCAAAGGCTAGCTCCCTAACCGTTGCGCCGCCGGTCGGCTTCAATTAATGGTTTGCAACAGTAATTGAAACGGTCAGTACAGAAACCACTTCAGTTACAAAAATGCGAAAAAACAATTAATGAAAAAAAGTTTAGTGAGGCAAGATTCACGTTGCTTACAAAAACTACTTTTGTTATGTTGTTTCTTATTCCACTTGATCGAGATCAAGACTAGACCAAGTCCAAAATACCGTTCGCCCATAAAAAGTCTCGAACCAGAGCAGGATTCTGGAAAAGAGGCCACTCTTCTCCAAATCCAAGCAGGAGAGTAGATGGTTCTAAAAAGCTTGGTGTGAGTATTACACTTGAGGCACACGGTACACATTTTGTCTTTGAACGAATATGTGTGCGAATATGTTCGGTGATGAGTCTGGTGGTGGTGGTCTGCTATTTCCTGTCATCCTTCATAAATGTTAGTAATGCGTCTAATGTGTAGTTTCGCAGATACATAATGTCTTTTAACTTCTTCAGGAATCTATACCTTGTCGAGAATGTGACTGAAGTGGTTTCTGCACTCACTAATTCAATTATGCGCCCTGTATAAGGGACCATGTTCCAAATAAATTCATTGCAATACATTAATAGTAAATCAAAATATAAATTCCTTTAAATGTTTTTGTTGACGTGTGCCTCCAAGGCATAACTTGGAAGGCAGAAGTGGTGCAGTAACTTCTATTGGCACAAGGCTTTGAGCACCCATGAGGGTTGGAAGTAGGACTTCTGCTGCGATGGCGCCACTTAATCAATTTAGGCACGTCGCTGGAGGGGAGGGGCATTTTTCTCCAGACAGCCTGCCACCATGGTACTGCGCTATGACCGCCACAGGACTTTCGGATCCACAGATTTAACGAGCGTTCTCCGCGTGACAACTCAAATATCCATGCCTTACTCGTTTTCGAACTCAGGACCACTCGAGTGACAAGCTAGGATCGAAACCACCATACCGAATTAAATTAAGAATAATAAATTTGAATAATAAATTTGAATAATAAATTTGAAGAATAAATTTGAATAATAAATTTGAATAATAAATTTGAATAATAAATTTGAATAATAAATTTGAAGAATAAATTTGAAGAATAAATTTGAAGAATAAATTTGAAGAATAAATTTGAAGAATAAATTTGAATAATAAATTTGAAAATAAATTGTTAATTAAAAATATTTTTAATTAATGATTTCTTTTCCCCAAATTTCAGATGTCTGTAAAAACTGGTTGAGTTCAAAAGTCCTATTCGAATTTTATATTGTCTAACCTAACTTATGTTGAAACTAAGTAATTTTTGGATAACATAAACGGCCATCATTCGAACACAAGCATTTGTGTAATCAGTCGCGGACGCAATGTTTATTAGAAATATTCCTAAGAATATATTTCATTTGAAAGAAAATAAATACGTTTAAGTTAGCGAATGTCTGTTTAGAAGTTCATAGTAAAACATAAGTTAATTGTTAGACAGTATAACACGGTTATATTGTCTTCAAAGGGACCATGATGTTTATGATGATATAGACGAGTAACGTTATTAATAAGGTTTAAGAGTAGTAAATCACACATGTAAAAAACGCATTTAATACTCATATTATTAATTAAAGTTAGAAAATGACAACAATTACATAAATTTTAACCATATGTTCTATTAGTAATAGTAATTTATGTTCTCCTTCTCCGGTAAGTAATTTTCGCCAATGGCCCTCGTGTACCTATAGTAAAACGATAATTAAAACTAATCCCTACCCTTTAATTAATTTTTTAGACGGGAAATCTATTTTAAATTTGGCGACATTTTTCATCATTTGGCGAACAAAATAAAATTTAAATAGTTAAAACGTTTTTTAAAAGATTTTTAAAAATTATTTTTTTATGTATATTTCGCGTTATAGCCAAACAGTTAACTTAAAAATGGTCACTATAAGTAGAATATTACACTGGTCACAACAATTAGGGGAGCGCATGGTTTAAACCTTTTAACCCCCAACCCCCAACGATTTAATTTGGAATCATCAGATTGCAAATTTTTTCCGACTAAGTTAAGCTAGCACTTATGTATCGTTAGATAGAAAAATCAATTCTTTTGAAGAATTAAATAATGCTTGATTTAATTATATGAAAAATGAAAACCATGGTAAAATAAAATTCACTGTGGAATAATTTTAGCAAATAAATTGACCCTAAATTCTTCAGTCATGCATTTTTTAGATGTTTGAAAATTTATTTTAACTAAATTTAACAAATAAAGTTGAAAATATTTATTGATATAATTTATTCAAAATTATGATTCCAATTTTTCCCTTAAATTTTAGTTTAAAAATTGGTATATTTTCTCCAGTTTTTTACCATTTAATTTTAGATGCGTAATGAATATCTTTCACAAATTTTAGATTTTTATAACAAAAAATTAAAAGTTGAGAGTGAAAGTCAACAAAACTACGCCAAGTGCTCCCATAATTGTTTTGAGCAGTGTATAACATTAAGGTCTATGAGAAATTCACGGAACCAAACATTTCTGACGTTATAAACTTGTTTCCGTTGTAAAGGTCGTTGTAACCGAGTTTGAGTGTTCAGTCAAACCTCGTTAACGCGAACTCGAAGGGAGCTCCGAAACATTTCGTGTTCACCGAATTTCATGTAAACCGTCAGGATTTTTTTTTTACATTGAACCAGTGAATTTTTTAAAAAATTAAAATCGAAAAATTATTTTTATTTTATTATATATTATGTACTAATAATACAAGCATACAATTAGTAATTCAATTAATATAGTGCATTTGGAGTAGTACATACTATCGAAAAATTAGGAAATTTATTAAGGAATAACGCCAGACAAATAATATGGCGCTTGAACCGCGGAAGAAGAACCAAGTTAAAAACAGGATTCTGATCACCACTACTCGACAAGCAGATTTCAATACGGACAGATTCCCTGTCGATGAAGGGGTATTTCCCCTGTACTTTTATTTTTACTAGCAAATTTATACCCGTTCTTTGCACGGATTAAAAAAATATCAAATCGACCCAAGTATGCGTACCATATAACCTGTTATAGGATCAGAAACTTTGTTCCCGCTTATTATAAAGTATAAAATCCCGTTTCATTGCTTTAAAATTCAAAAATGAAAAATACGCTATAAAATGCAATCATAAATGTCATCACAATTCCCTCATAAATACATAAAACCTTTTAGCTCATTTGGCGCATTTTGGGAAATAATTTAGACAGAAAATAGATATAGATACAAACACACCCATTATACAGCTCTAACACAATGACCTTTGAACAACCGACCAGCTTATAAATTATTTATAAAAGAAATTGCCCATTTGGCGAGTTTTAGTTAATAATTTGGCGAGTTTGGCAAAGTATTTGACGAAAAAAATAAAGACATAAAACCCTAATATGCAGCTCTAGTGCGATAGCCTTTATTTTCCATCATATTTCGGTAATAGCTTAACTATACATTTAATCTGTCACCTATACCTGTTGACTGCATGTATGTAATAACTATACATACATGCAGTCAACAGGAAAATCAATGAAAAAATCACATCAAATAAACCTCACAATAAAATACGGGAATGGAGACTGGCGGAATTACGCCACTTGAAACATATCAATAATTTTTCAAATAATGAATTTAGCTTCTGACGGAAATGGCAGCAGAATAAAATAAACATTTTCGATTTTAATTATTTTTGTTAAAAGTTTTATTTAATTTTTTTCAGCAGATGGCATCAGGAAAAAAAATGATCGGATTTGAGCCAAAAATGTGTAGTTTTTTCAGAAAATTCGAATTTTCTCTAAAAATAGTACATTTTGAAACCTAAAAGTTCAAAAATGATAATCTAAGTATAAACTACGCATTTGTGCCAAGTTACGAGTCAAACAGATATCTAGTTTTAGAGTCTATAAGTAATATACATACATACATACACAACTTCAGTTTTATTATTATAGATGAACAATACAATATTTTCTTACCTTACTGAAACGAATAATGGGTACAAACCTTTTTTTTCAGCAAAACTAAAGCTTTTCTCTATTGGTGAATTACTTTGCTGTCCTACAATATCGATTCATTTCTCCACATAAGACAAAGTATTATCTCTACCGAAGTATATTAACAACATTAACGTTTTAGTAATGTTTTGCATACTTGAAATTTTAACCGATAAATTAAAAGCGATAACGTTTAACTAATAGCAATAATAAGGAACTATAAATCAAAAAATAACAGACGATAAAAAGTCATTTTGAGAGCGAAATCGAAACAACCAATGAAATCGCAGGAAATGAAAAAAAAAAGAAAACAGGTGAGTTACATCATCTGAAACAACTCTATTACCTGATTGCTGTCAAAGTCTATGTAGTAGAAAAGAGCTCGGTGCTAAAAAAATTTTAGTGGGGTAACTTTTCATTAATTATTTTAAGCTGTAGATGGCAGCACCACAAAAAAGTCAAATACCGTATTGAAATAGTAAAAGTTCTTATTTACTCTCTAATGGAAGGTTATAAATTACTGGATATACAGTCATCGCTTAACACGAAATTCCGTTTAACGTGAAATGAAAGCGTTTCCCCTGACTAAAAAGGTTTGAGCTAATGCTAAAAAAATCTCTTAACGTTCAATCGCTTTAGGCGAAATTCCGCTTAACCCGAACAAAAATATTCGGAATTTGACTTCTTTTTTCCTTGATTTCGAATCACAAATGAAACAAAACATAAAAAACAGCAACGAACATCCTAAAAATAAATTGTCTTCTACTTCTGAGAAAATCACGAGATCTTCCACGATTCGTCAATTTTAATCGGCAGGTCACGGATGATCCATTACGTCATGAAAAGCGTAGGTGTTTCTCTACAGAGGTAAAAGGTTAAGAACTTATGAGATTGCAACTGGTTCTCATATAAACTTATTGATTTTCATTAAAAATGAATCGAAAGCCTCAGTATATTTCTTCAGTAACTAAACAAATTTTTTTAATGATATTGACGACAAATCCTTTAAAAAAAACGGAAATTGCGTCTAAATAGCGTTTGTAACTATGCACTGTTCTTAATTGGCTATTCCTTAATAAATTTCCTAATTTTTCGATAGTACGTACTACTCCAAATGCACTATGTTAATTGAATTACTAATTGTATGCTTGTATTATTAGTACATAATACATAATAAAATAAGAATATTTTTTCGATTTTAATTTTTAAAAATATTCACTGGTTCAATGTAAAAAAAAATCCTGAGGTTAACATGAAATTCGGTTAACACGAAATGTTTCTGTGCTCCCTTCGAGTTCGCGTTAACGAGGTTTGACGTACTGTACACTCAAACTCGGTTGCAACGACCTTTACAACGGAAACAAGTTTATAACGCCAGAAATGTTTGGTTCCGTGAATTTCTCATAGACCTTAATACACTGCTCAAAACAATTATGGAAGCGCTTTGCGTAGTTTTGTTGACTTTCAGTCTCAACTTTTTATTTTTTATTCTAAAAATCTAAAATTTGTGAAAGATATTCATTACGCATCTAAAATTAAATAGTAAAAAACAGGAGAAAATATCTCAATTTTTTTAACTAAAAAAAATTGGAAAAATTGGAATCATAACTTTTGAATAAATTTTAGCAATACTTTTTTTCAACTTCAGTTGTTAAAATTAGTTAAAATCAATTTTTAAACATCTAAAAATTGCATGACTGAAGAATTTATTTTTTCAATTTATTTGCTAAAATTATTCCAGATTGAATTTTATTTTAATATGTATTTCATATTTTCATATATGTTCATATTTATTTTTTATGTTTCATATTTTCATATGAGTTGTTTATATTTAACTAGCTTTATAATCCCGGCGTTGCACGGGTGTACCCTTAATAAAGGTGATTGGGGTTTTTTTTTTATGTAAACATTTATTTTATACCAATTTATCCCTTATCCACTGGTCAGCACTCCATCGGTATATGATAATTTCCTCCCATTCTACTATCAGCATTAATGTTTAAAAAAATCAAATCGTATCCAGGCCCTTCTAGAAGTTAGAGGACTTTCCCATAGGCTCTGTTTAAATTTCCAGAATAGCTGTGATATAATGGCCAGTTTCTATTTGCCCTCCTACACCCGAAAATACCCAAAATGTGATGACCATTAAACTCCATATTCGACCATTCGACAGGGCTGGGGAGCCCAGTCGGTAAAGATGTTCGCCTTGCATGCGATAGGTCCCAGATTCGGGTCCGGGCATCGTCAAAATAACTGCCGACCTATAAACGGCCCATGCAGCCAAAAATGTCCTGTGTCCCGCATAATACCCCGTGTGGTGGGAGTGCACGTTAAATATTTTTCCGACGCTGCGTACGCGATGTCGTCCTTAAAAGTTGCATTGGGTGCCTACTCAGGTGTCGGCTCGTCTCCTGACTGTGGTTCTAAATTAAGACGTCCGTGGCCAATAGCCCTCGTGTATAGCTCTAGCTGGACAATAATTCAAACTAACCCTAACCCATACAACGGGATGCAAATAGCTACCTTACGTTAAATTTTCAACTTCGCCAAAAACCGCCAATGCCAAAATTCAATCGGCCATTATATCATCTGTACCAAATTTCCAGTTTCATAAACATAAAATACATACGCTATACGTAGAGATAATCGACATTTCTTCGAAGTATTCATTATATCTAGAATAGTTATCGTCTTCTTTACTGTCATCAGACATTGTAGCAATATCTTCATTGACGTCAAATCTTGCTAGACGTCAAATTTATTGTCTTTTGTTTTTTTATAAAGTTCTTAATAATATGATTGATTCTACTTACATTACTAGTACTATAAAATTTAATGTGCCTTCTAGAGTTACACGTAATCGTTGTTTGTTTTATTTGAATTCTAATCGGAATAACTGCATTTTAAATTTTTGTCTATATAAATTTTAAAACTTATAATAGTGTGTCTGAGGAACTGGATATATTTTGTATGCCTTTTAATGTTTTTAAATCTAATTGTCGGAGGTTATTCTCTTTGTAATGTTTTTCTTTTTGTGTATTTTTGTTGTTTTCATTGTCTTTTATGATGTGCATTATAATTGGATTTTTCTGTTATGTGCATCTGAAACAAACAAATAAATAAATAAATTTCTTACCATTTGTAAACATCAATTAAATTAAATTCGGTAACAAAAAAAATCAAAACGTTTAAATTCTATTGATAAAATGAAATAATGATATTCAAATAGCAATCCTACTAATTAAACTCACGTGCTTTGACGTGTTTATACTTAATTTTTACTCACGCTGAACAAGCTGAAATTTTTTTAAATTAGAAAACGAAACTTATAAATTAAAAGTTCATAACAATGCTATTCCTATGGAGAAATCGGCTCACGTTTTGCCTTCCTAAACCCGTTCAGGTTCGAATTTCGAAAAATCGCTTCTTAAATGACGCCTACGATATAAAAAGAATATTTTCCTAAAATTTGGTAGCTCTATCTCCAGTAGTTTGGGCTGGGCGTTGATACGTGAATGAAAGAATAGATCAGTGAGTCAGTCAGTCAGGACTTTGCATTATATATATAGAGAGAGATTAGTTGTATCGGCATGTTTGTAGAATGCCTTGCCTAGTTCTTTAAAGATAGGGTTCAGTGTTACTGAATTTCTATCAAGATATCTGATAGTCTTTCGAAATAAAATTAAAAAGGTAATTTCAGTCAAAAAGCTGACCCGTATTAATCTGTTAAATTACTTAAATTACTGTTAGCGGTTTTTTTTTTAGGTTTCTTAAAGTTTGTTCTTTGCTTTGTCGTTATTGAAGTTCAAGCTTTGTGTACTGATGCATTGTAAATTATAGTTTCTATAGTAAGTTTGGTTTGAATATCTCTTAATGCTAAAATTTTGTTGGCGAACGTTCTGATTTGTAAGGAATGTTTTATTTTATTAGTTGTATAGGCTTAAAGCCATACCATATATGAAGTTAATTTTGCTAGATTGTCTTTGATATTACCAGTATGTTTGATGTAGAATGCCTTACCTAGTTCCTTAAAGATAAGGTTTCAGTGTTACTGAATTTCTATCACGATATCTGATAGACTTTCGAAATAACATTAAAAAGGCTGGGCTCGGGTACTTCAGTATACTGCAGTCGTATTAAATTCTATAAAAGTTATTGTTCGGCAAAAATTTCTTTTTTTTTGTTGTTTTTACTTATCTATGTCTTAATTTTATTAACTTGACCTGTATTAAAAAAGTCATTTAGTACATTTAGTGAAAACAATAACACTTACCTACTTTAAAAGACCATAAATTATTTAAATTAGTTACATTAAACAAGTATTTAAGGATACTTTTTTATTTAATTGTGTCAAAAGAATTATCTTTGGCTTTTTATTCATAGATGAAGGTGTTATTACAGTTCAAAGAATATATTAAAGTAAGAGACAATGTCAATATCACTTGCCTTCATTCAACCATTCAAGAGACTTTCCAATTAGAGCAATCTAGCTATTTGTTAAAAAAAATCCATCAAATCAAAGTTCAATGAATACATTGACCTTGAAAATGAGGATGAAGTCAAAGATAAAGATAAGATCAAGATCTTGCTGAAGCAAGAGAATGTCCTTACATTTTCACAAGACATCATTAGACTTCATTATTAGAGACCACCACAATTTATTTAAATGTTTATTTCCTGAAGTAACTCTAAAGCCTAAACATCACTTTCTCATCCATTACCCGAACCTTATTTTAGATTTCGGACCCTTAGTTATTTGCTGGTGTATGTACTATGAATCGAAGCATTTATATTTCAAGCGCATTGCACAATGCATTAAAAAATTTCAAAAAAGCCTACCCTTATCTGAAGAGCTCAAGTGCAAAATAAGTTAAGTCACTTTTGGAAAAAATTGAGTTGGTTAGCTTTTCATACAGGCATTGTAGGAAAGGATCCACCAAAATTTTGATTTGCACAAAAAAAGTTTTTAACTTTTTGTCAAAAGTCACTTTTTTTGTGCAAATCCAAATGTTTGTTGATCCCTTCCTACAATACCTGTATGAAAAGCCAACCAACTCAATTTTTTCCAAAAAGTGATTTAACTTGTTTTGCACTTGAGCTCTTCATATATGGCTAAGAAGCATCAACTATTGCAATGCTATCTGAATTGCACTTCTGCGAGGTACATTGGCAAGAAAAATTTCAGCACTAATGCTAAACCTCTGGTCAATAACATGTATTCTCAAGAAATCTCTGATGCCCTCATTGGTTATAATGATTATTTTGTCACAAAAAAGGCCCAAATTAATGGAATTATTTATAAACCTGGTATGTGTGTTTTAACTAATTTTCTTGTAGAAGAACCTGTATTTTCCAAAATTATTGTAATAATTTGTAAAGATGACAATGTTAGGTTTGTTTGTCGCACCTATGGGTCTTATGAGCTTTTTCATATTGGTGGTTATTGCCTATTAGGCAACGGGGAGGTAAATGTGGTATCTGTAAATAACTGTATAGATAAATATCCTTTATCTGTTTATAAGAACAGTAATAATCAAGTTGTAATTCCTAAGTACTTAATTTTGAGCATTAGGCCTCTCCTTTTTTTAAAAGTGTAATTCCAATTTTTCCAATATCCTTCATTGTGGCTGATAACCTTGGATCGCACCAAATAGGAGGTTACACGTGTTTTAGTGGCACCTCCGTAGCGTGTGGATTTTGTTTGGCGTCTTCTCTTGAGATACAAACAATTTTTGATGACTCTAAATTTATTCGTAGAACCAAGACCATGCATGAACAGCAGATAAAAATGGTTAATTTACTGATAAATATGATTAATTTATATGTTTATAAGTACAGGAATTACAACTTGATTATTACTAAGTACTTAATTTTTGAGCATTAGGCCTCTCCTTTTTTAAAAATGTAATTCCAATTTCTTTGGCTATAAGTATGTCTGTATTCCGAGTTCCTTTCTTTAAAAACAAGAATTGTATTACCTAATTAATGAAATGAATTGAATAAAATATGTTAGTGTTTAAATAATTGTGAGTCTTATTTTTTTTACAGAATATTATTTACCTAAACTTCAACTAATTAAATATTTGTTATAAATGATTAAAAAAAAGACTTTCAAATCTTAACTAAGGCAAACCAGGCTAATGCGAATCGTAAGTAAGAACTATAAGCTTAGTAAATAAGAACAATATTAAAAGAAAACCCTTTAGTGTTTACTTTTCAGTTCGCACTTATTATGCTGGAAAAGAACTCCAATTACGCCGGACAGTTTGTTATTCGAAATTAAATTTAAAATGTATTATTAAAGTATCATACAATGTTGTTGGAAAATATTAAATTCATACATCAACAAAAGAAATAATCACATAAGAATGTTTAAATCGGTGCATAAAAAGCTTTACAATCTTACTCTAAGAATAAATATAGATTTACGAGTAGAAAAAGTATGAAAACTTGGCTCGACCTTACAAAAAATTTGGTGCTTGGTTTTACCATTTATTGGTGTTACCACAGGCACCAAGTTTTGGTTCAACGTCGAACCAAAATTTGGTGCCCGCGGTAGCACCAATAAATGGTAAAACCAAGCACCAAACTTTGGTTGCAGCTGGAATTCACCAAATTTTGGTGTATAAGGTCGAACCAAATTTTTAACAGTGTACCATGGTTGCAGGCTGTTTGGAGAAAAATGCCCTTCCCCTCCAGCGACGTACCTAATTTGAGGAAGTCATATGCTCGTTCAGTTATATATGCTCGTGCTACATCATATGCTCGTTATGCTAAATAATACTAAATTGAAGATTAATATGAAAGTTATTATGGCAATAAACATTCATTAAGTTTCCCAGCTAGATTTTTTTATCATAGTTTCGAAGAGCATAATGTAAGTTATGATGGCTCCAAATATGCTCACGACAAAGCTGCGAGAGATGGGTACGATCTGGCCGACCGTGAAATTGAACTCGTCTTCTACCCTCATCAAGAAAATTAACTTGTTAGAGGACGGTTGAGTGTCATGGGAAACAACACAAAAGTTCTTGACTTGCTCTGTCAACTCGCTGTAGGTCTCCGACACCGAACATGCAGAACCAGTCGTCGCCAAAAAGAGCACACCATAATTCATCATACTTCCGTTGTAGACGACCCCGTCGAAGCACAATGGACACTCGCCGTAGGCGTAAGAATTACGCATGAGGGAGGAAAGGGCAAAAAAGATAATTGTCGCAATGTAGATGGTCTGAAATAAAACAAAGTCAGACAGTTCGTTGTCCAGTTGCCGGAGTGTCCTCCGGACAGAGAGGAAACACCGCAAGAGCTTTTGGTAATCTCTGTGGCACTCTTCAGTACGTAGGACTTTGAAAACCTTCTGTTTTACTACGAATCTCACGTGGTGACAAATTAACACGTAAAAAACTGCGATCACCTGCAATGGGTAATTATAACAAAATGATTGGTTAAAATTGTAACAGAAGTCGACTAGCTTGAAAACTTCTTCCTGTGGTTGTATGCCGAAGATATAAGAAACGTATCTAGATTTTCGCATGTAAATTGTTCTACTGGCCAGTGCCAGAATGAAAAACAGAATGGCGAAAACCAGATATGGATAGAGAAAGAGCTTGAGGAATTTTCCAGCATGGTTTTCGTGACGACTCATTCTTTGGGCGATCTGCTTCAGTGACTGGTATCTTCTTAGCAGCTTGAAACGGTTGACGAAAATTGTAAAATGCAAGACGGTCACAGCCACCAACATCGAGGAAAAGGGATATAAGAGTATGTGGCATATCATGTCGTATACATGAAACAATAGTATGAATGCGCTCAAAAATACAGCAGCTATCTCAAACGGACGACTTTTCTGTGATTTTCCGGATATAGGCATAATGGCGCTAATGCCAAACAAGATAAAAACCAGTTTATAATATAACTTCATCTTAGCAAATTTAATTGAACAATTGGCTTTCTAAGAGTGTTAGAATACCGTGTTCTTTGAGTGATAACAACTTTATGAGAAACAATAGGTCTACTTGAAATATTGATCGATTTGAATACTAGGTTTTCGAATCATCTTCGAAAAAAATAATTTTATTCAATCCCATTTATAGTTAAGTATTTTATGACGACTATAACCTAAATAGCCAATCATGTAACTTAGGATATAGGAAAAAGAATAAATGAGCGAACTTTCTTTCAAAATAATTTCATATGTTCTTTAATTCTAGAAAGAAACGCCTTTCGAATATTTAAAGCGTTACTCTGAACGAAGCATAAACTAATCACATTTATAAATGGCCAGGCATAAATAAAAACAAAATAGCTCACGCAAACTTTTATTACTTTTCTTTAGATGTAGACACTTTTATCTATAATGATGTATTGTAAATTCTATTAGCAACAACATTCAGTATCCTTTCTAATGATATATAATTCGGTTTCAATTTCCATCTTTAAGTTCAAAACAATCTTTCAATGGTAAATGCATGCTTCAATGTAGACAAGGCAGGATAAAAAAATGCGACTTTTTAGAATTGGAAAACCATAAAAAAAATTACTAATGACGCGAGCGTAACTACAGGGGTTGGACAAAATGATTGACACAACTTACAAATTCTTATATTTTTTTCACATTCATTATTAATTAGATCCGAAGTTCTTTATAAATTGGATGGACTGCTCCCAGTGCTAATAGATATCAATAATTTTTTGCGACTAAGAGACCTGTAACTTCAAATACTATAGGAAAAGTTTACACAAATAGTGCTTAATGGCACACCAAAATAACTTCTTTTTTTACTTGGTCAAACCATGCGTTTAATTAGATTCATATGTGTAAAATACGATTTCTTTTAAACAAAACAAATAATGATCGCATAATTGAGATAAACTTTATACATCTTTTTGCGCAATGGCGTCAAGAATTAAGTCTATGGGATCTACAGTTCCTATAATAACGATTTATGTTTTCAATTTGTGATAGACATTAATGTTATAATATCCTACTTATAAGGACAACTTTTAAGTAACTAATCGGTTATAACGCTAAATATATACATTTACATGATATCTAAAATGCCTTTTAAAAAAATTCGTTATCACTAATTAAATTTTGTTTTATTGGCCGAATGATGTAAAATAATGCCATATTTGATATTTTTTCCCGTCTAAAAAAATATTTACCGGATTTGGGATAGTTTATATTATCGTCGCAATAGAGCTACACAAGGGCGTTTGGCGAAAATTATTAGCGGAGAAAGAACAAGAAGTTCATAAAGAACTAAAATAGCCTACTTTCCTGTTACTTAAATACTTACTGAAGTTCTAATCGGGAAAAAAACTAGGTTCCTAAAGTAAATATCATCAACAGCCGTTTCTACACTAGATTTATACACATTAGAAAAAAAAATCGAAACACAGCACCCAGCTATAATTTAAACTTCTAAAAGCCAAAATCAACTATTTTCCTTAATATTCGTTCGCAAATTAATTAAATATTATTTATCATCTACTCGTGATTATTTGTAGTTCGAAGAATAAATATTTATTAATAACAAAAGTAATGAACTACTCCGAACTGCATTAAAAAACAAGAAATGTAAATTAAAACTAAGCATAATTGCATGCAAAAGTATGCCTTGCCGCTTTCTTGGTAGATAATTAATGAATAATCAAAGAATCAAATTGTTCTACATTTTATGACGTCATTCCAAACTGATTCATGAAATATTATTTTGCTTCAAATATGTTTAAATAAAGTTCTCATGCCATTGTTGATTGGCAACAGTGATTTAAATGACCAAATTGAATTTCAATGCTAATTCAATGGGAAATTCGCCGACAGATAGTAGATTTATGTCCGTCCGGACGTACAGACAGGCGGACAAAAAGTATGAAAGTTGGGTATCTGAGGTCATAGCTTTCTAACAAAAAAAGAATTTTTAAGATCCGATGATTAGAACAGATTTTGGAAGGGGGGTACGGACGGACAGACAAACGGACAGACGGACGGACAGACGGACAGACGGACAGACGAACAGATGGACAGACAGACAGATGGCACTCAACCGCATTTTCAATACCTACAGTGATTTAAATGACTCAACAATTGAATTTCAATTAATTCAATGGGAAATTCGCCGACAGATAGTAGATTTATGTCCGTCGACGTACAGACAGACGGACAAAAACGTATGAAAGTTGGGTATCTGAGGTCATAGCTTCTAACAAAAAAAGAATTTTTAAGATCCGATGATTAGAACCGATTTGGAAGGGGGTACGTGACAGACAGACAGACGACAGACAGACATCGACCGCATGTCAATACCTACTTTTTCATTTTTTTAATTCTTTCGAATTAAAAAAAGAAAAGTAGGCTAAAAATTAAATTACTACTACTAATAGAACATATGGTTAATATGGATGTCATTTTATAATTTTAATTAATAATATGAGTATCAAATACGTATTTCAAATACGTAAATTAGGTTAGGCTACATCCCAGATTTCATTAAAAAATTTAAATTAAAGTATATTTAATACTAGCTTTATAAACCCGGCGTTGCACGGGTGTACCCTTACTAACGGTGATTTTTTACGTAAACTTTTATTTTAACCAATTGATCCCCTCTCCACTGAGCACTCCACCAGTATATTAAAAATTCCTCCCATTCTAATATCAGCATTAATTTTTAAAAGAAGTCCGATAGTATCCAGGCCCTTCTAAGAGTTTCCCAAAGGCCGTGTTAAAATGTCAGATTAGCTATAATATAATGGCCAGTTTCAATTTACCCTCCTACACCCGAAAATGCCCAAATACTAGCTAGTAAACATTCCACTCCATATTCGACCACTTTGACAGGACTGGGGAGCCCAGTCGGTAAAGGCGTTCGCTTGCATGCGATAGATCCCAGATTCGGCCCGGGCATCTTCAAAATAACTGGCGACCTATAAACGGCCGGCCCATGCAGACAAAAATGTCCCGTGTTCCGAATAATACAACGTGTGGTGGGAGTGCAGGTTAAATATTTTTCAAAATCCCGTACGATTTCACCCTTAAAAGTTGCATTGGGTGCCTACTCAGGTGTCGGCTCGTCACTTGACTAAGGTTCTACATTAAGACGCCCGTGGCAAATAGCCCTCGTGTCTAGCTCTAGTGCGACGACAATTCAAACTAATCCTAACCCATACAACTGGATGCGAATATAGCTACCCTAGATTAAATTTTTAACTTCGCCAAAAGCCGCCAATGCCAAACTTCAATCCGCCATTATATCATAGCTGTACCAAATTGCCTGTTTCATAAACATAAAGTACATACGCTATAAGTAGAGAAAATCGACACTTCTTAGAAGTATTCATCAGATATAGAATAGTTATTGCCTTTACTGTCATGAGACATTGTAAAAATATCTTCATTTCTTACCATTTGTAAACATCTTTTAAATCAAACATATTAACAAATAATCAAAAGATTTAAATTCAATAAATAAAATAATAATATTCAAATTAAACTCACGTGCTCTTACGTGCTTATACTTAATTTTCGTTCACGCTAAACGCGCTGAAATTTCTTTTAAATTGAAATAAAAAGCATAAATTCTTATCTTACAATGCTATTCCTATGGAGAAATCGGCTCACGTTTTGCTACACCCGTTTGAGTTCGAATTTCAAAAAATCGCTAGAGAGACAGAGAGAGATTTAAATAACTAAAAATTTAATCCACATTGTAATAACATGCAAATTCCATTTTTATTTAATATTTTCACTGTTGCCATTTCTTCAAACGTACGAGAAGCTTTATTTAAAATAAAAATAAAACTCTTATAAAACTAACTCTCTAAAAAGAATATTTATATATGTAATATAATTTAGTTAGGATTGTTGTAATATCACAATAGAGTTATTTTGATGGTTCATTATATAAGTATGAGGAAGGATGCATAGAGAATTCTAACTTTGAATAAAATACAAGCAAAAGTTCGCTTTTATTTTTAAAGCATCAATTTTACTAATTATTTATTATTCTCTCTTTTGAAAGATATTCAATGAATATGGGAAATTGTGGCGACTAAAAGATATTTATTACAAAATGTTGCATCATTATTCTTCAAACAAACAATTTCAAACAAATTCAGCAAACGATAATTAGTATAGTTATTAATTTGCGAAAGAAAATTAATGAAAATAGTTAATTTAAGCGCTTAAAAATTTGAATTAGAAATAATTTATAAGCTAAAAGCCCTGTTTGGCGAATTTCTTTCAGAGGTGTATAAATAGTAAGTTTTTTGTTGAGCACAAATACTGTGTGGAAGCGGTTTAAGTGACAGATTCTGTAACAAACCTAGTTGTTAATGCACATTGAACTTAAGTGAAAAATTAGTCTTTCAAAATAGAAAATTTTAGGAAGTAGAAATAATTAATTTGGGTCTTTTATTGGTTTGTAACAAACTGCAAATATAAGTAAGCAGAAGTGCAAAAATTGACGACCATTGATCATTGATTTTTCTGTTGACTGCAGTATGCATATTTAAGCAATAAATGTATAGTTAAGCTATTACTGGAACTATGATGGTTAATAAAGCCCATCGCACTAGAGCTGCATATTAGTGTTTTATTCTTTATTTTTTCGCCAAATACGTTGCCAAACTCGCCAAATTATTAACTAAAACTCGCCAAATTGGCAATTTCTTTTATAAATAATTTATAAGCTGGTCGGTTGTTCGAAGGCCATTGTGTTAGAGCTGTATAATGGGTGTGTTTGTAGCTATATATCTATTTTCTCGCCAAATTATCTCCCAAAACGCGCCAAATGAGCTAAAAGGTTATGTATTTATGAGGGAATTGTGATGACATTTATGAGTGTATTTTATAGCGTATTTTTCATTTTGGAATTTTAAGGCAATGAAACGGGATTTTATACTTTATAACGAGCGGGAACAATAACATAAGTTTTTGATCCTATAACAGGTTATATGGTATACATATTTGATAATTTTTTAATCCGTGCGAAGAACGGGTATAAATTTTCTAGTACTTAATATGCAGATTGTTTACGCAATAAAGTTATCTTCGAATGCACCAGCCTACTTACGACTAACGTACTATTGCTATTACCTTCTTTCAAAATACATTTAATTCGCGTGTCAATAAAATATTTTATCTATCGTTCGTGTTTTAAACACAAATAAAAGCTATTTTATGGTGTGGCAATTCTTTGTAGTAAATTTAAATTTCTTTACTGAAAAAATCTACAATTCGACTTTTTCATTAAAAGAGTTCTCGGTAAGTACCATTAATTACCTACATAAATCACATCTTTTTTAATAATTTTCATTAAATAAAGCTAAACAAAATAATGTGCATTTCTTTTAAACTAAACCATTATGTTTTAGTCATTATCAAATTACACAATAAACTATATTAAACATGCAAAAAATATGTCGTAGTAATGTAATCGCGTTTAATAGTGCAAAGTAGGGGTAAAATAGTTTAGAATTCTAATTTACAGGTAAATTATAATACAAAAAAAAAACAAAGTTATTTTTACTTCATGTTGAATTTCATAAAATTAAAATTGAACCTGAAGATCTAGAAGTTTATGCTTATATAAAATTAGCTTTGTATGAAATCTCTAGTTATTTTACAGAACCAAGGGATACAATTTTGGCGTCGTTACACGTTAACGATAAATCGAATTATATTACTAAAATGCTCCTTTTACCTAGATACGTAGGGATAATTAGCGAACAAGACATAATTAAAATATTTTTTCAGATACTAACCAATCGTCATGTCCGTGATAACGAATTTTCTCAAGCAATTTATGGACGTCTGCATCTATAGACAGGTCCCATTAGAGGATTGCATCAATCCACAAACCGACGGAATACCTGATAACATCATTGTTCCTGTGCTTTTATTAGTGTCAACATCGGCACTCACAGGTATACGATATAGACTTCTTGTAATAATAGAGGTTAGAAAACGATATAGATGATAGGCGCGAAAAAAAAGTAAATCCGTCTGAAAGCCGCCAAAATATTGTGATATTCCAAAACGAATTGCAATTAGCACTCTTAATGAGATTTTAATTCGAAAAAACTCATTTTATTTTTGAATATTCGGCAATTATTATTTTTTTAAATGACAATTTGTACAGTTGTAGATTGTAGGGTACGGCTATGATATAATGGCCGGTGTGTTCTTTGCCGACTTTTTACGAGATTGCAAATTTAACGTAGGGTTTGCTATACTTATCGAGTTGTATGAAATTTTCAGTAAAATTTTTTAAACATTTGGGTATTTTCGTTGCTTAGCATCGTAAAGTAAATCGCAACTGGCAATTATATCATAGCTGTTCCTTAATTTTAAATTTATTGTGTGCAATGTTGCGCCGAATAAGTTGCCAAATATTTATCTTGAGCGCATAGTAGGAGCAATCACGGTTTCACTTCGCCAACGGGGTTTGCATTGTTTTCGGTTGGCTGCACGCACAAGAGCTACGTGAGGGCTATTGGTGGCGAGCCTGTATTTTGGAACTTTAACTTACGACGAGGCATACACCCGAACTGGCACCCAATGCAACCTTGTAGGCAATGGTTTTAACCCCTCAGCGGATTCATTGAATTCAAACCTCCATGTTTACAATAAAAAAAACCTCCAACAAATTATAATAAAAAATCGAAACCTAATTAGCCTACATGAGGAAAAGTTCTCGAACGAGGTCTATTTATGTGGTGCAAAATCTTAACTAAATAAAAAAAAATGTTTAGCGCCCCAAATGAAATGACCCTTAGAAAAACTGGTGGGATTGGGTAGAATTAAGGTATACATACACACTAGAAAAGGCCAAAAATAACCAAATTAGGCATTTTTTGGTTTTAAGTTAATTAGAATTTCCAATTCTTCCTCTTTAAAATGATGTAAAGTTTGCACTGATACTCCACTCTAATAAAAAGTTACAGAGGTTTTTCTAATCTTCCAAACTATGAAAGTTAGTTAGCTCTTATAACCTTTAAACTCAATTTTCTCAAAACTTCATTTTTCTCATGTGTTACTTTGCTTAAACAATGATAACTAAAGTTAAAATATTTTAAAATATTTTTACACGTACCCTCATAAACTTATGAATTATATCAAATATAAAAAAATTGGATTTTTAAGTGAAATATTAGAGAAAAAAAGTTCAAGTGTATACGTACACCTTAACGTTGCACTATAGACGAGGGCTATTGGCGACGGTCCTAATATTTTATAGCCACGGTCAAGTGACGAGGCCGGCCCCTGAGATGGCACTTAACGTAGACTTATAGCGTCGTAGTACGCGGCATCAGGACTTTGACGTCAGAACTTACGTCGATGGACGGTCATGAATTCAGATATCGGCGGGCGAAACGGCAGATTCAACATTCTCCATTTACATATACAGGGTGGTGCAAACAAAAGTCGCCCCGTCATGGAGATAAAAATAAGATAGAATTGTTACAGTCAAAAACCAACGCAAAAACCGGTTTGCTATGTGAAGCTATTGATCGCTTCAATATTAAGCCCAAACAAACGCTTGTCGAAATATTTGCCGGCAAAAATGCTTTGGTTTGACAAGCTAGTTGGTGTGCAATATAAAATGAAGGTTTGCACACAAATGTGTGCAAAAAAAGTCCCCACTAGTGATTATTTCGGCCGTTATTTATCCTAGAAAATCGAACCTTTTCGTTGATCCAGAACATTTAAAATTGATTGAAAGACACAAAATTTGCATAAGGAGCCGTCTTCAAATAATACGCACTAAGATCTGAACTCGAAAATAGCCCATGAGTATCTCTAATGTAGTGCTAATCCAATCCAACCAATGCAAAAAAAAGGTTTGCCGAGTGAAGCCATTGCACGCTTGAATAATTTTCTATTTCGACATGAAGGCTTTCAGACGGCTTCAATAGTTTTTCTCGCCAAGCATCTCAGTGCATTCCTATCTCTACGCCGGGGCCACTTTTATTTGCGCCACCCTGTACACGGCATTATTTATTGGAAAACGATGGGTGGTAAGATAAGCGTCATATTGAAAATATGGGCATCAGTAAACAAGTGGTATTATAATAAAACAAATTACTTCATTTAAGCAATTAGCTCTTAATGATATTTTATAATTAATTAATAAAAGAAAGTTTTCTTGCAGTATATTACTTCATGGGAAGAAATATGTTCTGCTCAGGTGATCTCGGCTCAGGAGACTCGCTCTCTGGCGCTGAGCTTTTGGAAACTTATGAAGCTGGAGACAGGCCCGTTTATGGCCCACATTTAGAAACCTATGAAACTGGGGACATTAGAAATACAGAGCCACCTCCTGAAATGTACACCCATGTTCTGGACCAAGATACAGAAGAAGAAATCATGGCGTGAAATAGAACATTTAATAACTAAAAAATCATCAACTTTGAATTAAATCTGGTTATAAATATAAAATTTTAGTTAATAAGAGCAAGATAATTGTATTTTAAATCATATATTTACATGCATTATTTATTAACTTGTAATGATAGAGAACACTTATATATTGAGGTGTTCTTTCCTAAATTTTGTACATTGCTGTGAAAATAAAAGTATGAATTAAAATGTAACATAATTTGTTTAAAAGGCAATTTGCACAATTAGTGTGCCTTGCTTCTAAATAAATGGTTAAAAAATGCATTTATTTAAATAAGTGGTAGAAAATATTTTTTCTTTTCTAGCCATAACACTACTATTAATTTTCATGATAAAGAAAAAGAAACTACGGGAGGAATAAATCTAATCAAAGATTGATAGTGGCTCAATGTTTAATTAGTAAGCAAGGATGAGACTGATTAAAATGAGGACAAAGAAACTGAAAGCGAAATTCTTAGTAAATTATACAATGTCAAAGGAAAACGAAAAGGGAGAGGAGGGGGGGACTTGTTTAAAATAAGACTATAAATATCAATTTTTTTTTTGGGGGGGGGATAAACCCATCTCGATGAGGTGTATAGTTTAAAACAAGAGTAAATTCACTCTAGTCATTTCGGGCGAGGGTGGATTAACTCTTGAGTGGTTTTAAGATACTCACATATTGGGACACATATTTTCATGCTACAGGTAAAATGGCTTTGGGAAATAGTAATGAATATTCAATACAACAACAAAAAATCTTAGAAACTATCGCTGAGCTACAAACGTTAATCAAATAAATTTTCAATATTTAAAAATAAATAAAAGTTAATCAAATTAGTCATAGTTCAAAAAAGGCAAATTTGTTTTAAAAAACTGTTTTGGGAAAAACTTTTTTGGGGAAAGGCAAAAATAAGAATTCCGCTAAAAACAGAAGAATCTCATGATGAGTAAGAGATCCCCAGTACCATGACAAATAACTCATTTGTATTACATAAAGAAAGATAGATTAAAAATTATTTTACATTTAGCATTTCGTTCATAGCAACTTCACAGTCTTTCGAAAATAAATTTTGAAACCAGTTATATTCAATCCATCGTTCAAACATATACAGGCTAAAACACAGCAAGACAACAAAAAAATTATTAGCATTATTCAAACATTTTTCGGGTAAGGATAAGTAAAAAAAATTGCCAGGCATACAAGGTTGCCAGTCAAATTTAGGAAAAAAATAGTTGCTTTATTTGAATGGAATTTCCAAAATAGTAGCAAAAAAAAGTCACCTCATTATGAAAATAGTAGTGAAAACAGCTGCTTCAAATTTAAATACTATGTGTATAATCAAAAAATTTCAAGGATTTATGATTAATTTTAATTTTAAAAAAAAAACAGTTTATATTTGCAAATAAATAACTTTGCATTTAAGTTTTAAAGATGCAAGGGTTATTTTCGTAGATAAATATTTCATAAATATAAGATTTTGTAGATTTTATAGATTCATAGAAATTAATTGTTGGAAAATACATCTCATGCATGTAATCATGTCTTGACATTCCAAGCCTTTTTATTGTTCATTTTTTTACCTGTTAAGGATGACACACTAAGTGGTATACACAGGACCAGCTATCTAACTTCTAGTCAAGGATAGGGTCAGCAGCGCTACAAATAACTACAAACTAAATGTGAACAAAATTAAATGACCTTTTATTCTGTCTTGAGCATAGAACAAAAATGAACAACAGATAAATACCAGTAAAATATGAATAACAATAGTGCATACAACAAAAACAATAAAGTAAACAATTTTCATAAAAAGAAATGCACATCATAATATTAAACCACAGTTTTACAAAAACTTCTTTTGCACATATTGATTATTTTAAGGATAATTACTTTGAAATGCTTACTAATTCCTTTTTAGATTAAAAAAAAACATCTCTTGAAGCATTTGTATGGGTAATAAAAGTATCATAGGATATTCTTCTGTACAAATATGGTTTTGCATAAGATAAAATTAAAGATATCGAACATTTCCAAACGGTTAGCAGATTTTCTCTATTAAGCTGAAATACAATAATATTTCTTTGCAGACATTTTAAGAACGTTTTTTTAATAAATAAATTTAAAATGAGATTCTGAAAATATTTAAATAAACAAAATACATAGCATTTTATATTGATTTGTAAAGAAAACACTGAAAAAAATGAATATCATAGAGAAACTTTGAATCATCACTAAAAAACACAATTTGAAATTGAGTAAAAATAAAGTTAACTAAGGTTTAAATGTTCAATTAAAAAGTCAAACCAACAAACATAAACAAAATGTTCAGATATCGTTGGTCCAGTAACAAAACCAAAATTGTGCCAAATTCAAGGAATTGGTGGCTTTTGAAAACGGTGGGTAAAAACAGTTTCTGAATTTCCCTCCCAGTCTCTTGCACAATTATGGTTTTTTTAGGGTTTTAGGTAGAATTATCGTTGCACTAGAGCTACATCCATTGGCGATGGACATTGCAATTTAAAACCACAGTCAAGCATTGTGTCGAAACCTAACTAGGCAGCAACGCAATTTTTGGGGGACATTGTATGCAGCCTAAGGACTTTCATACTTTTCAGGACTTTTCATAAACACTCACACGCACACACACACAGGGATTATTCGTCAAAAAGTTTAGCTAAACAAGTCGGTCATAGGACGGCAGTTATTTTGCCAATCTCCAGGATTGAAACCGGGAACTTTCGCATGCAAGGCAAGCCCCTTACCAACTGGGCCCCTCAGCACCTCATTCATGGTTTTGTTATTGGACCGATGATATAAGGTCATTCAAAGTAACACAATAATTTGGATGATGCAAGTGAGTGACTAATAAATGCTTTTGAATATACCGTCGAAACTTGTTAACGCAAACTCGCTTAACACGAAATTTCGCTTAATATGAACTGAAAGCATTTCCCCGGCCTATAAAGCTTTGAGCTAATGCTAAACAATCTCTTAACACGAAATCGCTTTAGGCGAAATCCCACTTAACCCGAACAAAAAATGATGATTTGACTTTTTTTTCTTAGGGATTCAAAGTTACGAAGAACAAATGAAGCAAAAGATTTTTAAAGAAAGCGGAAAGTGATCATCATAAAACTAAATATTCTACTTCTACATTTGGGAAAATCACAAGATCTTCTATGATTCGTCAGTTTTAATTCAATTGCTGTTCCTTAAAAAATTTCCTAAATTTTCTATAGTATGTACTAGTCCAAATGAACTTTATTAATTGAATTACTAATTCTATACAGTGTGTTACATTGTAAAATTAGAATAATTTTTAGATGTTATTTTTTTTTTAAACTATTCACTGGTTTAATGGAAAAAAAATCCCGACGGGAGTAACATGAAATTCGATTAACACGAAAAGTTTTGGTGTTCCCTTCGAGTTCGCGTTAACGGGGTTCGACTGTATTAAAGACAAAATATTCATGAATATTCATTCATTCGATCATAACACTTGTCATTGAAACAGAGGAACTAAAAAATACAATGAATTAAAGAAGCATTTCAGATTATTGCAAGCTGTAATGTTCTGTTTTTTATCCTCCAGATTAAAGTATTTATCAGTTAGTAAAATAAATCACACTAGTATAAACTGATTTACATGTAACTTCTTCTGAGGGTGCTGTTGTTTAATGAAGTTAGATTTTAAATCGAATAATCATAAATGAATTGAGGATGGTAAAATGCGAAGTTTTTTAATTTTGATATTAAAAAAAACATAGAAACAAAAAAAACACCAGTGATTCTATAATTCAGCAGTAAACAGTCCAAATGAATCACAAATTACTTTTAAGGCAGGTGCCATGAAAAAAACTTTTGGTAGTGAAAAAACTCAGTTTTTCCAAGTATGAGACTTTCATATGCTTGGGAAAGAATAAGTGAGGCATTAAGAAAGTAAGGCATTCTGTAAATGCTTTTAAAATCTGTGATGGATGGTACAACATGGGAGATTTATTGTAAAATGATCCTATATGCAAAAAAAATTATAATAGAACAGGGGAATACTGATGTTTTTGAATTTAAGATGAAAGAGCCTTGGTATTGGATAATTGCGCATTTCAAGCACTTTTTACACAATTTTATATTTGTGATTTAATATGCATAAAAAACTCCTTTAAAGTTGAATGATTTAAAAACCTGACAACATTTCAAAATACAAAAAAGATTGTATAACAATTTAAATAAATCTATAAAACATAACAACAGATGACCAGTAATATAATTCTTATAAAAATAAATTCCTATAACGAAATATATTTTTTTCAGAACATCAGTGATAACTTGAAACTAAATAACAGTATAAAATAATATTAACAGATAGATTAAGTACCAACCATTCTCAAATATCAAACACATTTATAAACATAAAAATCAGATCCATAAATATACAAAAAAAAAAAAATCATATTAACTTCCAACTGATAAATAGGTTTATAAAGCAACTAATGCAAAAATTTGTAACTGTTTACAATTGCATAACCCTAAATACTCTTATATAAACATAAAAAACAATTCAAAAGACAATTTTAAAAGTTTTCCTGAAATTATGAAAACTATAAGACAAAGAATGTGCAAAGCAAGTTTTACTGAGATTTTTTAGGTAAATTTACTATAACATACAACAAAATTTTAAGATTATTATCATGTTTTAGTTTTTTAAAAAAAATTGTAAAATGGCATGTAAAATATCCCTTAAGAACCCATTTCGTTTAAGCTCTCTCGGGAAATGAAATCTTAACATACTTTTACATAAACAGAGAGTTCGGTTTCATTGTATTGTTTGGTAGCAAGAGCCGCCTAGATGGTGTTACAGAAAAAAAGAATCAGTTATCTCTGGGGAATATGACAAGTCTGCAAAAGGCTTAATCCTCCAAAAGCAGCCAGTTAGAGAAATAATAAATTAGAACAGCAGCTACCAGTGTTCGAAATTGGATACAGATATTTAGGAGCAATCTGTGCTACTAACTTAAAAAAATTAAGCACAAATGCTCATTACCTAGGAACATTTTGTTTTAATTATTTAAAAAACTCCTTCAAACTATAGTCTGGAATTCTGCATGCGATCATAAAATCCCCCAACTAGGTGATTTTAAAAAGATTTAAGTCATAGTTTCTCAATTTAGATCGCTGTAGGGCTGCAATTTTAGGACCATGGCAGCTACAATAAAAAAAAGTAACACTTTTCAACAATGAATTGCAATGAAAACAACAAAATGTTAGACAATTTTCCTAAAAAACTGCTTTTTGCAGCATGGCTATTTTTCACATACTTCTTTCAGTCATTCAGAACCTAAGACAATAACTTCCAGCATATAACTTTTATGTATAATAACATTATTGGATAACTTTTGAAATGCTAACATTCCTATTAAAAAAACTCCATAAAAATTATTTTCTATAAAATTTCATGATCATATTCATTCAAAATTTCACTGATGACTTCCAAACGATAACCAGGAGGAGTTGAAAAATATTTCATTTGGAGGTCTGAATACTTTTCTTTGGCTTCAATGATATCTCTGAATCTCCAGTCCTTCCAACTGAAATTATACAGCTGAAGTAGTTTGGTTTGATCTTCAATGGATGGCACAATGTTGGGGGGAGGAGTCCTTTTTAAATTGGGACACTTGAGATTTTCGAAGATTGCTACAGCTCTTATTGCAAACCATCCACCATACCTTGGATGAATGCAAACTCCATACATCTGAGGTAAGAAACATTTTATTAAAAATATTTTAAGTTGATGAACAATATTTTTACAAAATATAAATTAAGTAGAGAGCATGATTTAAATTGACTTCACACAGATAAAAAAAAACCCTAATATATCTAAATAAACTTATTTAAAAAAAGGTCAAGGCTGAAAAGTGAAGTTAAGTAGTAGGTAACTAAAAGTTCAGTGTATATTTGTGTTTTGTTCACTCTTCGCCACACTCTGTACCAACAAAAGAGATAAAATAGAAATATGCTATGGAGAGGATCCTTCGGTGGATGTAGTGTTCCATAAAATACTTGAGAATCCATTCAGAATATTTTTTTACAATATTAATTTGTTCATTGTTCAGCAGATTTGAATATTATTTGAAAAAATTAGAAAATTTTAGCAGAAAGAAAAAAGCATTTTGATTAAATTATAGTTAGATAAATTTGCATTGAATTATTATGTTACACTTTTCCAACAAGCATTGTTCTTTTTTTTTGGCCTTCAATGGTTGTCGTTCCGATCGGTAACGATTTTATTATGACAGATGCTGTTGGGCTTTTTTCATCTCATCATAATTCATTGTTTAATCGTATAAATATCGCCCCTTTAAAATTGCTTCTCTACAAGTGCTTTAATGGAAAAAAAAGGATTGTTACATAGAGAACTCATCAACAAAGTTTGGAATTCACATTTATAAAATATTTGTAATCATGTTGCTTTTTACATTACCATACCATTTTTTACGATGCATTGATAAACCAGACAACCAATTGAAACGTTTTCTTGTTTCGTTTTAATTGACACTTCTGAAGATGTTTTATTTATTGGCCAATGAGGCTCATTGTGCTTTTTCCTGCCTTTATACTCATTTTGTTTGATCATCTTTCATAGACAAAGAGTATAGCATGAAACTTCCAAAGCTTTATTTAAATTAGTTTAGGATGAAAACTTTTACCAAACATAATTCTGCAGAAACATCAGGAGAACAGAATTTGCACAAAAACCAAGGGGCTTCTATAATTACGTAATTCTCCAAGAATTATTTACAAATGTTGACATTTCATTAAGAACATATCGATTGAAAAGGCAGACATTATAGACTAGATTTCACTAACAAGTCTTCAAATATAGGTTACCGGCAAGTGCAATACCCCATTAGAAGAGAATCGTCTTCACCTTACCTAAACGATGTAATCCAATAATGCTTCCTGATTTACTTATTTTGCTGCCTAGTAATTTTTAAAACATCCACCATTGAGGTTGCATTGCCTTATAATGATGGACAGTTTTTTGCCTCTGTGTGATAGGAAGAGAGTCGTGTTTACTTTTGTAGCTCTGGTTCAGGCCAATCGGACCAAACAAAATATTTTCTTTTGATCAAGTGTCCGTTAGTAGTGATCACAAAAACCTAAACCTGCCGTTTAAGTAATCCCAAATGGAAAAATTCCCAAATGGAAAAATTCCCTGATATTTTGCGAAATTAAAAAGTTCCCTGATATTTCCAGAATTAAAAAGTTCCCTGAGAATTCCCTTATTTCCAGGTTTTCCCGGTTCTGTTACCACCCTGTTATTTAGAGACACCCAATCATCAATGCATTTCTTTTCAACTATATTTTAAAAAGCTTAGGAAGTAAAATGCTAGTTGCAAAAACAATATATAAATTATTAACTTTCACAAAAAAGAAAGTTGCAGTACAACTTTTTTTTCTTTTAGAATCAGAGATAATTATTTAACTGCATGACAGTAAAAGTAGTTAACAACAGAGTTTGGTTAACTACTTTTTTATTTGTACTATAAGAAACTATTATATAATAAAAATTAATGCATTGTCATTAACTCATACATATTTTTAAATTACTATTTAAGTAAGGGAATTTTAAATTTCAACTGAAGTAAAAAGGAACAACCTAAGTTATTTATATACACCATTTTTATAAAGACATGAAAGCCTTGAATAAGTATTTAGTACTTATGTCTTTAGGTTTGAGGGGGTTAGAAACAGTATTTATGACAAATGAAACCAAACATGGCAGTTTGTGTAGTAATAGTAATTTTTAAACAAATTCGATGACAATCACAAAGATTCAAACAGGCCCTGATAGTACCCAGCAGTCCTAAGCTGGTTTAGTCCTTTACAAAATCAATGTAGGTAGGTGTTAATTTTAAAATTATACTTATATAAGCAGATATTTCAAGTGCAGTTGTTTATTTGCAAAATATCCAACACATAGTTTTAATCAAAATCTGCTTCAAAATAAAATTTCTTTAAAATTTATAAAGCTCATTACCAGCGTAGAACATTCAAATTTGATAGAAGCACTTCACAAAATATCCAGTTAATGACTTTTGTTCCCATTCAATAACATTTGCTACTTTTTTAGCATAGTGTTTCAGAGCAAAAGTTGTTTTCATACAAGAGAATAGTATAAAAATGGAATAAGCAGCTTGATATTATTCTCCCAGGTTATTATTAGGATTCCTACAGTTTGTAGGAACCTACAATAAAAGCTAAAAGATGGTGCTACAAATGTAAAATATAGGAAGTCTATAAACCACCAACAGAAGACCCTATAAATTCCTACAAGTAATCTAACAAACGAAGAAAACAACAGCATAAAAGCCAAAGCAACCCATCTCTACCTCAGGGATCCTTTTGGTAGATAATAAATTAGACAACGCTAGCAAAGAGTTGAGACAAAGCTAGTACCAAAGTGTTTGGAAAAAAAATCTTCATGATAAACATTTAAAAAAAAGTAAGGAAAAAAGAGCTAACCCCCAGAATTAGGTACATTAGATATTTGGAAGAAAATTAAATATCACAATGCCTCAATTTGAAATTAAAATTATACTTTTACATAATTTATACAAAACCTTCTACACATTTTGAAATTTAAAAGACAGGATAGAAAATTTGGCAAAATAACTAATTCAGTATATCAATGAGTAAATAAAATATTTTTAATTTTTGCACAATTTGTTATGAATCATTTTGGTAATGGAAATCAGCTTTCCCAAGAGGTGAAGGGAACATGTATTTTAACTAAACTCAAGTATATTTATATTTACTTTTCTCTTTTCATTTGTGAAGTCCAAATACACACTGTTGGGATTGTAAAAATATGCCGCTCCAGATGCATGGGCTGCACTTTGCATTATAACCTTGGGTCGTCTATTTGGATGCAGCTCAAAGTCATGAATCACCTTCACACTGAACTGTGCAAACATCTGAAGAAAATAAAAGACATTAGACTGGCTAAGTGGAGTTAGCAGGTTAGGAGTTAGTGTTAACTTCAAAAGATTATTGTTAACTACAATATCCAGACAAATACTTGTGGTTTACATAACTTATTGTGCAGAAAATTCAAAAAGTTAGGCGTAAATTTTTTAGAATATAAACTTCTTGTTTAACTCCTACTAATGGCAATTAGGATATATATTTTTTATGTAATACTTCATCTGATAGCTATATACAAATCAAGCATATTAAAAAACTAACTCACCTAAGAAATATAGTTTAAACAAGTAGGTTTGTAACAGAATCTGTCACTTAACCCGCTTCCACATAAAATTTGTGTTTAACAGGAAAAACGCGCCAAACACAGCAAAAATTCTATATTAAACATTTAAACGCTAAATTTGGCTTGTTTCATTTATTTTCTTTTGAAAATTCAATAATTATTTTTTATCGTTTGCTAAAATAATTTATATTTCAAAGAATAAATGCATTAATTCCTCAATTTTAAATAGAAAGAAAACATTTCATATCAGCATACAATCAAAGAATCTCTTTGTGAAATATATTTGACGTCAATTTAAACTGATTAATGGTGCAAAAAATATATTTATCTTAATTTATTGCTTAAAAGAATTAAATTTTCTAAACTGATTGTTGCCAATGGCAATGGTGATTTAATTCTAATAAAAATGGCTTCATATGCTTTTTAAATTAGCATTAAATTGTGCAGTTTTTTAAATAATTGAAGTACTTTGAATTCTTTTCTGAAATGTTCAATGTATTCTAATTTCGATGCGCTGAATTTTTTTACGTATCATACTTATCCGTAGCATTTGTAGTTTGGGACAAACAGGCAGACGGACTGAACTATTATAATACCTTGCACTTTTTACGTTATAAACATAGTATGGAAGCTAAAAATGTTGTTAAAGAATTTAAATTTCATAGGCGTAAATCTCACAAACAGAATCTTTGGCAACAAACAGAATTTTTTCGTGACCAAACACAGTTAAAGGACCACAGTAGACAGAGTAAAATGTTACCATTGAAAATATTCTGTTTGGCGGCGGTTGTAAATTTTTGGCGACTTTATCGCTTGCACCCACATAATGGAAAAGTACGAAATATTTATTTTACATCTCATACAGTGAAACATGGTGACACTTTTCCCAATTTGCTTCTTTCAAAGGGTCAAACAGAATATCACAATACTAGGCATAATATATATTTGGTAATAAAATATTAATTTTTTACAAAAAAATTTATTTAATAATGACATATAAGTAGAACATTCTGAATACATAAGCTCATTTTTCAAAGACATTTTATCACAAAATATTTTCTGATTTTATATATACCATAAAAAAATTATTTATTCTCTTTTACCTACACCTAAAAAAACAAGAAATTTTGATTATCATTTACATGCTTTATTTAATCCATGCAAGAATGTAATTTACTAAAATAATATATTACATAGCAAATAACAATGGCCCAGAATTTACTGATAGACGCAAAATGTACCTTGTATATATCTGAGAGATAATGCAACATACATTCATCAATGGGATCTTTAACTGAACATAACTGTTTATGTTTCTCTTGTACGAATGGAACAAATGCATTTTCAAACATCTTTGGCAAACTTAAAATGACAAAAGCGACAGTATCTTCATCATAATTTAACTTGAAGGCTGGCTGAACAAAAGCATTATACCATCCAACCTGCAATATTAAAAGATCAATTTAGCAAAGTTTATAAAGTCTCATAACTAAGAAATAGATATACTTAAATGAAGCAAATGAAATAAAATAAAAAAAATACTGCGGTAGATTCCTAACAGTTAAAACATTAATTAGATTATGTTATTGCAAGAATTGAGGCAAAATGAATAAAAAAGATAGATCTTATTAGTCTTTTTCACAGGCAGACTAATTCCACAGAACCATCCCCATAGGAAATTGGTGTAGTCGAGTTGAGTAGAATTAATATCACACTAGAGCTACAAGAGGGCTATTAGCAATAGGCGTCATAATTTAAGGTTAGTGTCCACGACAAAAGAAAACTTGCGCAAGTTGTTTGCAAGTTAAAGTTTTCAACCCGTCTTGCACGTGTATACATCCCAGCAAGTCACTTAGCAGGAACTCTCAGCAATATTGCAGCGAGTAGAAATTGAAGTGTAACCGGTTTGTGCAACTCAACTTGCTCGGTTCCAACAGATTGAAAATTCTTGCAAGCTTATTGCAAACTGTGTAACTAGGTGCATGGTTGTTTTTGTTTTGCTTGCTCTTGATTTCGGGAATATACATGTGATAATAGCTTCTACTTTTGATTTTTTAAGGGCGGGGGGTGACGGATTCTCTTACTGCCGCAAGTTTGGTCTTCATCTTCAATAAAAAGTTTCCAAATCGGATGCCGACGTATTTTACGGGCATTTAGATTTTTAATTGTATGAGCAATTAATATTAAAGCGACAGCTTTCCTTTTATTCATGGCGAATGGCGATGGAATGGACGATCCCGATCACTGTTTATGTTAATAACTAACACAAACCACGGTTGCAGAGTACTGTCGTGGACACTACTCTGAAAGCTAAACGTGCAACAAAGCTATAAAATATCTTGCAGGGCCTTGCTGCAAGAAAAATTGCAAGCTCCATGTAAACACTCAAGCAAGTTTCTTGCATGAAACTTGTTTAATTTTTCTTGCACGTGGACACTTAGCTTTAGAACCACTTTCAAGTGACAAAAGCCCACAAACTAGTAGACATAGAAAGCAACTTTTAAGGGTGACATTGTATGCAGTGTCAGGACTTTTGGAGCACATTTAACATGCACTCCCTCTTAACAGGGTATTATTTGTTAGACTTGCAGCTAGGTAGACCATTTATTGGTCAGCAGTAATATTGGCAATGTCAGTTCCCAAACCTGAGATCTTTCGCATAAGACAAGTAGTTTACCATAGATATCATAGTTAAAGTATTAGATTGGCAAATCACGTGACCTCCAATGCTAACGACGGGACGTGCATGGAGGACCAGAATAAGAGGGCAATGGGGCTAGTGTTGCCACCACTTTAAGGAGAAAAATGCTCCGGCATCATCGGAAAATACCATTTAATTCTAAAATTACAAAAAAAAATACTAGAAAAGCATTTCAAGTCACTAAAAAGATTCCGAAATGCAGCTAGTACTTTTACGATATTTTTTTGTAATTTTAGAATTAAATGGTATTTTTTTAATGATGCCATAGCATTTTTCTCCTTAAAGTGGTGGCAACACTGGCCCCATTGCCCTCTTATTCTGGTCCTCCATGCGTGTCCCGTCGTTAGCATTGGAGGTCATATGATCGGCCAATCAAATACTTTAACTATCATATCTATGCAGTTTACCGACTGGGCTCCACAGCCCTGGAAATTGGAGTAAAAGGGGGATTTTGGGCTATCCTTCGACTAACAAGGTTTCAAAATTAGTTCTGTTAAAATCAAATTCAGAACGACTTCTTGATGTGGTGGGATGGTATGTCAAGAAACCTGTCACCTCATCCTGCAGTCGAGGTGGTTGGACACTGGCTTTTCACCGTTAAGATTCATGGTTCCTTCTATACACAGCCATACTATTAATCTAGTCATGCAAGAAAAAAATATTCAAAATACATGGGTATTTCGGAGTACACTGGTTAGACATGCTCATCAAAACTGTTTAGGCCAAAAATTCATCATTGTGGTGTATCATGATGCTTGAAGTTTCGTTGGAAGCCAGTTCAATAGATGACCTCATCATCTCAGTGTTTTTAAATTCAAACCTTCAAATCTACACTACATCACAAAACCTCTGTTAGTCAGGTAGGTGCGAAAATGATCCTATTTGGAACCCAGGCCAACTGTGAGGATAAAAACTTTTTCCAGAATTCAGCTTTTTTTTCCCCAAAAACCTTACTATGATATTGCCCTGGTGCGTGATTGCAGCTATGAGTAAGATTCTGGGATTTCTGGTTAGCTTCACTGCAAGTACTGCTAAGTAACTTAGAACTCCAAACTTATATGGAAAAGGACTTTTCTGAATAATTAATTGTTAAAGCGAAAAAAAATATGTTAGAAGATTTAATCAGGGAAAATGAAACAGCTGTGATATAATGGCCGGTTTTTGATTTGGCAATTTGCGGTAAGTTGCCATGCAACGAAAATGCCCAAATGTGGTAAACATTTCACTTAATGTTTCATACATATGTATAGGAACTCCATATGTATAGGAACCCTACATGAAATTTCCAAGCTCGCCCAAAGTCGCCAATGACCGGCCATTATAACAGAGCGTTCCAGTATTTCTAAAATTTATACAATATGTATACTTTAAAAGTTTTAAAATTGCTGGAGTTAAAGACTTGGTTGCAAGTAAGTTCAGCCATTGTTTACTTTAAATGGATGAAATTCAAATCCTAAAGATCCAAACGTTTGCTCCAATTCACTTGAAACTTCATTTAAAATGTCAGAATTCACCTGGGTCATACTTTAATGCAACTAATAATTAGCGAATTAAAAAATTCTTAGATTATTAAATTCTGATTTTCAAAAAAACAAAGAAAAAGCAATTATTGTATTCATTTCCTGAAGACAGAAAATCCAATTACAAATTACAAAATCAGAATTCACACATATTGGGATGTAAACAAATTCAGTTCACTTCAGTTGGGTAAAATTCTGGTTTATTGAATAAATTAATTAAAACAACAAAAACTTTTTCACTAATCCATAAAAAAATCATCATTTAAAATACTGTGAAACAAACTATATTTTAAAGAGATAATTAAAAACTACAGCTCACATGTACGATGTACAAAGCCAAGACAGGTGCTCCAAACCAGAACAGTGAGTATAGAATTCCATTGCGATTGAAGATTGAAACAATAGTGCAATTTTTTATTTATCCTCAAATACAAATACAAAAATTGTCGACCAACAACAGGCCAGAGGCCCAGCAAGGTTGGTCCAAAACCACTGTTTTAAAATAATCATACTACCTGCTGTGTATTTAAATATTCAAATGAAATGGAAAAAGCAAAATTCTTTTTTTTTTCATGTTAACTTGAAATTAATAGCGTGTGCCGTGTGTCAATTTTTTGATTAGTTTTTCATTAGATGCTTAATTTTTGTGCAGTTTATAAAATGAAAAAAGAAATTAAAAAGGGATCTGTGATACATTACAGGTAAGATTGTTTAGATAGGTATATTTATAGTAATTTTATTATTTAAAAGCTATACTTTGAATTGAGTAAATTATTCTATGAGCTCTTTTAAACTTCGGGGATTATTTTCGTGGTAAAAATATTTTGTAAAAATTCTAATTAGCCTTCTGCGTCATATGCATTGATCAGATCCACGATAAAATAACTATAAAAAAGAATTTTTAGCTTTTTTTTATTAAAATAGCTGCAATAAGATGCCAAAAGTAGCAATTTTTTTCACCGAAATAGCAATTCATCTTTGTTCCTTTCCCAACTTCTTTTTCATACCACTAAATTGTCGGCCTCATATATTCAAGTCGTTGTGACATAACTTGCCAAATGCAGAGACAATGTTAAATTGTCGCAGTTACGTGACTGCGACCTGACCATGAGAGAGTCGCTTTTAGGTTCGTCTATGCGCAATCCATTCTATTTAATGTCTCTGGTTTTAAAACAAAAAAAAAGCTAAAAAAATAATCCTTTTCCATTTTTTTTTCTTCTCTTAGGATTAGAAAAGGATCAGATAGCTATTTTAAACATCTGGTTTCAAGAAATTATCTCCTAAAATTTTGATTGGAGATTCAAAAAATTAACTAAAATTATTAGTATATATTATTATAATTTCTTTTATTTATTATTCTTTTATATATTTTCTTTTATTATTTTATTAATGGGAATGTTTCTTATGGTGTCACGTTCTCCGTAATGCGATTTCATTGGGTGTTTCGTTTTCTTTCAGTACTACGATTTCATTGGTTGTTTCGTTTTCAATTTACGATCAGAATGCGGAAATACATGAAAAGAAACTTTTCTTCATATGCAAGTTTTCTTTAATAAATGATTAAAACAACCAACAGCACATCAAGAAGTTGGTATTACAAAAAAATAACAATTACAATATTCTTAGAAAACTCTTTTTCGATTACCAAAACAAAAGTAAATCGAAAAAAATTTACACAAGACCGCGGAGCTGTTGCCAGATCCGACGTGAAAAAAACCCCATTCTTTAATTTTTTATTATTTGTACTTATATGTTCTGTTATGGAAGAAAATTAAGATTGCTTTTCCATTGCTCAGATTGAATTTAAAGATAGAATCTCACTGTTTGCTTTTTAAATGATGACTCAAAAAATACAAACGGACGGAACTTTATTTCACATGTTGTTAGAATCACAGAACGGAGAGTGTTGCCACTCCGCAAAATATAAATTTGTCACATTTTATTTCAACACTCCTCCTTGACAAATTTCACACAAAAATAGGAACCAAAATTATCTTACACATATATTTAAACAAATATCAAAAAACACATTAATGGGAATGATCAACGAAACAATTTTTCATGCAAGTTATAAAAAAAAAAAGACTAATTACATCTGGCATCACACATTAAAACCTAGTTTTCTTCTTAAGCTAAAAAGTACCTTTTTGCTAATGTTTTTAGTAAACAAATCTGCAACATTGTTTTTCGATGACACATATTCCAATTTGACAACATTTTGCTCAATGTAATCACGTATGAAATAATACCTGATAGCTATATGCTTACTACGCTCAGACGTAGTCTGGTTATTGGCAATAAATATTGCCGCCTGGTTGTCAACTTTCACACTTGTTGGTTGTGGTATAAACTGTTGTATGCCCAATTCTTGTACAAGTCCCCTAAACCACAAAACTTCCTTCATCGTGTGAGCAATTGCAACATATTCTGCTTCGGCAGAGGATAATGCAGTACAGTACTGCTTCTTGCTAGACCACGACACTGCTGCACCACCTAAGATGATCACATAACCACTAAAACTTTTCCTATCCACTCGGTCAAAACCCCAATCTGAATCGGAGAACACATCGAGAACTTTGCCAGTTTTTCTGAAGTTAAGGGATAGGTGTTTTGTTTCCTTGAGATAGCGTAGTAGGTGTTTCACGCTTCTCCAGTGCAGTTCGGAGTGTCTCTCGTTGAATTGGCTCATGTAGGTAGCACTGTGAGCTATATCTGGTCGAGTACCACAGGCAAGGTATAGTAGACTACCAATGGCCTGCCTGTATGGTATCTTCTCACTCTCCTCCTTAATGGTATTCCATTCTGCATCTTCCACTTTGTAGTGTTTAGTTCCAGGGTCTAATGGTATTGACGCTCCTTTGATTGAGCTTGCTTCAAAAGTTTCCAGAATTTCTTCGATGTATGCTGTCTGGTCGAGCGTGATCGAACCATCAGGTTTTCGGCTGATTCTCATTGACAGGATTTCTTCGGCTTCTCCAAGGTCTCTTGCTCGAAATCTTTGCATCACTTGAAGCTTGAACTGGTCAATGGAATCCTGAATGCCCACGACGAGCATATCGTCAACATATATTCCAACATACAGGGTTTTTCTGGGTGATAGTAGATGCATGGATCACTTTTTGAGCGAAGGAGTCCAAAATCTTTCAAGAAGGTATCGAAACATTTATTCCACTCTCTTCCAGACTGCTTCAATCCATAGAGGCTTCTTTTGAGATGGCATACAAGATGTTCTTTTCCTTCTTCTTTGGAACTTTCAGGCTGATACATGAAAATATCTTCCTTCAAAGTACCATTTAGGTAAGCAGCTGTGATGTCCATTTGTTCAATTCTTAGGTCTAGTTCTACTGCAAGGGCCATTAGAAGTCTGATGGACTTCAGCTTTATGACGGGCGAGAATGTCTCTGAAAAATCTTTTCCAGGGACTTGTGAGTAACCCTTGGCTACTAGCCTTGATTTGAACTTTGTCACTTCTCCTGCAGCATTCAATTTCTTCTTGAATACCCACTTGCACCCAATGGGCTTGATGTTAGGAGGTCTTGGAACCAACTCCCATGTTTGTGCCTGGTGTAGGTTTTCCAATTCTTCGTCCATAGCTCTTCTCCACATCTCAGCTTCAGGTGAAGTCAAGGCTTCTTTTGCAGTGGTAGGGTCTTTCTCAAGTGCTTTCATTTCTGAAGGACATTCTGCTTGTAAAGAAACATAGTCGTCTAGATGTTTAGGACGCTTGATGATTCTGGTTCTGCTTGTTTGATTGTTGACCTCAGGTGTGGCTGACTCGTCAAAAATGTCTTGCTCCACAACTTCTTCGTCATTTTGGTCTGTGCAAACTTCTTCATTTTCATCAATTTGTGGTTCCTCAGGTAATTGGTTGGAATGATGTTCTTCAGGCTGATCACATACCTCAGAATTTTGTTCTATCTCTTCAACCGGTTCTTCGTAAAAGTTAAATTTCATACTAATCTCAAGGGGCTGTTGGTCACAATTCACTAGCTTGGAAGGAAAGACATCTTCTTCAAATATTATGTCTCTACCAATGAGGAAAGTCTTCTTCTTGAGATCCCACAGCTTGTACCCCTTTGTACCATCTGGGTAGCCCACTAGGATACATTCTTTGGCTTTCGGATCAAGTTTGCTCTTCCTCGAGAATGAACGCTCATGGCTCCAGGCTCTGCAACCGAAAACTCTGAGATGGTCCAAATTTACTTCTTTTCCAGACCATTTTCTTTCTGGGATGTCTCCTTCGATGGCAGTAGATGGGCACTTATTTTTCAACTTGGCTGCTGTTGAGACGGCTTCAGCCCAAAAACTTGCTTCTAAGCCGGATTCGATCAAAAGACATCTGGTGGTGTTAATCAAAGTTTGGTTCATCCTTTCCGAAACTCCGTTTTGCTGGGGTGACTCTGGAACTGAGAGTTGCCTCTGTATTCCGTGGCTGATGAGATATTCATTAAACTTTTCACTTTTATATTCTCCACCATTATCGCTTCGTAGGATCTTGATTTTTCTGCCGTGCAAGTTTTCTGCCATACGTCTAAATTCATCAAATTTTGTCAGAATTTCATTCTTTGTTTTGATTGGGTAGACAGTTGTGTAACGAGAAAAATCATCAGTAAAAACTACGAAGTAGTTCGATCCGCCTAGTGAGGGTGGGGAAATCTTGCCAACTACATCTGAATGGATGATCTCAAGAACATGTTCTGCTCGGCTGCTTGCAGTTTTAGGAAAACTTTGCTTCTTCATCTTTCCTTGTATGCACACTGCACAGGGTCTGTTCATTGAGAGTTTGGTCTTTTTATTGGTTTCAGTAGAATCGAAGGCTTTGATTCCACTATTATGCGGGTGTCCCAGGCGGCGGTGCCACAGTTCTTCATTTTCAGCTCTCGTCAAAAAAGCTGAGGGTCGGCTCTCTTCAATTATATACAATCTTCCTCTTCTTCTTGCTGTCAAGACAGTCGCACCATTTTTATCGATAACCTTTGCTTCACCACCAGCAAACTGCACCTTGAATCCACGCTCTTCAATTCGTCCAATGGAGAGTAGGCTTCCTTCCAAGTCAGGCACATACAGAACATCTGACATGGTGAAGTTCCAGGTGTTATCAGGAACGGTAAGCAAGATCTCACCCTTTCCAGTGACGGCAAGCTTTTCGGAATTGGCAACTTCAACTGTGGATGTGTGCTGTTGAAGGCAAACAAATTTTTCTCTGTCTGATGTCATGTGCTCTGTAGCTCCACTGTCAAGGATCCACTGTGATGTACAGTTTCCACTGTTGGCTGATAGTGCAAGGTTCTTCAAGTCGACGGCTGTCTTGGCGAGGTTATGTCCACTCTGCTGGGCTTCTGCATGATTTTTGGTCATGTGGACTGCTGACAGTGCTTGATTTTTTGAATCGACGGCTGTCTTGGCACTGTTATGTCCCTTCTGCTGGGCTTCCACGCAATTTCTAGAGATGTGTCCCCACTCGCCACAAGAGAAACACCTTATATTCTTCTCCTTGTTCCTTCCTTGGTGATTGTCATCTTCTGGTCCTTGGAAGTTCTTCTTGGCCTGCCATTTCTTCATTGGCTTCTTCGGCAACTGGTGTGCATTCCTTGTGTAGAGGGCTTTCTCTTCGGCATGTTCTTGATTGGTTTCTTTTCTGAGGATTCTTTTTTCTTCTACAATGAGGCTGGACTTCACAAGAGTGGTTGTCATGTTTTCTTCATCCTTTTCCAGGTTGAGTATCAGCGGCTCATACGCTTTTGGTAGCCCGATCAGCATAACCAAAGCAACTTCTCTGTCAGTAAAGGAATAACCACTAGATGACAACTTTCTATGTATGTCCATCAATCGGCCCAGGTATGACTGGACTGCCTCTCCTGCCTTCATGGTTACATTGAAAAAATCCTTCATTAGTTGGAGTACGTGAAGAAGTCCAAATTTGGTGTGCATTCTTTTCAGTGCTTCCCAAGCTTGAGCGGCACGTTCGCAATCACCGATGTCGTCTAGGAAGGTATCCTCAACAATAGGAACATAAGCGTTAGTGCTTCATCGTTACGTCTTCTTTCGCCATCTTCCATGTTGGCCCCGTAGCCCGGATCAACCGCTTCCCAGCATCGTTTCTGTACCATTGCCGCACGAGCGCGAATCGCCCATGAGTGGTAATTGTCGCCATTCAACTTTGGTATTTTGTAGTCATCCATCTTCAAAAAAATAAACAGTAAAAACTTGAGTTCGTTTCAAAAAAGAATTTCAACCTTTACTTCGTCAGGTTTCGTTTCGGCTTCGGCGTATCAACGAACATCACATCATTCAAGTTCCATCTTCAAACTTCTAGAGAGCTTCGTGCTGATAACGTGTTATGGAAGAAAATTAAGATTGCTTTTCCATTGCTCAGATTGAATTTAAAGATAGAATCTCACTGTTTGCTTTTTAAATGATGACTCAAAAAATACAAACGGACGGAACTTTATTTCACATGTTGTTAGAATCACAGAACGGAGAGTGTTGCCACTCCGCAAAATATAAATTTGTCACATTTTATTTCAACATGTTCAATAATGATTTTAACTTCATTCCAATATAATGAAAATGTTCCGAACAAAGTACTTGTTACACAGTAGCCAAAATTATGCAACCGATTTAAAAATAGTTATTGATTACAAAATATTAATTTGAAAAAAAAAAGATATTTCTATGCTATATTATGATCCATGCATATCTTTTATTATTTTTACTTATATTTAATTATTTAATTACACTACTTAAAGGTCAATTTTGACCGCTCAAACACTTTTCCGCCTACGTACGGTGCGATATTTAATCGCTTTTATACTATTTGATGTGTTAATTATTTACAATTAATTTAAGTATCTAAGATAATTTGGGAAACTTTTTTTTGAGTTTGGGGACAATGACAGCGAGGGATGCTTGCATATTTGCCTATATGAGTACAGTACACAGGAATGAGATAAAGATTTGAAAGATTTTACCCCTATGATTTTCGTTTGAGAAATATTTTTGTAGATGGCAGCACTAAAACTAAATTGCGCAAAACGCAGCATCTAATTACAATGATACACTTTTAAGTGTTTCCATGCAATAATTTTAAACTATAACACAATTTGTTTTGTTTGATTTTATCTGCTGTAAAAAATATACATAATTTGATTTCCCTTTAATATATTTCAGATGTATTGTTTTTAAAACTTTCAGCTTACAATCTTTAATTAGTACCACTAAAAGTACCTTATAGCATAGTCATTTCATAAAATTACTAAAATAGAACATTTTAAACTTATAATGGGCTAATGATAACACTAACTTGTGTCGAAATATATTTATATTTACCATAAAATACTAAGGCAATAAAATTGTTGTTGTCGTAAGAAACTGATAATACCTATTATTTTATATATTGTTAATCCAATATGGTAAAATAATAGGCGATAGCATGTATTTTTTTTTAAATAAAGAAAATGTTGATTTGGGGCTCCTTTAAATTTTAACGAGGAATCCCGGGCTTTCACTGCCTATTTGGTGATCTGCCTCCAAATGTTGGTGTGCGGAGTATTCTTAACAGCAATAAAGTTAAACTAAAAATGAAGCCATTCAATAAACATAACTTTAAAAAAAGTTGAAAATGACTTTTAGTTTTCTTGAACCATTTCTTAGTGAAACAACCCAAAATAAAAACTTTAATAATAATAATAATAATAATAATTAATAATAATAATAATAATAATAATAATAATAAAAAATAATAATAATAATAATAATAATAATAATAATAATAATAATATAATAATAATAATAATATATAATAATAATATAATAATAATAATAATAATAATAATAATAATAATAATAATAATAATAATAATAATAATAATAATAATAATAATAATAATAAAATATATATAATGGATAATGATATTATGATAATGAGATATAATGATAATTAATGATAATGATATGAGATGTAAGTGTGAATGGTAATGTAATGCATAATGCTAATGCTAATGATAATGTAATGAAATAATAAAAGGCCCAGTGGCTTAGTGTGGTAGTGCTTCGCATCTTCACGTCAGAGGTCCCTAATCGAGTTCCGGATTGGGTGAGGTTGAATTGGTTGAATCATCCTTTCATCCCTTAAGTGGGTCTATAAAATGAAGACCAAGCATACTTGGGAACTAAACTCTAGTGGGTTAAAAGTGAGGTTTACCACCTAACCGAGACATATGCCTAGCAGCCCTTGGTCACGTAAGCTGAAATGGGCACGACGACAGGCATTGGCCCACTAACGGGCTGTTGCGCCGAGGTGAGAGAGATATATAATAATAAAAATAATAATGATGATGATAATAAATAAATTAATATAGTAATAATGGTTTTAAAAATTCAAGAGTACACTAATCTGCCTTAAAATTGTATTTTTTTTACCAAAAACCAATGTATTTTTTTACCGTGTTAAACAACATTTTTACAGTTGACACATTAAAAAATGACACAACTAATCAACTCACTCGTGTTAGAAACCATAACACGAAGCGTTGCTATGACAACACATCTCACTCATGGTACGAGGTGTGCCGATGCATCCTGAAGAGACTGCCTAAATGAGTTTTTCGAGGGGCTGAACCAGAGCAAGAAGATAATGGTATTTTCTCATATTTTTGCTTTATAGCTGTTGAACTTGGGAAGAAGTAAAAATAGTTTATGTTGTTTTATTTTTAACGATCTTTATGACGTTAATGGAGTTTAAATTATGCTTGTGACGTCATGGGGATCTCGACAGCTTGTTGTGTTTTCAGGAGGGGGGAGAGGATATAAAATGCGAAATGTTTTTAATAACTCTAAGTATAATGTCAGAATATTCAAAAACTCTCTTCAACCTTGCGCATGATAATGAAAGGATTCTTGAAACAACGTGGATTATTGGCACAAATAGTTTTTTGGTACAAATCTACCTGTTTCGGCGAGACTCAAAACGTCCCGCCTTCATCAGAATGACACACAACACAAATAAACAGTCGACGACGCGAAGCTCTGAAACATAATAACCGGAATAAAGGTTTGTAGAGGGAAGGAGGGGGGAAACGAAACGATGAAACATGTATATTTGTAACAATAAACTATTTGCGCCACTAATTCAAGTTGTTTACTGCATGAATCCTCTCAAATGTCAAAATAACTTTTTAAATAATCTTTTATACTTAAAACGTTATTTTAGTACTTTAAAAAGTAGATGCATCTAAGCAACCACTAAATGAGCCGACTTTTAAAGGTATTCTACTGAAACATTAAAATATATAGCCTCCTGATTACCAAGCAAAATAATACTCCTATATCCATAAAAACAGGGAGACATGGAGGGCTTAGGTTTTACCTTAAATAGCCGGACCAGAGGACATGATCAGAAATTAAATAAATAATGCTTTAGAAGGGAGGTAAGAAAACATTATTTTTACAATAGAGTTGTCAATGAGTGGAATGCTTTATCAGATTATGTGGTGTATTCGAAGAGAGTAGAAGATTTTAATCAGAATCTTGATAGTCATTTGAAACTGGTAAAGTATTAGATTTATTTTGGACCAACCTTGCTGGGCCTCTGGCCTGTTGTTGGTCGACAATTTTTGTATTTGTATTTGTATAAAATATTTTTCAAACAAAAAATATTTAAAATTGTTTTACAAGGAATTTTCCAAAAATTAGGATTTAATATTTGCTGAGGGACACATACATTTTAATGGATATTTTATGCCCTAAAGTTAAAATTCTCATTTTTCTGTTCTATGAATGCACACAAACAAGCTTTGTCATTTTTTTTAGTTAAAAGTAAATTTATAACTTTTTAAAAATGCAAATGCCATAAAAATTTTACTTCCAAAACCTTTTTAAAGGTGTTTTTTTGCAAAACCTCCGCAATTGTGCATCACCCATGTGATGCGCCATTGTTTATTGAAATAAGCGACTAATACAAACCAATCCCCCCCCCCCCCAAAAAAAAAAAAAAAAAATAATAATTAAAAATCACAAATACATTCTGAAATAGAGAAGATGCGTCGAAGTAAACTTTCCGTTTTATTGGTCAGATAGCTGCATGAACCTTGCCGAACTAACCCTTCTAAAAAAGATTGGTCTATTTTGCAACGCTTTTGTTATATCTTTTTTTTAAATCCTGTGACAAAAATCTCACTTTTTCAAAGGGAATGTTTCAGATGATGTAAAGCTCTTGTTTTCATTTTTCTCCGTACAGCGATTTCATTGGTTGCTTCGGTTTCACTCTCAAAATGACCGATATAGATGAAAAGAAAGTTTTCTTTCTATGCAAGTTTTCTTTAACAAATTTTTGAACAATCAACAGTACAGCAAGAAGTTGGCATTTAAATAATTTAATAAGTAAAATATTCTTAGAAAACTCATTTTCGAATACCAAAACAAAAGTACTTCCAGCCAACAAATGAAACTACAACCGTTGGAGCTGTTGCCATCCCCAACGTGAAACAACCACATTCAATAATCGTCTCTAAAGTAACTCTTTTCATTTGCTGGTTCGTAAAAACTTACTTTACAAACAAGTGCGTAAACAAGTTTATTACGCATTCCACAATTCCAATGAGAAAAAAGGAATATCAGCGATTATTGATTAGAAATAAGAGGGATTTTTCGTACTGGATTATAAAAAACTATGTTATGCTTTTTAATTTTCCGTAAACATTTCGATATTCTCTTAAGAACCTTGCCGAACTAACCCTTCTAAAGAAGATTGGTCTATTTTGCAACGCTTTTGTTATATCTTTTTTTAAAATCCTGTGACAAAAATCTCACTTTTTCAAGGGAATGTTTCAGATGATGTAACGCTCTTGTTTTCATTTTTCTCCGTACAGCGATTTCATTGGTTGCTTCGGTTTCACTCTCAAAATGACCGATATAGATGAAAAGAAAGTTTTCTTTCTATGCAAGTTTTCTTTAACAAATTTTTGAACAATCAACAGTACAGCAAGAAGTTGGCATTTAAATAATTTAATAAGTAAAATATTCTTAGAAAACTCATTTTCGAATACCAAAACAAAAGTACTTCCAGCCAACAAATGAAACTACAACCGTTGGAGCTGTTGGAGCTGTTGCCCAACGTGAAACAACCACATTCAATAATCGTCTCTAAAGTAACTCTTTTCATTTGCTGGTTCGTAAAAACTTACTTTACAAACAAGTGCGTAAACAAGTTTATTACGCATTCCACAATTCCAATGAGAAAAAAGGAATATCAGCGATTATTGATTAGAAATAAGAGGGATTTTTCGTACTGGATTATAAAAAACTATGTTATGCTTTTTAATTTTCCGTAAACATTTCGATATTCTCTTAAGAATTTACTAGCGTAATGCTCTTAGAACAGAAACTTTTTCATCTATCAGGCAAATTTTCGATGTCAATCTATGTTTAGTAAAAAAAATGCACGTGAGCAATAAAAATTTGTTAGCAACTTAATAAAAAAAGGTTCACGTGATTGTAAAAAGTTTCGCATCCGACGCGTGGGTAAATTACTCTTAAACTTATGAATTTATTCCATTCGTTTAGAAAAGACTAACATTGATCACTAGTTGCGTAAATAACTATTGTGCATGGTGATAATTTATTATTTGCTTGAAAATTAGAAAATTAATTGAATACATTCTCTCTCTCTCATGTTGGAATCAGCAATAACAGTGTAATCATCTGAAACCGCACGCTGCGCCTCAAAATTTCCTCTCTCGTCCTCCAATTTATTCTGCAAGTGAGAGTATGGAAATTTATCCTTCTAAAACTAATTCGTCATCATCCGTTTCAGCTCATTTCTCGCGCGGATATACGTTCAGACGCGTCTCTCCAAAGAAGACCTAGCGAGAACACTTTCTGGAAACGAGATCATAGATATTAATTTTAATTTAAATCCAGGTTAAATATTCGAGGTATCTAAAGTGATATTTTTTATTAATTCCAGAAATTGGAAAGTAAAACTTTAATAATAATAATAAAAGGCCCCAGTGGCTTAGTGGCAGTGCTTCGCATTTCCACGTCAGAGGTCCGTAATCGAGTTCCGGATTGGGCGATGTTGAATTGGTTGAATCATCCTTTCATCCCTTAAGTGGGTCTATAAAATGAAGACCGAGCATGCTTGGGAATTAAACACTGGGGGTCCCGCGTGAGGCTGACCACCTAACTGGGACATATGCCTAGCACCCTAGAGCCCTTGGTCACGAAAGCTGAATTGGGCACGGCAGGCCTTGGCCCAGTAATTGGCTGTTGCGCCGAGGAGTTTAGTTTTTTAAAGTTTTTTTTAGATTGGAAAGTTACTACAAAAAAGTAACTCTGTTACAGATACAGTTACGAAAAGTAACTAATTACAGTTACTTTTAGAAACTTCAGGCTATAAGTAAAGCTAAAAATTGGATTTTAATCATCTTACCATTTTTCCAAGAGGACAAAGAATAAAAAAACATAAGCACAAGCAATACACTGCAATTAGAATTAATATACACATTTTTTTATTTAATTGTAAAGGAGTTTAATTTCAAAATTGGCATTCGACGAACTTTGGAAAGTAACGAAATTTTTCGATACTTCTTTACCGTTAAAAGCAACTAAATTACAGTTACTTTCGGAAAAATCTAACGGCGTTACCTAAAAAAAGTAACTGTTACAAATGACGGCGTTACAAGTAACGCGTTACCCTAATTCCTGATTGATTCCTAATATCACTGCGTAAAATTAACAAAAATAATCCTTCATCGTTGTTTAGATATGTTGTGGCGGTTCACCTAAGGCGCAATTTCAAAATAGCATTCGCGTTAGATGGCGTTAAATTACTACTACTCTACCACCAGTCATTTAGATTATAATAGTTAAAGAAGTACAGGGTGGCGCAAACAAAAGTGGCCCTGTGATGGAGATAAGAATAAGATAGAAATGTTACCAAGTCAAAAACTAATGCTGAAACAGGTTTGTCAATTGAAGCTATTGACCGCTTCAAAATTAAGCCCGAACAACGCTTGGCGAATTATTTGCCGGCAACTATGCTATGGTTTGACAAGCGAGTTAGAATGCGATATAAACTTAATGTTTGTACAGCTGTCAAAAAAGTTCCCGCTAGTGATTTTTCGGCCGTTATTTATCTTAGAGAATCGGATCTTTCTGTTTTTGTTAATAGGAAACATTTTAAATCGATTGCAAGACACACAATTTGTATAAGGGGCCGCTTTCATATAATACGCACTAAGATCTGAACTCGCCAATAGTCCATGAGGTAGCTCTAATGTAATACTAATCCAAGACAACCAATGCAAAAATAGGCTTGCTGTTAAGCCATTGCATACATGAAAAAATAATGAATTTGACTTGGAGGGGCTTTCAGACGGCTTCAATGGTTTTTCTCGCCAAGCATCTCAATGCATTCCTATCTCTACGCCGGGGTCACTTTTATTTGCGCCACTCTGTACAATATATAGCCAAAGTAACTCATCTCCACATTGAGGATCATTTTGGTGGACTATGGGTTGCCGAGGCTAAGGCTATGGGCCTGCATGCAAGAGGTGCCGGGATCAAAACCGAGTCACTCCGTACCTCTTCAATGTCTAGTATGTTAGATTTTGTCAAGACCGAAATGGAAACTATACATATTTATACAAATTATTATTAACATAATTGCAACGCAGTATCTTTTAAAAAGTTTACTACAATAATTAAATTTTGTTACTACATAATCATAATATTGTTTTTTAATTAAAGTCTAATGCATTGAAGACATTTTTTTAATTTTACGCATTTGCTTAGCTCTTAATTAAGAAGTAAAACTTTTTATTCATATTAATGTCTAATTGTGTTTGTATAAAAACTGTTTTCTATTACATTAAAGTATACAATTTAAATTGTAAATTTTTATTGCAATTATGTATTATACGTTATAACAAGATGCTTGTCTCGGGAAGAGATTGCACCAGACGTTCTTATTATCAATAGTTTATAATCTATAATAATAAAAGAAAGAGTGTGTCTGTATGTCTGTGGATCGTAAAAGACCTACTTATACTTCCCTCAGAAATTCGAAATTTTTAAGATAGATTCCCATTTATACCAACGTGTGCACCTGAGGCTTAGTTTTTTCATATTTGTTCCATTTTTAGAGAAAATTATAATTTTCTGAAAAAATGCACCACTTTCGCTCAAATCGGATCATTTTTTCCCTTTCGTGTTGCCATTCGACAGAAAAAATTAAAATGAACACAAAAATTAATTAAAATTGAAATTGCTTTTATTTTCTTGCCATTACCTTCAGAAACTAAATTAATGATTTGAAAAATAATTGAACGTGCCAATGAGTAAAATGTTTTTTTTTTTAAGAAACCCAGAATGGAGGTTTTGACGTGAAATAACATTGTTATACTATTATGGTTAAGTTTGAATTTATCAGGAAAATTGCGATGACAGTAAGTTCATATTGAGGAAGATTTTTGTGATATAAGGATGTGCACTTTATAGTGATGTATTTTTATTTTGGAATTTTAAAGCAATATAAGTAATGAGATTTTATTCTTTATAATGAACGGGAACAAAAGCAAAGCTTATTATCCTACAGCAAATTAAATGACACATATACTTGGATCGATTTGATATTCTTTTAGTCCGTGCGAAGAACGAGTATTTATTTGCTAGTATTAAATACATATTGTCTTTAAAAAAAGGTTTTCTTTTGAAGAAATAAGTCAGAAAACAAATTTCAATGGAAGCATATATGTATCTTATAGATAGTTTATAGAACAGTTATTTTTTCACTGAAATTTTGAAACTGTAATTCTTCATATTTTTATTTTTTTAACAATAGTTTCCTGTTTTTTAGGACATTATCACAAGGCGTGTCAGCGAATTCAAAAAGAAATACCTTTATCCAGACATTCATAAAACTATTTCGTTCAAAAGTTGTTCAACTAGACAAACCCAAGGAAGGATCTTGAGCCATTTAGTAAAGTTGTAAAAGAAGAGAAAATCACGTTATTTAACATTAGTTATTTAAATGAAAAGTTAGCTGTTCTTATTAGGAACAAAAAATAATGTTCCTAATGGCTTATTTTGAATACAAATTCTATTTTAAATTACAGTTACTAGAAAGTCTTTTTCTAACTGACAGATGATCAAGCTGGCCAAACTAATAATTTATTAGTTATAATTCCGTATAAAATACGTGTAAAGAATTTTTTTGTGCTTTAATTTTTTTTAAAGTTTATAACACTGTAAAAAATTTAGTTATTGGAAAATTCGAAAATTTGGCGCAAAAAAAATATGGTTCCTATAGTAGCTGCAACGTCTGGTCATTTTCTACAAAAAAAAAGAATCTTATTATGGCTTCCGACAAGTACTGGTAGCTAGTGTACGAAATATGATCTCTTTTCATTATTCAGCAATATGTTTAAGGGGGTACGGTACCCAAAACATTATTTCTAGAAATAATAACATAAACTTGTAAATTATAGTGGTTTTATATAATGTTCACTATAAATAAACATTTTCTAGCAATAAAAACAAATATTTACAAGGAGTTTTTTATTTTTTTAAAGTCAAAATTTTGAACTTTTTTAAAATGCTACTCACCTTTCAATTTTGAGAATAACTCCACCAAACTTTTATAGTTTGTTTATAGAACTATTTGTTCAAGAAATGTGCATGGATTTTAAAATGTGAGCTACACTGTTAAAAATGCTGTGCTTGGTTTCACCATGATATTGGTTCCTAGTAGCTGCAACGGCTGTGTGGTGAAACGTTTCACCTTTTTTTCGGTGTTTGGTTGAACCATTTTTCTGGATTTGGAAACAAAAACCTGAGAAATGGTTCAACCGAATACCAAAAATATGGTTTAACGTTTCACCACACAGCCGTTGCAGCTACTAGGAACCATATTTTTGGTAAAACAAAGTGCCTAATTTTTAACAGTGTACAGTTAAAAAGTAATATGCATTTATACTAAAAATCACAAAAAAATTTACAAATTATTGAATTCAACATTTAAAAAAAACTATACATAGTAGACCTTATTCCATGCATAAATTTGTTTACCATTTATATAAGAACACAGGTTAAAAAATTTCAAAATTCTAACTTTATTAGCAAAAACGCATTAGGGATTTATTAAACACAAGAATTAAAAAACGCGAAACAGAGAAAACAGGTTGAAAGCAGACGAAATACGTATTCAAACTTATAGGAATGACTACAGAAAATATTTAATAACTTTTTTCTACAAAATATATCATTATGAAACTGTCATTAAATGTTCAGAAAGATATTGTGAATAATAAGAAATAAAAACTGAAAATTCGATATTTTGATAAAATTTTTGGGTACCGTATCCCCTTAAAACCGAAAAAATTCTGAGGCAGCTACCCCTTGCGCTAATTTCTCGAAAACCTTATTATGACGTTCGACAGGTACTATTGAACTCGTCTACCAAATTTAAAGTATGTCAAAAAACGGTATTAAAGTATGTAGCTCTTTTAGTTCGAGGTGTAGAATGGTTCCCAATGTTCAAAAAACACTATTTTTAGTTGAGTTATAATTTTGAATTATCGTCGCACTACAGCTACACGAGGGCTATTGGATACGGGCCTCATAATTTAGAACCACAGTCAAGTGACGAGCCGACACATGAGTAGGCACCCAATGCAACCGTAAGGGCAACATCGTACGCAGCGTTGTGACTATGAAGCATATTTAACGTGCACTCCCTCTACATGGAGTATTATTCCTCGGATATTTTGGGCTGCACGGGCAGTTCATAGGTCGGCAGTTATTTTATTTTGGTGATTCCCGTACCTGAACCTGGGACCTTTCACGTGCAAGACGAATGCCTTAACCGACTGGGTTCCCCAGTCCCAAATTTATTCATTATTATTATTTTTAAATTGAAACAGCACCCTCCAATCCGTGTAGAAAACACAAAATCGCCATTTTGGATTTCCTACCTCATCGCAATAATTATTTCATTACCTTATATTTCATATTGGCCAACTGAATATAATAAAAACACTTCTTAAAAAATAACCCAAACATCCTGTGTTACAATCATTTTATTATAATTCCTTTTTTTCCGACGTCGAGGTGCCGCAAAAGGTCACATCTAACTTATTTCCTTCATAAAAGTAATTTATACAAGGGATAGTTTTGACAACTCGAAGAAACCAACGCCTCTCTAGTAGTACCTCTGATAGGAATCTGTGGCATGATAGGCGTGAGTCGGGGACACAGCATGGGATGGGTGGAAACTCAAGTTGAAACAATAAGTTCCTAAACTGGTCTGTGAGTGTCAAAGCGAGGAGATTGTCCCGGGTCGAATCATGGGAACATTAAGGTGAATTGCGGTGACAAGAACAGGTTTGATTTTGGAGTGCAGTGAAAATAATGTTTGGTAATGTTAGTAAGTTCAGTAACTAGTCAAAGAAGATTATTATAGGATAATATTACAACTTAAAATACAGTAAAATATAATTAATTAACAATTTATTTCAAAGGAATTACGTCTAACCGGTATGGTGGGTTCGATCCTCACTTGTTATGCGAGTGGGCCCAGGTTCGAATCTGTATTAGGCATGGATATTTGTGTTGTCCTGAGTACATGAGGAGAACGTGTTATAGTTAAATCTGTGGGTCCGGTGGGCCGTCATAGCGCAGTAAGATGGGTGCAGGTTGTCTGGAGGAAAATGCCCCTCCCCGCTAGCGACGTGCCTAAATTGAAGAGTTGGCGCCATCTAGAAGCAGAAGTCCGACTTCCAACCCTCATGGGTTCTCAAAGTCTTGTGCCAATGGAAGCCACTGCAACCATTCTGCCTTGCAGGCTATGCCCTGAAGGCACACGACAACAACTTAAAATTTTAATGAATAAGAATATTTTTAGAAAAGAAACCCCTAAATATTCGAATTTTTTATTATAATTATCATCTCGATTTCACAAATTGATTTTGTTAATTTCAACTTTTCTTTTAGTTCATACTTTATAGGTGACGTTAACGCTATAGATGTTCAAAAGCAAGTGTAGCTGAAATGTTACTATACTTAAACCATTTGAGGGAAACAGGCGTGTATGCGAACTTGCCTATGGAAGGTCAGTTTATCCTACCCACAAATTTTAAAACTCAAAAAGCTAGTAAGGTCAATTATAAAATATGGATAAAACAGAGAAGTCAGCAAAAAGTGTACGAAAAAAAATTAATTAATAGGACAAGATATTAAACAAGCATCTTTTCTGAAACTCAATATAAGATATACTCAGTATACAAATACAATTACATACAAATTACATACAATTACATACAAATTACATTCAATTACATACACTAATTACAATTACATATGTGGCGGATCTGGTTGATACATATGCAAATCCTTGTACTTCACACTGTACGTATTATACTATCGGGATTATACTTTCTGTATATAATAACCGGACTATGTTTGCAAACTCTCTCTCTTGATTTTAACTTGACATGATTTAGTTTACCAGTAGCTACCTTTTATTTGTTATGTTTTGTTGATTATTAAAGTTGTGTTGCGTTTAATGCTTAGTCTAGTTATTCATTAAAAACCACAGAATATTTGCGGATAAGTAGCAGGAAGCCTTATCCAGCAAAGCTGGTGACCCGTCTGTTGGTGACCTGTTACTGACCTGTGTGACCTGTACTGACACTTTCTGTTATAATAACCGTGTACTATGTTTGCAACTCTCTCTCTGGATTTTAACTTGACATGATTTAGTTTACGAGTAGCTACCTTTTATTTGTTAGTTTTGTTGGTTATTAAAGTTGTTGCGTTTAAGCTTTAGTCTAGTTATTCATTAAAAACCACAGAATATTTGCGGATAGTAGCAGAAGCTTTCCACAAAGTGTGACCGTCTGTTTTGACTGTTATGACCTGTGTGACTGTAACTGACACTTCTGTATATAATAACGTGACTATGTTTGCAAACACTCTCTCTCTTGATTTAACTTGACATGATTTAGTTTACGAGTAGCTACTTTTATTTGTTATGTTTTGTTGTTATTAAAGTTGTTTGCGTTAATGCTTAGTCTAGTATCATTAATAACCACAGAATATTGCGGATAAGTAGCAGGAAGCCTATCCAGCAAAGTGGTGACCGTCTGTTGGTGACCGTTACTGACTGCTGGTGACCGTAATGACACTTTCTGTATATAATAACCGTGACTATGTTTGCAACACTCTCTCTCTTGATTTTAACTTGACATGATTTAGTTTACGAGTAGCTACCTTTTATTTGTTATGTTTGTTGATTATTAAAGTTGTGTTGCGTTTAATGCTTAGTCTAGTTATTCATTAAAAACCACAGAACATTTGCGGATAAGTAGCAGGCAAGCCTTATCCAGCAAAGCTGGTGACCCGTCTGTTTCTCAAAGTGGTTATGATTTTGACCAACAGCGTCTAGTGCAACCTCTTCTGCTGTTTTACTGACCTGAGTTAGTGGGTAGCGACCTGGAGTTTGTGTTAAAGCTCGAAGCTGGAGTTCCCCGATAGCGGAAAGTTCTCCCCGCACAGTGTACCCTGCGCCTGGAGATTTGCCATGCCGTAGTCCTGCCTGCGTTCTCAGCCGCACCTGCGAGTGCCCCGTGAAGCGCAACACAATTTCTGCCGCAAGTAACATGTATAACTTTTTGTGATTTCGTATTTTATTTAGATTTTTGAGCCAGTGAAGTTTTTTCTACCCTTTTTCCTTTTGATTGCTGGACTGCCATTAAATCTTTTTTTACAAGTGTCCAGAACTATTTGCAAAAAGTTTATTTCTTTTAAAAAAATGTATTTTGGAAATATTTTAAAATGACTACGGAAGTAGAAAGTAAAACTATTCAGGAAAGTTCAGTTAACAAAATCTCTATGCGTTTACCGTCCTTTTGGCATGAGAATCCGCGCCTGTATTTTTCTCAAGTGGAAGCTAACTTTGAACTGTCTAGTATTTCTGCAGAAAAAACCAAAGCGTGCTGTTTAATTGCTTCCCTTGACCAGCAAACTTTGCTGGCGGTTTCTGATCTGATCGAAACACCTGACCCTAAAGAACCTAATCAGGTACTTAGGAAGAGGTTGATCGATACCTATGCTGTTTCACAAACGGAGCGTATCAAAACCCTGTTACAGGATCTAACTCTCGCAGACTCTAAACCGTCTGCATTACTTCGACGTATGCGAGAGTTAGTCGGAAAAAACTTTTCGGAAGATGTTATTAAAACTATTTGGTTGTCACGTCTTCCTACAACTGTACAATCAAGTCTTTCGGTCAGTTCAGAAACACTTGATAAATTATCAGGATTAGCGGATAAGATCTCGGAGGTTACTAGTTTTTCAACAGCGGTTTGTCAAACAGTTGAAAGTCCGTCCTTGGAGGCTCAAATAGCCGACCTACGTCAAGACATTAGTTCCTTAAAAATTCAAATCGCTGAATTGGCAAAAAGTTCTGAAAAGCCTCGAGGTCGTGCCCACTACTCTCGTAATAAATCCTACTTTCGAGGGAAATTTAGGAGCAAGTCTAAGGATAGCAATACAGCCCAAGATAAAGATTCTACCCTGTGTTGGTACCATGCTGGATTTGGTGACAAAGCTAGAGATTGTGTTGAACCGTGTTCTTTTTTAAACTATTAGGCCCGGGTAGGCCCACGGAAACAGTAACACCTCCTGGTACGGGTTTCATTAGTCATAGACTATTTGTTACTGATGTTAAAAGTAAAATCCAGTTTTTGGTTGATAGTGGTTCAGATCTAAGTATTTTACCTGCATCTTTCAAGGGTTGCAGATCACTCAGCTCGTTTGTTTTGAGTGCTGCAAATGGTACTGCTATAAAAACCTATGGCTCAAGACTGATGTCTTTAAATCTGGGTTTGCGTAGGAAATTTGACTTCCTTTTCATAATTGCTGACGTATCTAAGCCAATTTTGGGCGCTGATTTCCTTCAGAAATTTGGTCTTGTGGTTGACATAAAAAACCGGAAGCTAATTGACCCTCTCACAACTTGTGAACAAAGGGGTAAGGTTCTACCAACCAATTGTTCCTGGTATCAAAACTATTGTGGGTAACACAAAGTACCATCACTTAGTTCAAGAGTTTCCGGACATTACTAGGGTTAGCCCTATACCCCTTTCAATTAAGCATGATACGGTACACCACATAGACACGTCACGTTTGGCCCTCCTGTGCATGCTAAAGTCCGCAAGTTGCACCCAGCCCAACTTCCCTAGTAGCAATTTTTCATCGACCGATATCGAATTTTCATCGTTCACCGGTGAGCCGATGAGAATTCGAATATCGGATTTTCGTTGAAAATTGCCCGATTGCTCGATAACTGCTCGGTTCTGTCCGCTCGATCGAGCAGCCTAGGATGAGTTTTTCCGATGAGATTCCGATCAAAAGTTAAGAAGAAATCGATAAGAATCCGATGAGTAGTAATCGAAATCTCCTCGTCCGATGGAATTTCGAACACTTTCCGATAAAATTCCGAACAGTTTACGACAAGTTAGTACAAAGGTTTAAACGAATGGCACCACTATTTTTTTTTCTGTCAGTCAGGTAATATTTCGAATTTTAGGAGGAGGGACAGAACTAACAATCTCGGGATCCGCGCTTTTGACTTGCAACGAGGGTTAGTCCATCGCTTGGAGGCTTGCAGGGTAATTGCTTAATAAGAGCTCAAGTTATCGGTTAAAGAATTTATGTATTGTAAAATTTAAGATCTTTTGCAAGTTGAAATTCTTTTAACTATTATTTAAGTTAACAATCTAATAGAAAGTCGTTAATTAAAAAACCTGGTAATTACGTATTGAAAAGTTGTTTTTGGTCATAATATTTTATTCAAAAATCTATTTTCTTTAAGTTAAGTTTTTCAAAATTAACAAGGCAAAGTTAAATTGAATTCCAAGTAAATAAAGAAATAGTTACACACAGTAAAATATTTCTCTTGCAGCATTAAAAATGTTGTGTTAGTAAATAAAAATATTATTAACAGTTTGAACATAATACTTCGGATATGAAGTTTTCGAAATAATTTAACGCAATTGTATGTACTAAAATAAGAAAAAGCCACTTTTTCGGTTTCTTTCGTTGCGATATCGATTCGCATATTTCGATGAAACGTACATTGATTGAATTTTCCCTTTGACGATATCGATCGATGACTTTTATCGATAGAATTTGTTCCGTTGCGATATCGCCTGTGCACTTTGGATACGATGCGATCTGATTCGGCAACGACGTATATCGAGCAATAGAATGCAAAGTAGGCAAATGCTAGCACATTTGTAGACTTGCTAGGCTGCTGGGTTAGAGATTCTTTGCGCAAGAATCGGTGACCCCGCCTTGCACAATTACCAGGTACTGGTAAAAGATCTTGAAAATGATCTGCCGTTATTACCCACCTTGGTTTGAAATTTGTTTCTCTTTCGGTCTTGTGGTGCCCAGACTTTCACGTTTATATGAGTTCTTTGTGTTGTTTTGCTTACTGTAGTCTTATCGCATTAAATGAGGAACTTTAGCATTAGGTTGGTTTCGAAGATTAAGTACGGTATTACGAAACTCCGCATGTGTTTTATTTGGCCATGGTAATAGTTAGGCCCTTACCTAAAGTCGACGCATCGTAAACCTTCTAAACCATCCGTTTAAGCGATTTAGGTTGTTTAAATTTTTACAGAAAGTTTTGCCCTAAAGCAGCTGAAATCCATGTCCCTTTAAACGACTTGCTTCGTGGTTCTAAAAAGAACGATAAAAGGGTTATTGAGTGGACTGACATTCTAAAGGCAGCTTTCAAACGCTGTAAAGACAGTATTGTCCATATCACCCAACTTTCTCACCCTGAACCAAACTGCGAGCTACTCCTGTTTAGTGATGTGGCAGTTGGTGGTGCTTTGCATAAGAAAACTCGTGACGGTTTTTTACCTTTATCATTTTTCTCTAGAAAGTTGAATGATGCAAAAAAGCATACTGTGCTTATGATAAAGAACTCTTAGCTGTTTATTTATCAATTATTCATTTCAGATATATGCTTGAAGGTAGGAATTTCTACGTCATGACTGACCACAAGCCACTGATTTATGCATTCACTCAGGGTTTTGAGAAATGTTCTCCTAGACGCTTGCGTCAAGTTAAATTCGTTTCCCAGTTTACAACTGATATTAGGCATGTTTCGGGTGAGCAGAATGCAGTTGCTGATGCTCTTTCCAGGGTGGAAGAAATAGTCTACCCTGTTCAAATAGATTTTAAGGAGATGGCAGTCCAGCAGTTGACGGATAAAGAGCTGCAATCATTTTTGAAGGATCCAACTACCACTGGTCTTTTAATAAAATTAATTGATTTTCCTAATTTGAATGTTCAACTGTATTGTGATATTTCAGAGTAATGTACGTGTATATGTACCAGTTTCTTTTAGACAAACTATTTTTGACTCTGTTCACGATTTGGCTCACACTGGCTCCCGTCCTACCTTACGGCAAGTGTCTGAGAGGTATGTATGGCCTTCGATCCGTAGGGATGTAGCTTCTTGGTGCCGCACTTGTGTACCTTGTCAGAAAGCAAAAGTTAGCAGGCCTACTATCTCGCCTATAGGTCAAATACAGTCGCCGAATTCTAGGTTTCAGCATGTTCATTTAGACCTAGTCGGCCCTCTGCCTACATTTCAAGGCTTTTCTTACTTTTTAACTGTAATAGACGGGTACACAAGGTGGGTTGAGGCTGTGCCCTTAACGGATGCTACTGCTGTAACGGTTGCAAGAGCCTTTTTACTTAATTTTGTGGCTCGGTTTGGCGCGCCAGCTCGCATTACTTGTGACCAGGGGAGACGGTTCGAGTCTGCTGTTTTCAAGCAATTAGCTCGCTCCCTTGGCTCAGTTAGTACGTATCACCGCATACAACCCTAAAGCTAATGGCATTGTAGAAAGGAATCGTAGAACATTAAAATCTTCCCTTAAGTGCAACCCACTTGATTCTTGGGTCGACAGACTTCATCTTGTTCTTGGTTTACGTACGGCTGTACGCGAGGATTGGAAGCATTCGTCATCCGAAATGCTTTTTGGACAGACTTTAAGGTTACCTGGACAGTTTTTTGAAACCGTTTCGAATAACATACCACAACCGGGTTTTATACGTGGCTTATCAGAGTGTTTTTCTAAGTTACGACCTCTGGATACTAAATGTCGGGATAACCGTTCGGTCTATATTCCGAAAGCTCTTAAAGACTGTACGCATGTTTTTGTACGCCATGATGCTGTACGTAAGCCATTGCAACCTCCCTATGATGGTCCTTTTCATGTGTTAAAACGTAAAGCTAAATATTATTATTTACAGATTGGTGTTAATACCAAGTGGATTTCAATAGATCGCCTGAAACCAGCCTTCCTCTCTGATGATCCTCCAACAAAATGTAATGTACTTCCGTCTCCAAAGAGAAATGAGTATGTAACAAGGAGCGGCAGGAGGGTCCAGTTTCGTATCCAGTAGGATACTTAGGAGGGGAGTGCTGTGGCGGATCTGGTTGATACATATGCAAATCCTTGTACTTCACACTGTACCTGTAACTGACACTTTCTGTATATAATAACCGTGACTATGTTTGCAAACTCTCTCTCTTGATTTTAACTTGATATGATTTAGTTTACGAGTAGCTACCTTTTATTTGTTATGTTTTGTTGATTATTAAAGTTGTGTTGCGTTTAATGCTTAGTCGAGTTATTCATTAAAAACCACAGAACATTTGCGGATAAGTAGCAGGCCGCCTTATCCAAACATACAAATTACATACAAATTACATACAAATACAATTACACAAATAGGGAAATGATGTCACATTTTAACTTAAGAAAAGTATCAAGGAAAATATCGCTATGAGAGGGCGGATTATTAACTAGGTCAATGAAATGAGAAATGGATTGGTTAAGATAATTTTTGAAATAGTGGGTTTTATTTAAGACAATTTTATTACGGGTAATGTGTTTAGGAGCATAAAAATTTAGTATATGTACCAATGACGGACAATCAATGTTATTATTTAAATTATCGTAAAAAAATTTAAAAACAGACTGATATACGACATTCGAGTGTACATTTCTTCAAACTAGAGGAATAAAAATGGTTATTAGATTTAAAAGAAATATATAGCGGATAAATTTATTTAATATCATTAAACAAATATTTGATAAAAGAAAAATATAAGAAAGCTTCAGAATAAATTATATGCATTTAAGATTTAAATACATTAACATTTAGAAATTGTCAATGCAATTGCTAACTTCGCCAAAGGTTGCCATAATACCAATTTGTCGGGGTTACCAGATTTGGCGTAAAATTGCCGGGCACGATTCTTTAAGTTAACCCAGACTTGATGTATGACGATGTCTAAGAATTAATATTGAAACATGTTTTGGAGAATTTGGTGGTATTTGCTACAATATCTCATGACAGTAAAGGTGAGAACTATTCTAGATCTGCTGAATACTTCTTCGAAATGGAATTCTCTCCCTATATAGCATGTTTGTGTCAGCAGCAGCAAATTAACTGCTCAACTGTCTTTTGATCCTTAAATATATCCCGAGTCAGAATTTTATTTGTTTATGAAATTGGCAATTTTTTCAGGGGGCTATGAGAAAGTCCTTAAAGTCCAGAAAGAGCCTGGATACAATCAGGCATCCACTTATTTATTTTTTTGAAAATTAACGCGGATATCAGAATGGGATTAGATTTAATATCCTGATGGTGTGCTGACCAGTGGAGAGGAGATCAATTTTCATAAAACAGAAATATACATATAAACAAATCACCGTTATTAAGCATACACACGTGCAACGCCGGGTTTATAAAGCTAGTTCAATTAATAAAGTTCATTTGGAGTAGTACATACTATAGAAAAATTAGGTAAATTTTTACGGAAAAGCAATTGGAACAAAACTGACGAATCATGGGGGATCTCATGATTTTCTCAGGAGTAGATGACAATAAATTTTTATAATGTTCGTTTAAGGCTTTTTTAAATGTTTTGTTTCATTTGTTTTTCGTAACTTTGAATTACTGTGAGGAAAAAAAAGTCAAATTCTGACATTTTTGTTCGGGCTAAGCGGGATTGCACCAAATGATTTCCCTTTAAGAAATTTTTTAGCATTAGCCCAAAGCTTTTCAGGATGGGGAAATGTTTTCAGTTCATCTTAAGCGAAATTTCGTGTTAAACGAGTTCGCGTTAACGAGAGGTTCGACTATAAATTTTATAAATTTTTTTTATCGGATTTTATGTAAAGGTCCATTAGAACCTAATTTTTAAGGTGTTTTTTTCTGGCAACTCAGTTATCAGTTTAAAAACATTAGTTTTTACGGGTTTTTTTTTAGAAAGGTAAGTGAGTTGGTTGAGCGTTTTACGGCTGTCTATTTCTAGTCGGAATGAGAAGCTCAAATTAGCCAATTCCAGTCAAATTACAGCCAATTACGCTTTGTAATTTAGAACCCTAGTCAAGTGACGATGCCGACGCTACGTTTGAGCGACAACGTACGCTACGCAGCGTCTTCGTTATCGACTCCACAGATTTAACGAGCACGTATGTCGGACTGTACTTTAGACAAAGAAACACTACACAATCATCCATGCCCAAATACCAGGATTCGAACCCGGGACCTTCTGACTGCCTGACCATCTCCTATATATCATTCAGCCTTCCAGTACAGTCCTTGACAATTCAGTTGGCTTTTTTCTGTGTAGATTCTTCTTGGTATGGCCAATGTGAAACAAGTCACCATTACTTCCTTTCTTTTGGATAAAATAAATTACAACACACATCTTATGAAGCAAAAATTGCCAACACAAATATTTTGGTGCCTTCAAGAATTTGCTTGCTTTACTAAAAACAAGTAGGTTTGTAACAGAATCTGTCACTTAACCCGCTTCCACACAAAAGTTGCGTTAAACAGGTAAAAAGGCGCCAAACACTGCATTAATTCTATATTAAACGTTTACATGTTAAATTTGGCTATTTTTATTTATTTTATTTCGAAAATTCAATAATTATTACTTACCGTTTGCAAAAATTAATTTGTATTTCAAAGAATAAATATGTACTATTCCTCGGGGGGGGGGGGGGGGGGCTTTTAAATAGAATGAAAATATTTCATATCAACATACAAAGAATTTCGTAGTGAAATATATTTGACGTCATTTCAAACTGATCGATGTCGCAAAATAAATTTATTTTAATTTATTGTCTAAGAGAATTAAGTTTCTCGGGCGATTGTTGCGAATGGCAATGGTGATTTAATTCTAATAACAAACAGGGCCTTTAGCTATTTGTAATTCAAACTTTTAAACGCCAAAATTAACTATTTTCATTAATCTTCTTTCTCAGATTTAATAATTAGATTTAATTAAATTACAGTTCGAAAAATATATAATTAGTACAAATGATGCGTTAAAAATAAAGCGAAACTTTGCACATTTTTTATGCCAAGTTAGAATTCTTTGCATCTTTCTTCATACATATATAATGAACCATCAAAGAACTCTATTGTGATATTACAACAATCCAAACTGAATTATATCACATAAATAAATATTCTTTCAAATGTTTGTATTTTTTTTATAAAATTTCTCATACGTTTAACGAAATGGCAACAGTGAAAATATTGAATAAAAATGGAATTTGCATGTTATTTCAATGTAGATAAAAAAATTTAGTTATTTAAATTTTAAATAAACTTCTAATTTAAATTTTTAAATTAAATTTGGAATGTAGCTTAATCTGATTTTTTTGCTTTAAAATGACGTATTCCACTTGTCTGTGGGGTTTGTGGTTCTTTCTGTGAAAGTGGGGGACGGACGGACGGACGGACAGACGGACAGACAGACGGACTGAACGATTATAAAACCTTCCACTTTTTACGTTATAAACGTAGTGTGGAAGCTAAAACAACAACCGCGCCTTAGATTTAAGCAGCGTGACCTCTCCAGCAAGTTTCTTACTTTCTTTTAATCAATTCAACGAAGAAAAAAGTGACTAAAAAGTAACTGAAACAAACCTGGAGACGCATAAAAAAATATCAGCAGGAAGACGATATGTTTCCTTCCGGAATTTCCAAAGTCGGAAGCATTTTTCAAGGCGTCACACTTTGCTATCTTCAGGTTTGCATAAAACAATTTCTTATAAAAACTTTTTTTTCTTATTAAAAGTGAAAGTTATCCAACTTGGGTTACGTTTAGTTCAATTAAGGTTACACTACAACCATACGAAGGTTATAACCCTATTGGAAATGGGGAGCCCAGCCGGTTAAGGCGTTCGCCTTGCATGTGGAAGGTTTGGATCCGGTCATCGCCGAAATAACTGCCGACCTATAAACGGCCCGTGCAGCCAAAAATGTCCGACGAAAAATACCCCGTGTCAGGGAGTGCACGTTAAAACCCTTCAAAGTCCCGACGCTAGGTACGACGTCGCCTTTAAAAGTGGCGTTGGGTGCCTACTCAGTTGTCGGCTCGTCACTTGACTGTAGTTCTAAATTGCGACGCCCGGTGCCAATAGCTCTCGTGTAGCTCTAGTTCGACGATGATTCAAAAACTAACCTAACATATTATCCATAGTCAGTAATTATTGAACCCCATGAGAAAGTTATCCAGGAGAATGTTCGGTTGAACTAACGGGAGTTGCAAAATTAACAATTTTCGAAAAAATTAACAAACATCAACACATTATAACAACTATTTTCGAACAAACGAAATGAACAATAATATTGATTTGAAATTTTAAATTAAGGTTAATGGTATTATAATTATGAGACACATCACACATTTGGCAATCCACACATTCTGATATGCTAGTGACTAACTTCTGACTACTATACTCTCTATTTTCAATTAACTGCATTTATGTTTTATATTGTGGGTAAATATGCAGTTTTTTAAACACTAATGTTTTAATGTATATTGAATTTCACGTATTTTTCGTCTAAAGCAACTATTGATCTAATTCAAGGATCTTTCTCCATTCCGAAAAAAAGTATTCTAATTCTAAATATTTTATACTACTTAAAAATATTAAGTATTTATATAAGTTTTTATATTATGACACTATATAGTACGTTTTTTAATTTTTTTTGAGTAACTGAGTAACTATACAAACTAAGAAACATAAAAAAGTCTCAAGCAACAATGCAGGGTTGGCATGGTTTTTACCGCCCCCGGTAAATACCATTTTAAAATACGGTATTTACCGTCCTGGGGAAAATTATGTTTTTCCCACCTGGGAAAAACAACTAATTATTGAAACAATTAATTATTGACAAATCTTCCTTAATTATTTTACATCTTTGGTAATATAATAATCATGTACTTTTGTTTATTATTTAAGCGTTCCCGTAAACATAAATAATTATTAAAAATATTCTCGATAGTATAACTATTGAAATAAAAACAAACAGCTTTTCTAGGCTTTGGTCAACTATAACGGGTGACTTTTTTTTCTGGGGATGAGGGGGGTTAAAAATAGTGATCTTAACCAGGGAGCCCCCGCCGAGACAGTGGTACAATTGCAATCACAGCCAGAATACAAAGATTAGGATGTAAAAAAAAAATCCTGATATTTAATTTTTGAAAGCTTTTTAATTAAAAAGAATTTCCCAGAAAGAAAGGTGTTTCACAGTTTTTCTCAGAAAGATCTGTATTTCCCAGTTTTTCCCGGTATTTACCAGTTTTTTCCGCTGGATTTGAAATATTAGTTTTTGGACGGGAAAAACCCAATCCTGCAACAATGTATTTCAGACCACTACCCAATTTGAAGCCCCATGGAAGAATTACATTTTTACTAATTCCTTTTTTAAATTCTCTTTATCTCACAGATGAAGAGTCCAGGGGAAGAACCCCTTGATTGCATCGGAATTTTCCCATAATCAGATCTGCTTGGCGGACGTTGGCGGCAGGAAACCGGTTTCTCCCTTCCTTCTTCTCACATGGTACAGACATGGGACTCGTGTCTGCCGTAAATCAGGGTTGCCACGAAAAAAGAACCAAGGGAGAAACAGGTTTCCTTACACCAATTAAGGAGACGACTCGCTATTTTCGCCAAAGAGGCCAGAGGCAGGCAGATTCCTATGCAATGAAGGGGGTTTTCCCTTTGTACTCTTCAAACTTCATCTTATTTCGCAGGCTCTACATGAATGTCAACTTCGATGCATTCCAGCATTCGGTTTAACAAGTCCTCATTCTTTTCCATTAACTTGGCTTCCTCGTCGTCGCACTTTTTATTGAGAGCTGCCTCTTGTTCGTCGCATGTTTCTTTCACTTTTGGAACCTTGGCTTCGAGATCTTGGCGGGTTTCGTCAAGTTCGCCAATCTTCAGCTGGAAGTTGGTCAGTTCGGTTTTCTGTCGGGCAACTTCTTGTGTAGATGTCAATCTGATTATTACGTTAAGAAAAATAAAGTATTAAGTGAGACTTCTTTCAGAATGGAAAAGTAAAGTGAAATACAATTAAAGAGTTTAGTGGAAGAACGTGCTAAGTGACATTTTTGAAGAAATTGAGAAATATGTGTCAATAAACATATTATTCCATCCTTTATAAATATAACAAGATTCCCCTTTTTCATAAACTGAAAGTTAAGTATATTTTTTACCGTTTACAAGTACCGTTTTTAACGCATATAAGTGTAAACAAAAGAACTTTAAAGTTCATTTTCTCGTGTTCACCTTTTTGTCACTTAGCACGTTCTTCCACTAAGATTCAATTAAAAAGAAAAAGGAAAATTTTCTATAGTTGTTAAATGAAGAATATTATGCTTTTCTAAAAAATAATGATACTTTTATTTTGGCATCATAATTATAAGAAAGTTGTATGTGTTATCATTTAAAGCAAAAACGTATAGAAATAAAGATTTATTTTTTTTTATATTTTTCTCAGAAGTTAAAAAGTAAACATTGAAACAACTAATTGAAGATTTACTGTAATACATTAAAACCGTACTGGACTTGAAACTGATCTGAGAATTGATATAGCGATTATGCGATTTTTTTTATGTTGTCTAGCATCATAAACACTAATTAATAAACATATAAACTTGAATACAATTCACTAGCATCTTTACTACAATTTGATAAACATAGCAAACATACGCGACATGCTACATTTTTTAGATCGCCAAAAGTCGCCAATGTGCACGCTCCTTATATCCTTATATTACAGCTGTGTACTATTTCTTATACTTGTCGACTTTATTGCATCTAGATTTCCATTAAGAAAATTTGTCGCATTTGGCGCAACTTTATAATTGCTTTTTTTATGAAAACTTGTTGAACAGCCTTTGAATTTTCCAATTCTTTGTCCGTAACCATTCAAACCATTTGATTATTCTTAGACATCATTCAATTTCTTGAATGAGTAATTTCCATGTTTTTTGCCTTTTTGGATCAGTTCGGTCGCCAAGAGAAAGAAATGGCCAAGAACTGGCCAAAGAAGAGAAAAAATGGGCAAAATGGAAGCTTACTTAATATAAATTATATACATCTATACTGTCTTTTTTTATTAAAAAATAAGGACATCTAACTTTAGAACATCTGATATAATGGCCAGTTTCGATCAGGCGATTTGTGTTACGTTGCCAAGCAACGAAAATGCTCAAATGTGATAAATATTCTATTTCATATTTCATACAGCTCGATAGGTATAGCAACTCTATTCGTTAAATTGTCAAGCTCGACTAAAAGTCGCCATTGAACAGCTATACCAATTGCATTAATTCACATTACCGCTTACCTCTTATTAATTCCGTATGCTAAAGCGCTCTCATAACACCCGATTCCTGCAGACAAAGACAGTTTCTTCTCTGTATAAACCATCCTGAGCAACCTTCCTCTCTCTGGACACACCATAAACTCTTGCCTGATGAGTTCTTCAAAACACTGGTCGTAAAGTTCGCTTCTAATGGGACACAAGCCTATTTCGCGTGCTTCCCTCTTTAACAGTTCTGCATCTAGCTTTTCTTGTAAATGCAACAGATCACTCGAAGTGGCCGGAGCCTTGCTGACTTTCTGGTACCAAAACTGGTCATCCTCTTCAATGACCATTGGTGGTATGAGAATGTCCAGCGGGTTTTCGTTCCCTAAATTTTCCAAATCTGGTACCATCTCTTTGGACTTCTTTAAATTTTCTTCGATGGCTGTTTTGGAAGCACGGTGGGCGGCTTTCTGAGGACTTCCATACTTTACTAAAGTTGACGGAAACATTTGCAGATTGACAGATATTTTATAAATATAACTAAATAGAATATTTACTGTTTCCGTTCAAATGCTTTGGATATTCCGTTACTAATATTATCAAAACACGAGTGTGTTGCCATTGTAAAAAATAATTACTATCAATAATGTTTTGTTGCATTAATTAGGTATGGGAATGTTTCTTGTAATGTCACAATCTTCTTACTGCAATGTCATTGCTTGTTTGGTTTTTTTCCCTTATTACGAAAAGAATCCAATTGGTTTCTTGTGACGTCACGCTCTCTGTACTACAATTTCATTGGTAGTTTGGTTTTCTTTCCGTTCCTCGTGAAACAAGCCCATTGGACTAATTGGAAAATGTTAAATGTTTAGTATGTTAACAAAAAAATATCTAACCTAGTTAAAGTTTATAAAATATAAAAATATAGAAATATTACTTTATATATACTGGTAATCAGCTACTTTATATTTACCAGCTAAATCGTTCATAAGGCCGGTTAAACACGTGCCTTGAGGCCCAAATTTCAGTGGATTTTAAATTACGTTTTGTGGGCCCCAGAAATTTCAGTAAATTTTAATATTTTTTACTACTATTGGCTTAGCTTTCATTTATAAGTATTCGCCAAATGTGATCAGTTTAATTTATATTATTATAGGAAGAAAAAGTATAAAGTTAAAGTAAGAGGTCTCCAAAAATGTGTTATGCCTATTATCCACATTATCGTAGTAATCCACAGTAATGAATTATATTTTCCATTTTTTCTTCCATCGTTTAGTTTAATATACAAATATTTTTCCATTTTTAATGCATTTTTTAAAAAAAATAAAATAAAATCTTAAGGATATATATTTTTTTAATTTCCTTTGTTAGACTTACAAATACTTAAAGTTTACAATTTCAATTTCTTTTTATTAGCGTTGAGAATTATCACAAAGGAACCTCGTTTTGCGTGTGAAAGTGTCCAGATTTCTGCTTCGATATTCTTAAGTAGAACCGGATTCACAACCAACTTTATGTGATGTTTGGTGAAAACTTACCACTAAGCAATTAACTCTCACTTTCTTTTTTTATAAATGGGTTTCAGCTCTAGTTTCTCTCATTGTGCTAAAGTTATCGTCGCAATCACCCATGCAGTAAATCATGATGATGGAAGTCACTTTTAAAACTCAACAATTACAAAAGCGTGCCCCTTTGTAGAGATGAAGAACTCGTGTGCATTTTCGTGTACCAGTTGTTTTCTGTTTGTGCTATTATGCGTTTCTTTTTGATTTTTTGAAAATTTGGAAGTCAAATAAGATTCGAGTCATATTTCTGAATAAGCAAGCTCCAGCCTAAAGCGGTAAATCTTGAAGGGGTGGAAAAATGTTAATTTTTTTTGGAAACTTAAATATTTCAATTATAGTTTTATCGAAACTAAATTAACTTTATTTTTTTTAAAGATGAAAACACTAATGGACTTGATGCATTAACATTATAAAACAAGCTTAGTAAGTAAAGCTGAATTATAAAGGGATTGATAAATGACGTTAGCGCATTGGCGGCATTCTCCGAAATACGTCCCTCATTTTAAGGGGGAATGGGCGCGCTGGACCGGGGGTCTCCAAAGCAAAGTACATCAGTGTTAATCCTATGGAGAAAAAATATTTTTCCTGCCACATTTCTCCGGCTGTATTGAATGTTTTTACAAACGGATTTTTTTATAAGATAAATGTAGCTGACTTACAGGTCCCGACCTTCCCACTTTTTGAAATTGGTTCAAATATTTTTTTAAATTTTCAATAAATAATTTTATACAAAATATTCGAACCAATTTCAAAAAGTGGAAAGATAGAGACCTGTAAGTTAGCTACATTTATTATTAAAAAAAACGTTTGTAAAAAATATTCAATACAGCCGGAGAAATGTGGCAGAGAAAATAGTTTTAGCCGGAACATGTTCATGTCATAACTATCAAAATATGTATATTTTTAGAGATCTAATGGGAAGTGAAATTTCACGACTAAAATGCACCCCTTGTCATAATCATTTAAAAAAATAACGAATGAAAAAATAAATTAGTGTTTTCTTGCGTACCCTTATTCATCGGTAAATAAGTATTGTTATCAGATTAAAGTTCGAATACTTGTAGGGGGTGTTCTGACACATTTCTTTTGAGTGAAAACACTCCAGTAAGAGTGTTTAAAAACGTTCTACATTCGAATTTTTGAGTGAAATTATTTACGACCGGTTTCTGGATCAGAAAGCAGGATCTTAGGTGATAGCAGGGAGATTAAAATTACAATCGATACACAATAAGAGTTGAAAATTGTTCTAAAATAGTTTTTGTGTTTTTTGTTTACACATTAGTAAGTACAGTAACCCACATTTGAATTATTGTTAGGTAAGTAAATATGCATCAGGTATAGTTCCATGTAAAGTTATGAAAAAAAGATTTTTTTTGTTTTACTCAAAAGATTTAAAAAAAACATCAAATTGAATTAATTTCACATAAATTTCGTTTCGAAAAGCCATAACATATTTTATTTGAAACAGTTTATTGATTATTGGGTTATTTATAATTAGTGACCTATCAATTAATGTGGCAGTCATAGTTACTTTACATGCAATTTATCACGTTTTGATCGATACCCAGTACAATATTTTATGTAAATTTTATGTTGCATTTCAGATATGTGTGCCCTCTCAGCTTCCGACTTCGTCACTTGACCAAGGTTCTAAATTATGAGGCATAATTGGTTGTGTTTAAGTTCTGCATGGAGGCTAGAAGTAGACAGTCTAAATCGTACAACCGAAGTACCTATCTAACTTGTATTCACATAAACCAACATATATTACTTAAAACAATCCTATTTAAGAAGAACTTTTCATCAAGAAAGACAATAAAAATTATGTGCGCAATTGAAATATGTACGATATAATTTTCTAAAAGAATAATAAAGATTTGTATATTTAAAAAAAAATATCTGGCCAAACAAGATTTTCTTTATATTAAGTTGATAAAACAGTGAGATATACAACATAGTTCCGTATTTTAATCTCCATACGGGCTCATAGGTTAACGGCAGGTCACCGACACCAAAGCAGGACTGTAGTCATAAACAAGTCACATTTTATCATTCCGTGTAATGGAACACATAAAAAACACAGAGATGACTAATCTCAGCGAAATAAAACCCGCAAATTTCAAACATGCCCGCATAATTTTAGTATCTTTATAGCTTTATGACTGTTCGCTGAAATGTGGCGCTTCTTTAGCCTCGTCTCTCCCCAAAAAATCCTATACTTAATATATATATATATTTTATCTAAATATATTTTTCAAACAATTATATATTTAACAGTATGTTTTGTGCATGTATGTGTGTGATATATTAAGAGTATGTAATGTGCACTTATGCAAAAGTGGATAATATCATGACTCTGTTCGCTGAAATGTGGCGTTTCTTTAGCCTCGTCTCTCCCCAAAAAAATCCTATACGTAATATATATATTTTATCTAACTATATTTTTCAAACAATTATATATTTAAGAGTATGTTTTGCAAGAAATTTTGAAAAATCAAACGCAAATAAACACATTTTTAATGGGTCGAAATCGAGAATTTTTATAAACAGACATAAATTCAATGAGCCAAAGTAATTAATAATAAGGCTTCAAATGAAAAATGCATTTAGTGCCGCATAATATATTTACTGTAAAAATAGTTAAAATAATTTTGCTAGCAAAGTAATCTGATAAAAAAAGAGAAAACTACAATTTGAAACCACGTACATACATTTCAATTTATTTAAATAACATCATACGGTACAGGCTTAAGTTTAAACGAAGAAAAAAAGAAAAAAAATGTAGCTATTGTAACCATCCCCATATATTTAAAATATTTTTTTTAATGTATCCGATCGAATTTCTTATAAAAATAAAATAAGCGTAAAAAATAACATCTTAAGCTTTTAAAAAGAAAATCTATACGTTGTTAAAAATTGCATTTTTAATCAGGTTATGAAAATAATACGTTACGCTGTTGGGCATATTTTGACATAATTTTAAATGCTTGATATATAGTAAGGCACGAATTCATTCTTTTACTATATACAAGAGCAAACAAGTAGGTTTTTACAGAATCTGTCACTTAACCCGCTTCCACACAACAGTTGTATTTAACAGGTAAAAAGGCGTCAAACACAGCATTGATATTCTATATTAAACATTTACATGCTAAATTTGGCTAGTTTCATTTGTTTTATTTCGAAAATTCAATAATTATTACTTATCGTTTGCAAAAATTAATTTATATTTCAAAGAATAAATATGTAATATTCCTCGCTTTTAAATATAATTAAAACATTTCATATCAACGCACTAAGAATCTCGTAGTGAAATATATTTGAAGTCATTTCAAACTGATCGATGTCGCAAAAATAAATTTATTTTAATTTATTGTCTAAAAGAATTAAAGTTTCTCGAGCGATTGTTGCGAATGGCAATGGTTATTAAATTCTAATAAAAATGGCTTCTTTTTAATTGAGCATTAAATTTTGCAGTTTTTTAAATAATTGAAGTACTTCGAATTCGAATTCTTTTCTGAAATTTTCAATGTATTCTAATTTCGATGCGCTGAATTTTTTTGACGTATCACACTTGTCCGTAGCATTTGTAGTTTGGGATATGAAAGTGGGTGACAGACAGACAGACGGACAGAACGATTATAATACCTTCCACTTTTTACGTTATAAACGTAGTGTGGAAGCTAATAATTGAAAGTGAAAAATGTACTTACGGATAAATAATTTGATATTGCAATGGGTAACAGCATTTTAAAGTATATTTAATAACTTTGTTATATGAAAAATGGTAGATAATCAATTATTTTTGAGTTAAACTAACTTATATTATAATGCAGCTATAGGCGAATTCGTACATTAGTTGAATTAAAAGAATGTTTCGGTAAAAAAAATTACAAAATAACGATCCTACTTATGATAATTTTGTAAATTTATATATTTAAGAAATTCGAATTCAGAAAGTCGGCACAATCCAAAATCGACAAACTATTTTATTAACATTTTTTACAATTTAATTGATATTAAAATTGACTACCTTTAAAAGTTGCTCTAATTTATTAGAAATACGATTACAGAAAGAAAATATTGATTCACATGGGGTATTGCGCTATACCCATAACTCGTTTGAAAATTAGTATTGTTTTCTCAAATTTACATGCAACCTACTTCTACATATTTGATAACATCCTCAAAAGTCTTGTTGATTTTCAAGCATATAGATTTTGTGTACAATTTTTCTGCATAATATCTTTTTACGAATTAGATATACAATACTTTTTAAGAAATTTTAAATATATAAAAAATTTCCCTGGTGTATGAACACGCTTTAATGCCACTGTAGTTCATAAAACTCTGGATCGTATAGAGTCCAGGTTTGTTTTTATATGCAAATTAAAGTCTAAAAATCCAAAAAAAAAAAAAATCTATATTTTTTTTACAAATAAACAGCATAAAATATAAAATTTTTGTAAATATTTAAAAATTCATCCACAAATTTATGAGCAATTGTTGAAAAGCATAAGTTAAAAACATTTTTTTTAAATTTAAATTGTAGAAGGAGTCGGTTTGGTTTAGGTTGAGTTACCATCACATTAGAGCTCTACAAGATGGGATTTAACAAAAAAAACACAAAATAAATTGCGTTTTTTATATAAAAAAGTGCCGGAAAAAATTAGTTTCCTCAACCCTATACTTTGTTGTCGTGCACTTTACTTTAAAATCTTACGATTTTAATTTCATAGTTGAAAGTATTCAAATAGTTTAGGTTCCTGTGTCTGGTAAATATCCTGTTCTGCCTATAATTCTACTACAATTGTCAGAGAAAAAAATATCGTATTTCTCATTAAAACCAGCAATAATTTAAAGTACCAGAAACCACATGTAAAAAGCTTTATTTTTCAAGCATTAACAAGTAAAACAGATTGAAAACAGTTATATTGAAAACATTAAACATCATAACACTGGACAATTCATAAGTAACTCATCATGGTCCCGCCATGTAACTGGAATAATGCAATAGCAAACAATATTGAATGCTACGATTAGTTTCAAAACTAGATCAATCCGAATAAAAATAGAAATATTATAAGAAAATCGATTCTTTATTAACCAAACACAATTCCATAGTCCATAAATTCATTCAAACGTATGGCTTGGTATATTTTAGAACGTTTTCGTATTAATAACTATCAAATTCAATGATATTTCATAGCATTCTAAAAACATATACACTGATGAGCCAAAATAACTGGTATAGGCACTAGTCGGAAATTTAGGGATGTAAAACCAAACAAAGTACAACGCTATGAGCGACAACCATCTGTATGCAGCTAATCATAGCAGGTTATAAAACATTAAGCGAGTTTGAATTTACGAGTGTTTCATGAACACCAAATCTGCGACGTAGCTGCAGCCTGAAAAATGTAGTATCAAAACGGGTCCATTGACGACTGACTAGAATCATTACAAGTGATTTTGGGCTCCTAAAGTCCAGATCTAGGAAGTTTCATTAAATGATTAAAACGTTGATACGCTGTTGATGGCCCGGCATTAAAATTGCAGCAGTTTGAAAAAGAGATGCTCATCGGTACGTTTAATCAGTCTCGTCAATTGTCGATGGATCCCCTTAAACTTTTTCAAACCACAGCTACTTTATAGTTTTTATGTTTACTGGGACTTCCTATATTCATAAAACACTCGTAAAATAGTCATAAGTGGAAATCCGAAATTCATAGAGATGCACGGAGATGACTTCCATCATTGCTCATGCACCGATACGAGTTTAAGTTAGGGTGGATTATCGTCGCACTAGAGCTACACGAGGGCTATTGGCGATGGGCGTCGCAATTTAGATCCACAGCCAAGTGACGACCGATACTAGGAAACTCACCTTAACCTACCATGGTAGCAGCATACAGACGTTGCCGACCACAGTGGCATACATTAATTGATTTTACATCCATTTAATTGTATATCCAAGCCTATACCAATTACTTTAAATCTTCAGTGTACTGAAGTTTGTGTCTCGAAATATAATTTGGAAAACAGATTGAAACGTTTTTGAAACTAGTCTCTAAAAACGATTGGTCCTTTAATAGGAAAAACATTTGAATCACTTAAGAATTATTAAAGTAGGATAGGTATATTTAAAGTAGGATATTGGTCCTATTTCAACAAGGTAAAGAAACGTTGATCACAAACTAAGAGAAGTTCAACGATTATTGAATAAAAGATACAACACGTTACTAATTAAATGATCAAGGTTACAAAGAGAAACTCGATAACAAGTATAAACAAAAAGGACAAATAATCACGGTGTTACCTTTAAATGAGTCAAGTTTTTATAATTTTTTTTTATCTTAATAACATAAAAGTCTAAAATAAAGAGAATTAAGTAGACAAATTGTAAACAAGAAAATATATTATAGATATAAAACACAATGTACGTAAGTATTTTTCATTAATTAAAATACAATAAATGCAATGAAGAGTAGTTTTTATGTATGTTAAATGCATTAATGAATGCATTTTACGATTAATGCAATTAAGAAATAGCAGAAATGTAAATAAGCTATAGTTGATTTTAGTTTAAATAAAGTGGAATGTTAAGTAACCAAAGCATTAGTGACTTCTTCCCCAAAAAGTTAGTTAAACCGAATTTATAACCAATAATCCCAAAACTTTCACCACTTTAACCAGTCAACTCTATTTTACATTTTAGAAACCTTAAAGTTTCAGTTGTTAGAAAATATGAAAATGGAGCACAAATGCATTTTGCCAATTGGTCTTAAAGTATTTATGTACAATAAAGAATACAGTTGTATAACATCAAATGTAAGACCAAGCCAGGGTTTAGTATGCGTAAGTTCAAAATATAAGCATACAAGATAACGAAATGCGTAATAAAAGACGTCTGAGCATTCTTTTTTTAAAAAGCTAATGTATATTTGCATTGAAACAAAGAACCATTAAATCAAAAGCAATCGTCCCAATACCCAAAGTCACGTCGTCAAATTTCGAAGGCGTGACTCGTAAATAGCTTTCGTGGGTGAATATATAATAAAAACCAGACGATAATACGTCTATTACCTGAACAAATTAATTTTAATAAGATTATTAAGGATAAATTTTTTAAATGCATTCCAAATTTTTTTAATTAAAAAAAAACATTTCCTTCACGAGCCTTCGTACCGTTTATATTCCTTTTACTATTTTATTCAAAAGTACAATACTCTATAAGAGATAGTTTCAATAATTGCTTAAATTTAAATCTTATTGTTAAATTACAGGTTGATTGAACGACAAAAATTAATATTTTGCAGATTATGTTTTTAGAAAACAGAGGTTTTGATACTATAAAATTATTAACTGGGGTCTTTATATTAGATGTGAAATATTTAATTTCATGTTTAAAATATTCATTCGTAGCATATTAAGTAGTACTTAAGTCAGTCGAGCTGTGGTAGCACTGTTGGCAAGGATCTTCAACAAGAGCAATCAAAAAGTACTTTGTAGATATCGGTCATAGTGAAAATGCATAACTAAAATCAAATACATGCTGATTGGTTGCTACTTGCTAATTGATTTTTTAATTATTTTTGATCGAGTATTATAATTAAGTAAACTTTAATGCGATATTAATTGCTTTTTATGTCAAATATGAATGCATTTACAGTTTAAGTAGTAATTAAATAGCAGGAGTAGATATTTAATGTAATTCCACTTATGGATTCCTTTGGCGCCTTAAAAATTCTCCGAATTGATCTTTGTTGTTGGAACATTATATTACCTAAAGTTGGTAAACAATTATAATAATCACACAAATTGGCAACAACAGATATGCAAGCTGAAGAATAAAATGAAAAGAGCTTGCAAGAATAGTTTAAGATAGAACAACAATAAGTAGCATAGATATATAAATCCATAATTTGAATTCCTTTGAAGCTACTCAACTTCAATAGTTCGCTTAAAACTTCTTGAATTGCATCGAATTCGATGTATCACAATGGAATATCAAGTACACACAACACGAAATACTGCACAATTACATTCACACCAAAAATAAGTAATGTTCATTTCAATAAATAAATTGTTTTGTATATTTACACTAGTTATTTTCCAGTGTCTGTAATTATGAGTACTACATCTACAATATATATTTCTATGATAATCTTCCTTACCATTTAATATTTTTCAAATAGTGATATCACTTTTGATGGAACAGTTTTACAACGAATTAAACATTACACTATTTCAATAATTAAAAAGATGACCTTTAAACCTGTCAAGAAATCAGTCATAATAGTCTGTGTTAAAAATTAAATAAAGTTGGGTTGAAATCAAGGTTTTAACCAGTTAAAATTCTTAAAAGTGTTTTTTTTGTTCACAAATCCTAACTGTCAATAATTTTCTATAGAAAAACTAGTTCATCCCGTGCATTTTCCTAGTATTGCCTTTGATTTTGTTAATAGTCAATAAGTAAGTAACAAAGAAAACTTTTGAAGGTAGTACTGAATATATTTGCGATATGGTGGGAAAATAGGATAAGTTCCTTTCAAAATTTCAGCCACTGGACAAATTCTTTCAGAATAGGAACCGAGCACTAGAGTTTATGGAAAAACCCCAGATTGCTCAAAGTCCGCGTCGTTCTCTTAATGGCCTCGTCCTTATACCGCCAGATCGTGGTGTCCTTCTGCGTGTAGATCCTGAAGTCGTTCTTGCAGCTGTTCTTTAGCGATCCCACGCAGTCCTTGCGATAGTGCTGGAGTTGGGCCATGCTCGTGTTGATGGAGAAAGTGGTGCAGGTGCCAAGACAGTTGAGAGGAAAGTGGTTGTGCAGCGAGACGACCCTCTCTGTGTTGTGGAAGCACTTCACGTAAGATCCCGGCTTCGTGAAGTTCTTGCTTCGATAGACGTGCTGGAACATGTGCATGTACCTCGGAATGCCTAGCTCGTGGGCTTCGTGGTGAAGGTCGTCGCCATCTTGAAGATCGTCCAGGAAATAGACGTTTCGGACGTTGTAGCTCGCGCGTGTGTAGTTCTTCTCTTTCAGTGCTTGCTGGACAACTTCTTTCATCAACTCGGACCAGGATTCGAACTTGACGGGCATGATTATCTCATCAATGTCCAGAAGTACCACGTAGTCGTAGGAGTAGAGGTTGCGATAAAGGCAGTCGTTGTATGGAATTAGTTCGTTCTGACGCTTGTGGGTCAGTTTTGACTTCAAATATAGATGGCGGAAACCGGGCAAGTTTGGTTGATTGCCAGGAAGGGTCATGGGTGTCAACTGCACAAGTCCTTCTTTTTGGTAATAATTTAGTACTTTGGATATGTTCGGATGGACTTCGAGCTCGTACAAGAACACTTTTTTGGCACCGAGAATGTTAAGTAACTCGAGCCACTCCACTAGCCTCACACTGAGGTCTTCGTGTAAGAAGTCCAGGCCTTTTACACAAACAGCAAAGTCTTCTTTCTTTTTGGGCCTCTCGTTTAATACTCTGAGATTTGTCGTTGGTTTATCGCATCGTTTCTCCACCAAAGACACACTTGTAGGAACTTGTCCTTCAGACTCCTTCAGTGGTACCTTGCAAGAAATGACATATGGCTGGAGTATTCCGTTTTTGTAGTTTCCCCACTTGCTGTACCAGGCATAGGTATACGTGGCTTGGGTAAAGACAACGGTCTTTTTCTTGTCAAACCACAACTGACAGATGGTATTAAGAGGCTTGATACGATCAATCATCCCGAGAATTCGTACGATGGGTACACCACCAGCTCTCCACCTGTTGTCGTAGTATGCCGCATACAGGTAGAACGTACCGTTCGAAGTCTGCAACCTCTGCCAGTAGATATTATTGAAATCCAATTCGTAAAGACTAGGGAATTTCACGCAGGACTTACTGCCAATGGGCCTGGCCTTGTTTGTCGACCAGTATGCAAGTGGCAAATTGGAATGGTTGGCGAGCAGACCGAGCAACTGCTTCTCGTTCAGAGACGGGCTGTTGTCCACTTGGGGTTCGAGATCAAGGAAATTCTGTGGGATGCCCGGCGTCCGACTGCCAGAAGGATTGTCCTGAGATGGTGGAGGGGATGTTGTTGGAATGTCGACATTTCCGGCCGCTGCGGCTGCGATGGCCTGCATTGACTGTACGTTCTGCAGCAGCCCCCTGTTGACACGGGCCGACAGGTATGTGACCGCCCCCTGGTGGTTGGTGATACGGAAGACCACGTAACAGAGGCATGTCCAGATGCAGATGCCGTACAGGATCTTCTTCAGGGCCCTCGCGGGGAAAAGGCGCACTTTGTTCCAACCCATTTCAGGCATCGAAGAATCTGTAACGATGAAATAATTAAAAATCAAATTTGTATATTTAAATCACTTTTATTCTTAAATTAATCTGACATGTTTAACGATATTCATTCACAGCTATACATATTGGACGAAACTATAAAGTTCAACTTAGTATTTAAAGGATAGAAACAGCTGAAAATAAACCTAACGTGAAAATTCCCCATTGCATACTGTTTCATTATTGTTCCAGATTCACGAGTTTGGTCGAATGAATCATTTTAATTAAATAACAATAAATAGTTCAAACTCAGCTAATTCGAATTACCTTTCTAATAAATCTGATCTGTGGAATTTGAGAAGATTCAAGGTTACGCTGATTTAACGAAATGTTAAAACACTGGACGAATAGCATCGAAAGGAATGAGGCACCTGATCATAACCGTAATCATAAAATGTTATTTTATTTATGCATTAAAATAATTTAAAATGTTACTACAAATGTCAGATTAAAAAAGATATCAAAAATTTAATATTTTCAATAAATCACCAAAAATTCGATAATAGAAAAATATTTCAAATGAGTATATGAAGAACTAATCTCAATCTACGACAAAAAAAAATTATAAGAGATTTTAACAATGCATCAAAACTAGATATTTTTTATTTGTCTTACGTTTACGGTTGGTTTGTTATTTTGGCAGTTTTGTGGCTAAATAAGCATAATTTTGGTTATTTATGAATGGTCGAGTTGCAAAACTCGCTTCTCTTAAGTATAAAGATATAGGTCCTTTTATTGGAAACTTCTTTCAATTGAATTTACAATCTTCAAAAGTTGCCAATGAACGGGCCGGACCCTATATCGTAGTTATACTTCGGAGAATGCGAATTTTGCAACTGTAAATATCATTCAAATGTGTCGATTTAGTCAAGCGCCAAACTGTGGTAGAGTTAGTTGACAAAATCTATTACTTTCATATGTTTTCAAGCAGTTGCGAAAATTTTTAGAAAGATTTATTTGTAATTTTCTGAAAGTAATTCGTTGTAACATTTGTTGCATCATAAAATTTCCATGCACTTTAACCTCAAGCTCCACATCTTAAAACCCAACTCTTGTCTTGATTGTACAACTTAAAAAGTCCTTCAAATTAATTTCTAATTATAAAAAGGGATCGAATTCGGGGGAGGATTTCCCACTACACACCTTCTTTCAACATTCAATGGTTAAAATGTTATATATTCAGATTATGCACTACATCAGTCAATCCACGACATAAAAACCTATTTCTCAAATTGGATTAAATGCCCCTTTTTGAAAGACCTCCGCTTTTCCTCCAAGATTGTCGTATGTCTGCCGACAATACAAGAGAGAAAAAAATTATGCTTTATGATAGATTACTTTCAAAGCTCATTTTTTGACTAACACTTGGGACTGGGAAGACATTAACATTCTTGAGGCATAGGGAAACACGTGTGTAGTGTTGTGAGATTGACGGGGATAATCTTCCAAAAAATTTTGATACCCGTCACGTGACTTGGTATTAAGTTACGTGACTATGCAGGGGCCCATTTAGGTTTGAAAATGCGTAGTCCATTCTCTGGTCACCAGAGACATTATATGGTATGGACTACATGGAAATAGAACAACCTAAAAAGGTAGTATGCACATAGATCTCAAGCCTAAGGTCCGTTTCACATGGAACAGTTCCAATAACATTCGCCGTATTTACAAAAATGCCGTATGATCAAAGTGGTAATGTTAGTTTAATTGAACATTTTACATGCATCGAAATCGAGAACCTCACTTATGGTATGGAATGGACCACATGGAAATAGAACATTAGCAAACCTAAAAGGGCCCCTGCATAGTAAGTAACTTGGTACAAAGTCATTAGTCACGTGACATGTATCAATATTTTGGATGTCCCTGTAGTATGTATATGGTTATGTACATAGATCTCAAGCTTATAAAGTCCGTTTAACATGGAGCAGTTCCAATAACATTCGCGTATTTACGGTGCCGTATGATCAAAGTGGTTATGTTAGCTTAATTGGACTTTTTACATGCATCGAAATCGAGTTTCACTTATGGTTTTACCTGAGGTTGGTTGACGTATATTTTCAGGCTTGTGTGCTTGGTCACAGAGACCTGCTTATAAACCTTCGTCAAGAAGGACGGACACGACACACACACACATACATACAAGACAGATGCTGCCATCTATCGCCACCTCCACAATTTAGACATGTCCCTGAAGGGGAGGGAAATAGTCTCCAGGGACCTGTACCCGTGATAAACTGCGCAATGACCGACCACAGGACTTTCGGACCCAACAGATTACCTGCGGTTTTCTTCCAAGAAGTGTCAATGTTAAACGACGATGCTACATTGCCAACGCACGGAAGCAAATTTTTTAGGCCCTTCAAATTCACTTGACATTGCCGCTACCATTGAGCTAGAAGAAAAGTGGAGTGAGGTGTGTGATTCACTGAACAGGGTAGCAAACGAGCCGGTTCAATGACGAAACGCGGAGGAATACACGGCACTGCAGCAGAAACGAACCGGGCAGAAAACCTAGAAACTTGCATATTTCGCTATTCGGTTCGTCTTCACTGGTTCTTAGTGATCCACATGGTTATTTCTTAAAAAAGTTGGAATTTAAAGTTAAAGTTAATTTCTTTCGAACTAAAAATGTTAAAAATACATTTTGGAGCCCAAGTCAATATGATAGAGGGGTCTCATACAAGCATTGCATACAAGTGTAGGGAAAATAGTCCTTTTCTGCCCTGTTCGCTGAAAAGGGTGCGAGTGGGTTTTCGGCTCGCTGACACGCCACTCCAGTTTCCCTTCTAGCTCAATGGCCGCTACTTGATTGTAAACCCAGGTAAAGTCGCAAGTACGGTTTTCGCGCCAGTCGCATGTGAAAGATCCAGTTGACTTTAATTCTGGATCTGGTAATAACAACAGAAAGTTTTAAATTGTTGACGTTTTCGAGTTGTTGGCAGTTGGGGCGTTGTTGCCACCTTTTAAAGTTGTGTCTTAGCTTGAATAAAAATCGAACAGTCGTTAGTCTCTCCTGAGTTTCACTTATATAGTTTAATAGTCAGTTTTGGCCTATTTAAAACATTTGGCTTAATGTGTTATTTCTTGGAGACTAAATATGTGCCAGATTAGAAAAGGGTAGATTCGTTATATTATAAAATAGGATATGCATTACGGTATCAGAGAGACTTCTATTTCATTTAATCTACAAAACAAACAATTTAATCAATATATTAAAATATTTTCGGTTCCTCCAATCCAATCGTCAACAATAAAAAAATTAATATTCTATTAAAATCTAAATTAGGGCTGTAATATAAAAACAAATACTTAGAAAGTGCTTCAGAATGCTAAAATTTCATTGTAATTTTGAGAAAAAAAAATTGATTGAAATAATTTTGAAAAAAAAATTAAAATGATTTTGACTACAAACTAAACAGCTACGTACATGCGAGATAAATATGGAATGTACTTAAGACTTTCAAAACCAAGGTTCATAAGAATAAAATTTGCATTTTTCTTTTGACACTGTTATTCAAATTCTTGATTCGTAACTCGAGATAGCCATGCATTAACCATATAATTTATGAAACATTTAGATTTTACTTAAAACTAGAAAGCCTACCAATGACTGCAGATAGAAAAAGTTAAGATACCCAAAATACCTCTTCCACAGAAATTATCGTAGAATTCCATCTGTTTTCCACAATCACGCCTGATAATCTTCCAAGACAGCAAACAATACACTTAACATATACAGTACTCGAAACCCGGTTTTCAAACAGAGAGAGATCGGATCTATTATAAACCCATTTCCTTGAAAGTGACAAGGAATAGTACTTTCCTTTAACGCGGGAAAATAGCATATCGATGACGATTTTTTTCTACATAGAGGAATCATTTTAAATGTAATCTTTTTGTAAAAATTGCTACATTCATTCAGGTATTTGTATTTTCCTTGTTTTTATCTCTGGGTGCTGTTGTTGTTGGTTTCCTTTATGTATATTTCTTCAAGATAAATCTCTGAGCTTTGTCGGGGAAATGGATGGAATTTGTGTTTTTTGTCGGTTAATGTGAAGGGTCAGTTGGCATTAGAGGTTAATGCGGAAAAATTGATATTGATGGGCTAAGAATGGACATATAAAATGGGTGTAAGTTGCGAAAGATGTTTCGCTAATGAAGTTTTTATTTCTCTAAAAGTAAAACTTTAAATTTTCTTTTGTTATAAAGTGCTTTAAATTTAATCTTGACTTTTAAAACCTAAAATAAAGAACTTTACTCTTCCGTTCTGGGCATTCTGAGTCAATTTATGTTATAACTACCATTGATTTTAGATTTTATACAAATGGCTGTTTCACCTTAGTATTCAGCAATAAATCGTTATGAAAACTATTTTTAAAGGTTTTTTTTTTTGTCTTCAAAGAGGATAAAAAGGGAAATAAGTTTAAGTATTTTTTTTATTCTTTTATAATATGTTTTCTAGTTTAGTGAACACGAATCTCAATTACTCTACCACGTATGTTTTCCGGAAAATTAGTTATGGGCAAAACACGGGGAGGAAAATTGTGACTTTTTATTTGTCTCAGAATAACGGGGATACTATTAAATTTAGGAAAAAAAAGCTCCAATTTCAAAATAAGGACAACAAAATTTAATGAACTTTTCTTTAGGTAAAGTATTTTTGATAGCACCCGTCCAAATGAGTGTGAATGAGAATGAGTTCAAATGAAAATTCACCCACAACACAGTCACGTGCATAGATATCATAGTTAAAGTATTAGATTGGCAGATCACGTGACCTCCAATGCTTACGACGGGACGCGCATGGAGGCCAAATTAAGAGGGCATAATGGCCAGTGTTGCTGCCACTTTAAGGAGAAAAATACTACGAAAAAATACCATTTAATTCTAAAATTACAAAAAAAAATACTAGAAAAGGATTTGAAGTCACTAAAAAGATTCCAAAATTCAGCTAGTAGTTTTTTCAGTTTTTACGATATTTATCTGTAATTTAAGAATGAAATGGTATTTTTTCGTAGTATTTTTCTCCTTAAAGTGGCAGCAACACTGGTCATTTTGCCCTCTTATTTGGCCTCCATGCGCGTCCCGTCGTTGGCATTGGAGGTCACGTGCCAAAGTGAGCGGTTGTAATCTTAGTTTTTCATTTTTTCTACCATACATTTCTAAATAAGTTACAATTCTTAGAATTTAAAATATAAATTAACCATAATAAAATATTTAACTAATTTGAAGAAAAATTTGCACGAAAAATTGCATTTATTACATGTATTTCTTGAAGATTATAGTTGTATGCTGTGAAAGATTTTTAAATACTTTTCTGTAGAGCTGATATATTGATGATTTCATATAGTAGCTGAATATTAATTCAAACCTTTTTTTTTTAAAAAAATTGAGCAGATGGCATGAGATTACTTCAACTAATTAAGTAAAATTACCGAAACGAAATATAGATATCACTACATAACACTAGATTTTGTCCACTTAATTTATTTAGTTTTAGTTTGAATAATTGTCGCACTAGAGCTACACGAGGGCTATTGGCGACGGACGTCATATTTTAGAACCACAGTCAGGTGACGAGCCGACACCTGAGTAGGCACCCAACGCAACCGTTAAGAGCGACATCGTACGCAGCTTTGGGACTTTGGAGGATATTTAACGTGCACTCCCTCTACACTGGGTATTATTCGTCGGACATTTTTGGCTGCACGGGCCGTTTATAGGTCGGCAGTTATTTTGGCGATGCCCGGATCCGAACCTGGGACCTTTCGCATGCCAGGTGAGTGCCTAACCGACTGGGCTCCCCAGCCCTCCCCCCGCTTAATTTATACTTTCACTATTATTAATTGTCAATTATTGTGAAGTTATTACTGTCTCACATTGTGAAAATCAATCATCAAAACAGAACCATTCCAAAAACTATTGTAGAATACTTAAAAATCACAAACACGAAACAATCCCCTAGAGCAAACCTAAACCCGATGAAAACGTCCATTCCAATCAAAACACAATTTACAAACTTCATTTTAACCAAAAGTAACGAAAAAGGAGAAGTTTCGTAGAACCCGCTTCGCAATAACGTGAACATACTGAAAATGAAATACTTTGACACCAAATGAAATGGAATCCAAAGAATCTTCCATTCACCGCTTCCTATCTAATAATGCAACACTGCATTTCTATTATAAAAGGTATCGAGTAAGAATAAGAAGTTCTAGAGAGAGTGTGGAACAAATCCACTTTAAAAAACGACTGCAAGTAAACATACCAAAAGCTCTTGTAAAATACTTTTTCAATCAATCTGCCAGCACGATCTCGGTTTCCCGATTCGAAATTTCATCTTTTATGAAGTGTAAAGAACGCTTCAGTGTGAAAGGGTTTTGTATGACCTTTAAATTAGAAAAGTTTTTTATACATTATATCTTATGAAATTTTATTATAATAATATTTTATATATATAGAAATTATATATATTATATATAGATATTATATATATATAATACTATATCTATATTATATAATATATAACACAATTAAATTCAAAAAATTACCGAATATATTTCGATTATGTTAAACTATGCAACATCTGTGAAATTATTATAAACTTACAACCGATTTCAATAGGTTTTTATATGCTACAATAAATTTAATAGAATTAAATAAGTATAGGTTAATAGGTTAGGGGAAAAAAAGGGCCATTTGAAAAACCACAACGCATGCTTCACACAAGTTAGAATATAGTCTCGTGTGTTACGGGCGAATAAGCCCGATTGACCGCGGGTCTCCAAACCAAAGTGCCTCAGTGTTAATCCAATGGAAAAAATAATTTTCTTAGCCATATTTCTTTGGCTGTATTGAATATTTTTACAAAAGGTTTTTTTTTTATAAGATAAATGTAGCTGACTTACAGGTCTCTATGATCCCACTTTTTGAAATGGCTTAGAATATTTTTTTTTAAGTTTTCAATAGATAATTTTGCACAAATTATTTGAACCCATTTCAAAAGTGGGATTATAGAGACCTAAAAGTTAGCTACATTTATCATACAATAGTTCTCTCTTCATACACTGCGATGCAAAAGTTTAGACAATGACTTCATTTAGCTGTAAAATTTAGAATTTTGATAGTACAATTACAAAAAAAAAACAATTAAAAAATAAAAAAATAATTCTACTATAACAATTCTAAATTTGACAGCTAAATTACGTCATTGTCTAAACTTTTGCATCGCAGTGTATCAGATAGGTCTTGAAATGGGCAAAGTTAATAAAATAAGTTTAATTACAATAAAATAAGTAATTGTAGGTCTCAAATTATTGATGAAAATTATTTAAATTATCATTTTCGTCAATGAAAGTAATTACTAACCTATTTATGGTAAATTAACAATTAATGATAAGTAAAGGACCTGGCTAATGATAATTAGAAATTAATGTAATTTGAAAGCATTAGATTTTATTGACAACCTATAAGTAATATAATTTATTTTCTAATTAACTAACAAGTAATGTTATATTTTATTTATAACTAGCAAATTTATACCCGTTCTTCGCACGGATTAAAAAAAAAATATCGTTCCAAATATGTGTACCATATAACCTGTTATAGGATCATATAAACTTATGTTATTGTTCCCGCTCGTTATAAAGTATAAAATCTCGTTTCATTGCCTTAAAATTCCAAAATGAAAAATACGCTATAAAATGCACTCATAAATGTCATCACAATTCCCTCATAAATACATAAAACCTTTTAGCTCATTTGGCGCGTTTTGGGAAATAATTTGGCGATAAAATAGATATAGCTACAAACACACCCATTATACAGCTCTAACACAATGAATTTCGAACAACCGACCAGTTTATAAATTATTTATAAAAAAAAATTGCCCATTTGGCGAGTTTTAGTTAATAATTTGGCGAGTTTGGCAACGTATTTAGCGAAAAAATAGACATAAAACACTAATATGCGGCTCGAGTGCGATGGCTTTTATCAACCATCATAGTTCAGTAATAGCTCAACTATACATTTATTGCTTAAATATGCATACATGCAGTGTCAACAGAAAAATCAATGAAAAAATCATCAAATAAACCCACAATAAAATCCGGGAATGGAGACTGGCGAAATTACGTCACTTGAAACATGTCAATCATATTTCAAATAATGAATTTAGTTTCTGAAGGTAATGGCAAAAGAATAAAATAAACATTTTCAATTTTAAATGTTTTCGTTAAAAGTTTTATTTAATTTTTTCAGCTGATGGCATCAGGAAAGTAAAAAAAGATCGGATTTGAGCCAAAGTGGTGGTTTTTTTCAGAAAATTCGAATTTTCTCTAAAAGTAGAACATTTTGAAACCTGAAAGTTCAAAAATCATAATCTAAGTATGAACTACGCATTTGTGCCAAGTTACGAGTCAAGCAAATGCCTAGTTTATGAATCTATAAGACACACACATATACAAAACTTCATTTTTATTATTATAGATAAGCTCGACTAGTAAAGAATGCATTATTACATTGTGGTAAAAAATATTTATTAAAATATTTTTTTCTGGCTCTGGAGAGTGGTGGGATAAGCCCTCAAAATATCTTATCTATAATTCATTCTTCGACTAAAACAATCATTTCTGTTTTCTATAGCTAAACCAAATTTCAACTAGTAAGGATCTTTACCGATAATTGTTTCGCCATAAACAAATGAACTAATTTTGAAAATTTTGTGGGAGTGAATAAAAAAAAGAGGCTCCAAGGTCACACATGATGAGTCATCAAGAATGAAATATGTTGCTTGTCCAATTACCGGCAATTATAGACAGCACTGTAAATCAGCACTGAGAACTTAGCATTAACCCAAAAACTGTAAGAACTGAGCTAGTTTACTATGGTTTATAAAGACCAAATCAACCTGCTACACTGTAAAAAAAAAGTATGTTTTTACAAAAAAAAACTATCGGCTGTTAGTGCCAGAAAAATACCATATAATTTAAAGATAAAATGTTTATTTTATACGAACATTTTGTAATTTTAACGCATAACCTTTTTTCAGAAACAAATTGTAAAGAAAAACAAAATACTGGCTTCTACATGCAAACTTTTCAGCAAACAGCTAAATTGCTTATTCAGCAGCAGTCTAGTACTCATAACGAGGTTAAAAACTTTAAAAAAAAGTTTTTACTTTAAACAGCATATTCTTATCGAAAAAGTACGCTTTAAAGAAAACAGTACTAAGCCTCCAAACCTTATTATTCAGGTTCGTATATACAGTCCATGGACGAATTATTAGACGCACTGCAAGATTTCATGTAAAATATTAATTACCGGGCCGTTTTATTATTTTGTTTTTTATTTTTATATTATCCAATCAATTACCGATTTATTTGACATAAATAAAACAGCATTAATTTATAAAAGCATAAGTTTATTAATTTATAAAGAAAAGTGAAATTAATGTTAGTAAAAGTCAATATTTAGTTGAGCCACCTTTAGCCGCTATCAAAGCTTTAATTCTGCGCGGCATGCTATCAATGCAAGACTGTACTGTCTCCTGCATTTGAAGATGATTCCACACATAAATCATCTTATAATAAATAATTAATATAAATTAATATTCTTCATAATTATCTTAAAATAAATACAAATATGTAGTCTACAACAATTCTTTTAAATAAAAATCAATAACATTGTAGTTTAAATATACCATTATTGCATAAAAACTCTTAAGAAACATAAAATTACTAAACAAAAATACAGTGCGTCTAATAATTTGTCCAGGGACTGTACATCCACATATGTCCCATCATCTATTGTATACTCTGATGTGTTACTCACCCTGATTGTTTTCATAGACACTGATCACCACAAGAATAAAAAAACAAGTTTCCGAGGCCTATAAGAAGTTATTTTTCCAATCGACACACCTTCGTCTCTTGCAGACGAGGCGTTGGCCTATCATTTGGCAAAAAGTTGACCAACCTTGCATTTGAGCAAGGTCGTCGAGGGCATTTACATCAATTCTCGCTACTTTTTCTTTCCCCTATCGCTCAGCCGAATCTCATGCTGTTTGGGCCGTGTTCCTTGTTTTCTGGTTTTCATTCCAGATCAAAGTAGGTTTGGTAAGAGATCCAGCGTCAAACGAACTTGATCTGGATATCTTTGTTGTCCATGTTGAAATAGTGTTCTGATTTTACTTGGGTAAACTTTAAGTTGTATGTATTTTGTGGAGATAATTACTTGGCATTGGTTCTGACAATAGGCATACAAGGGAGAAGCATCGCGTGAGGCAAATTTTAAATTAAACGTACATTTTTAGTCACAAATTTTTTCTTCCTTATAAATTGTATCATCGGCATCTTAAAAAATTATTTGTAAACCAAGTTTAGATTGCAAAATGTTTACGCGCCCTTTATAGGCCACGAATTTTAATTCGGAATTAAGTAAGCATCGAAACTTGGGCAAAATATTTGTGAATAAATTTTAGAAACTTCAAATCACAAATTCACTTGCTCACAAGACTTGATCATAGTCATAAAGACAATTTACCGAATTGTTAACACAAAAGATAAAAATATAAAAATTATCATGCCCTTAAACATTCTACTTTTTAAAACACATCTAACAAGAAAATCTTTAACTACAAAATAAAACCTCAAACTTCCCCACATCCGAATACTACTGTAAATCTTAAAAGAAACCTAATACTGGCATGAAACCAGTGGCTCACTCATAGTTCATACTACATAGAAACAAAAATATCGTCGATACATAGGACAACCATTGAAATAAAATAGTTGGGGATTTCACTGACCAAACGAGAAGTCATATTAGAATATTAGATAGAGGGGCTTGTCCACTAGCTTGTCTTGCTTTTAAGCCTCGAGTGACTTGAGATTTCCTTACTTTCGACGTTTTGTGTTTATTGATTCGTGGAATCAGATATAGTTAACTGTTTTCGTCAGTTTATTAAGTTTTTATTGCAATGGAAAAGTCAGGTTCAGCAGTGGAAATGTACTCTATTAGGATTTTTCTAGAATTGCAAGCCGGTTGCAAAAAATTTAATTATTGGAAATTAAAAAAGTTGTAAACTACATGTATACTACACACAAATGTATTACAAAAATCATAATAAAAATTGAAAATAGACTAATACTAAAAATAAATGTATAAAATAGTTCTGTTTGAACCCAGTGGGTTCATTCTATATTAATCTTATACGATATAAAATTTACAACATGCTTTTGTAAAGATGAAAATTTATTTCACGGCAATTATTTGTTCGTCTGCGATAACACCAGAAAAAAATGCCTGCGTGACTAGCTCAAGATCAAATTTAATTCATATTCATCCGAATTCTTTTTCACCATAAAAATAAAAAAATTCCTCGACTTATCTCTAAGTTTATTAAATTCCATGCGTAGCGTATATATTTACATTAACGTCTTCTATTACATAGGAATGGCCAAATCAAATACATGTCGGTCGAGGTCATCCAAATGAAGACAGAGAGGAAAGAAAAAAAAATCTGCAATTCAAGAGTTCATTACCATAAAGGAACCGTTTAGTTGTACCTAAACCTTGCAGGAAGTCTCGAGAGTTGATCTTCAGACTGAAGGAGCTTCCTGTCTTTTTAACTTGGATTGAGAAGTAGGAAATTGGGGAAGGGTATGTACATAGAATTATTGATGAAGAATGCTGTTATTTTCTTCAAGGAGACTAATGTTAAAAGAAACTGTTGAATGAAAAGTTTTCGTCTAGACGATCTTGGCGTCAATTTAAGTAATGGTTTCTTTAAGATATTAAAATTTGATGTTAAGATATTGTGTCCCTGAGGAACAAATAATTTTTTTTCTGGGGTTTTGAGAATAATCCGAACTACCGATTGTAGTGTAATTAAGACAATTTAAATATTTTACAGTGACTAACAAATTTTATCAACATAATGAGTTGTGATTAATGTATTTTTTTTTCAAATTACACATTTTGTTTACTTTTAAATAAGAAAAATGCTAGGAAGAAACCGAATTAGAAATCATTTATTTTGTAACATCCCAAAACAGAAAAGAAAGCTAAAATATTGTTATGTTAATGAAATTTTAGTTTCTCTTTGCAAAGAAAGAATAAAAAGTTAGAAAAAACTTCAAAACAATGTTACAAGAGCTCCATAAATTGCATCGTTTGCAATGACATTGGCCACACAACGTGATCATTGAAGTGTGTCCCAAAAGATCCTTTGGAGCGAAATTTATCGCTTCTTTTTGAGCAAGATCCCAAACTGTTGAATTTTGGGGTCACCCAAATTCCGGTTCTCACTTTCGCTGAGTAATAGAGAAAAAAAAACCTTCACAATTCCGTCATTATTATTATTATTTTTCTACAAGAAGACACGGTAGAATCCGTGACCACCAAGATTTCTAAACATCTAACGAAATTTCGTTACGAGTTTCCTCGTGCTTTCCTGTCCTTTTAAAGTGAGATCACCGTCGAGGTTTTTTAATGTGCGATCGTTAGAGTCGCTTGACGAGTTGATTGGCACTTTGTAAAAGATAATAATTCAAGATTGAGTCATCGTGGGAGGATTTTATTATATTAAAAGTCATAGGAAAATATTTATTTTTGTGATCTTTCAAATTTTGGAATGGAAAAATTATATTATTCATAAGAATAAGAACGAATAAATAAAAGGAAAGAATGTAGTTGAATTGCAAAACTAAGAAAATAAATATTTTGTTATAACAACATTTTGCTTAGAAAGTGAGGGTTTAATGTGGAGCTAATAAGATATTCATGTTACACAAATAATAAATTTAACTAAAACAAATGAAGTTTTACTTTATATAAATTAACTAATATAAAATATAAGGTGATGAAGGTAAAGCGATGAGTTGAAATTCAAAAATGGATTTTTTTGTTTTCTATACGTTTTAAAGGATGTTGTTTATGAAAAAGTGTTTTTTGAATATTTGTCCGTCTGTGCGCACATGCGCAAAGGGTAGATTCTATAGAACTTCTTAGGTTTTCAGGGCATTGCTGTAAAACGAAAAGAGCTACGGACGTGTTAATATTACAAGTCAGACGGGACCATTAATTTTTAATTTTTTAAAATCGCCTTTGCGGAACAGACAGCCGAAACTAAAGAATAAAATATATATTATAAAGTGGTAATTGAAAGTCGTGTGGTGTTTCACACCCATAGTTAATGCATGGATACACTAAATTAATTACAAAAATAAAATTGACAGCACTCAGTTTAAAAGATGATGGATCTACAAAGCCAACACAAAACTAAATTCAACCAAAAAACTGTTCAACGGATCCTTCAGTACAAATTTTGTCGTATACATTCCTCTTAACATAAAAAAAGTGTTTAGGAAAACATCACTATGGCACCATAAAAATTCTAAAAGATTCCATAGTCGAAAATATCTCCCAGATACGAACATGCTTCGTAGGTAATCGAAAACTGAAAGTTTCATGATTTTCTCTAAGTGGCTCCATTTGCTTTTTGATCCAGTGATTTGAATACCAAATTCGAAGGAGAAGGAAACCGAAAACCACCTTCAACAATTTTTTACTTTGTGTGGATAAGAGTTCTGTATTTCAGAACCAAAAGGAAGCGAGTCCAAAATACATTAAGTTTGTAGCATCACGTTTCGTCCAACCAAACTATGGATAGTTGTTTTTTTTTATACATAAGTTGAGATTTTAAGCAAACGAATTTTTCAGGATATTTAATTTTTTTTATTATATAACAGTACTTTCTAAATAAAATGATATCTACATTTTATCTCGCTTATTAAAAGTATTTAACTCGCAGTTTTGAATTCTTATCATGCAGTAAAAATATGCGTCCACTTTAGCTTTCAAGTTTAATTTCCTCAAAATATGCATTTTTTCTTCATACATGCATATTTAAATTTGATTGAACCAAAGATTTCAAGAAATAAGGTTATACACCAACTTATACGTGAAAAGGTATGGATAAATTCAAATGGGTATACAAAAGCGAATTCGAAATAAAATTGAAAATTATAAAGGTTTAAAAATTTTAACGTGCACTCCTCCCTCTATACGGGGTATTATTGGCCGGACATTTTGGCTGCACATACCGTTTATAGGTCGGCATTTATTTTAACAATGCCCGAGACCTTTCGCATGAAAGGCAATCATCTTACCGACTGAGATCCCCAAATGTTAGAAAAATGTAGTTATACCTCTCTGGCCCTGATATTTAAAACTTTGGAAAATAGAGATAAAATATGCTAATAGTTCTGGTCGACTATTCCTCAACACATCGAATGCGATACCCTTTTTCCAAGGGGTTCCAAAGCACGTACGGGTTGGAAAGCAATGAAGCAAAGTTAGAAGTTACTTTGACTGCAAAAAAGGGGGAAGTTTTGTTTTTTTAATACCCGAAACCAGCAGTTTCTGGTTGTTTTTTATTTTATTCGATGAGAAACGCATTTCTCCAAAAGTTTGAATGGACGTGATTTGGTTAAAACTTGTGTATTAGAGTGCGAGGAAAGTATAGATATGTTTTTCAATTGTTACTTCAAAACAAATATATATTTCAAATTGCAGTAAACCTATCTATTTTCAGAAATTAATTCTTCTGGTTGAGAAGAAAGGTCTTTTCCTACACAAATGTACGTGTTGAAAACGCATACATTTATAGTTTTTTTGAGTTAGAAATGAAGAGTAATAACATGACATAAAACTAGGAAAAGTAAAATAAAGAATGATAATGTCGTGTAATAAACCTTATAAAAGAGATTGCAATATACTATTTTAGCATCGAGAGTTTTTTTAATCTTTCATCTTAAGTACCGTGTAAGAATATCTAAATTTTTTTTCCGAATATTTCATAAAACATTCAATATGAAGCTAATTTTTCATTTAATGGGAATTTTTCACGTCTCTCTTCACTGTTCCACAGGATTCAAAATAAGGCCGCGATTAGTTAATCAATACAGTGGGAAGAGCTTACCATGTCAAATCACCATTCACCGAAACCCCCAATGAAATATCGGAATAAAAGCACGAGTGATTTACGTCACGTAAAAAGAAGCCAAAAATTCATAAGAAAGAAGTTTATAAGATGCACGACTAATTTAAAGAGTATTTAGTTTGTTTATCAAATAAGTCCGTCCGGACGCATAGTAAGCTGTGAAATGCTATTTATTCAAAACGTTTAAAAATTAGCTTTTGAATTTTAGCGATACACAAATCATAAACACTTAATCATAGTAAACCTTATTTCATTACTAACAATGGTAACTTTCACCCCAAAGTTAAAGACGAAACAAATTATTTCAAAACATTAAAAAAATGAATTATTTAGGGTAACGTCATTTCAAAGGGATAGCATAAAAATAAAAATACATGACTCACTAAAAATATTTCAAAAGGAAACAAGAAGTTCATAAAGAACTAAAATAGCCTACTTTCATGTTACTTAAATACTTACTGAAGTTCTAATCGGGAAAAAAAAACTAGGTTACTAAAGTAAATATCATCAACAGCCGTTTCTACACTAGATTTATACACATTAGAAAAAAAATCGAAACACAGCACCCAGCTATAATTTAAACTTCTAAAAGCCAAAATCAACTATTTTCCTTAATATTCTTTCGCAAATTAATTAAATATTATTTATCATCTGCTCGTGATTTATTTGTAGTTCGAAGAATAATTAAATATTTATTAATAACAAAAGTAATGAAACTACTCCGAACTGCATTAAAAAAATAAGAAATGTAAATTAAAACTAAGCATAATTGCATGCAAAAGTATGCCTTGCCGCTTGTTTGGTAGATAAATAATGAATAATCAAAGAATCAAATTGTGCTACATTTTATGACGTCATTCCAAACTGATTCATGAAAATATTATTTTGCTTCAAATATTTTAATAAATAAAGTTTCTCATGCCATTGTTGATTTGGCAACAGTGATTTAAATGACTCAAAATTGAATTTCAATACTAATTCAATGGGAAATTCGCCGAAAGATAGATTCACGTCCGTCCGGACGTACAGACAGACGGACAAAAAGTATGAAAGTTGGGTCTCTGAGGTCATAGCTTTCTAACAAAAAAAGAATTTTTAAGATCCGAGGGATAGAACCGATTTTGGAAGAGGGATACGGACAGACGGACGGACGAAAGACAGACTACGAACAGACAGACAGAGGACATCAACCGCATTTCAATACCTACAGCGATTTAAATGACTCAAAATGAATTCAATGCTAATTCAATGGGAAATTCGCCGACAGATAGTAGATTTATGTTCGTCCGGACGTACAGACAGACAGACAAAAAGTATGAAAGTTGGGTATCTGAGGTCATAGCTTTCTAACAAAAAAGAATTTTTAAGATCCGATGGATAGAACCGATTTTGGAAGGGGGGTACAGACAGACGGACATCGACCGCATGTCAATACCTACTTTTTCATTTTTTTTAATTCTTTCGAATTAAAAAAAGAAAAGTAGGCTAAAAAGGCTTACTTTCGTAAATAAGACATCTGACCTAACAAGTTTGAGAACCATTAACAATGCAAAAGGTTACGCCATTTGTTAATCTTTATATTTAGAAAAGAAATTGCGACTATTTATATTTTCGAACATTTTGTGGAATCTTTGTAAAAAAAGAAGCATCGCAATATGGATATTATACTTAATAATGTTTTACAGGATGAGTCTTAAACAGTTAATGTTCTATCTATATTAGTTTCGAAGTTTAATACACCAGTAATACAGAGAACAAAATAAGAATGTAAAATCTTAAGACTAACTAAAAAATATTCACAGCAAAAAAAACCGAACTTAAAAAAAACCTATTCTTAATTTTCGTAGTTTTTTTTTCTAGAGAACAGCAGAAAAATTAACAGATATTTATGATGTTCGCATTAATGTATTAGTATTAAAGTTAATTACGCATTCATTATTAGGAATAAAAAAATCTGTAAAAATATAAAAACAAATGATCAAGGAATGTTCGTTTTTTATGAAAACTATAATATCATTGGCAAGTTAAATTGGCGGAATTACAAATACATAGGAAAAGATTCCTCCATAGCTCGACAATAAAAATATTTTTAAAACAAATATCGCATTATTAGCGAATTCACCAAAAACACAATTGTTTTAGAACTCAATCCATCTCATTTCATTAATATTGAGTCAAAAGATTTTAGGTTAAAAAAATAACTTCCCATTTTCCACATCTTTACAATGTTACCTTTCCGTCGACATTAGGTGTTAACTTATTTAAAAGCACGTAAGCTGTAGAATGCGAGAAAGAAAAAGTTACTGCTTTTGGGCCAAGGTTGTCAAAACTTGATGAACGCGGAGCAATAGGATTGTCCCCAACACAGATACGATACGTTTGGATGAAATGTGGTGTTTGTAAATGAGTTTAAGTATTTGGAACACTTCTGCCGCTAGTCAGATAGGGTGTGTTCAAAAAATGAGTAAAGGTATGAATATTGTCTCATATAAAGAATAGATGGTATTTTTGTTAAACAGATTACGTTAATTTAGATTATTTGAAGGGTCCAATGGTAAAAATCACGCTCTCCAAAGTATAAGTAAGCTTTATAGTCAGTCTGTTCATTGGCGACTTCGTCTAATTAAATTTAGGATGTTCAAAAGTCGAAAATGAATGGACCAAACCTTATACTTTAGTTATACTTTGGAAAATGTTAGTTTTGCTACAAGATCTTTTATGTAAGATGGATATTGCTACTTTGCTACACGATGGCAAATTAGACAGCATCCATGTCATCAGCGAAAATTTCAAACTTATTCATTCGGTCACCTCCCGTGGACTTAAAATGTATTTAAATCATTATTTTGAAAAAATAAACTATTAATTCTGTGTCAGGAAAATGTAAACATAAATCATAAGTTCATGATTTAAATATTTTAATAGAAAAATTAAATGCGGGCAAAAAATATTGGTTATCTAATTCACTTTTTAATGTGTGAAAATCCCTTTAGTCATTTACCAGGCTTAAGCTGGGTCGAAATATTGTTTGTCACATTAGCAAAATACTTGACAGAAAAAAGTGAGAATTTAAACTATTTTTGATATCTGTAGCATTTTAGAAAAAAGTGCTTTGTCCTTTTCACGTGCTCAAATTAAAGCTTGACAAAAATATAAGCTTATTATAATAAGAGCCAGGTACAAACAAGAGGGATTCATGTCATAACATTAGTAGGAACCTTAAACCATACAGGACGTTTGTGTAAGGATAAGAGTTGATAATTCTGCAGATAACACAGTCATGGTATTTCAGGAACCTCTTATCTTTATGTTAGAGTAATTTGTCTAAGAACAGTTTATTAACAGTGTCACAACCACCTGCAAGCATTACTAAGGTTTCAGTAGACTTAGATATAGAAGAAGATAGGTAAGCACAGATACAAGTTGCAATAAAATTTAAGTTTTATACGACATTAACAGGAAATACTGATAACTAACCTAAGATTACTTCAATGATGGTAAGGTAAGTTTTGAATTATCGTCGCACTAGAGCAACACGAGGGCTATTGGTACTTCAACGGTGTCTCAAGGTTTACCAAACCCCGCAAATAATTTCTCAATTAGTAGTACGATTATTGGAACATTTTTTGGATTTTAGGAACATTTCTTAAAAGCTGAATGCAAGAAGAAATAAACACGTTATTACTATATCTAGGGATTTTTGATACTTTTGTATATGTGTTTTAAACTTTTTTTTACAAACTACAATTAAACAACATGAATGAATTAGCCTGTCAATATATTACCCTACATTGAACTTATCCTATTTGCAAATATATAATGCTGTAACTTTTCCTGGCACATCGTTAAGGACCAGGAACGTTAAAGAAATTTGTTAAATACATTTTTTTAATATAACAATAAATTGTTTTTAAATTAATTTTCAAGCGAGGGATCAAGTATTTTATTAAATGCCCCACTATACACTAGCTTTATATATTAAAAAAATAATTTTCAAAAAAGTGTTTTTTGTAAAGCTTCAGGACAAAACTACATAACAAGATTACCATTGAAAAAAAAATGATGAATTAACTTATTTGACTTATCTTCTCTCCTCCCTCACAAAAGACTTTTTTGTTTAAAAAAAATACTAACAGCTCCATTCATCCCCAAAAAAGACATAAAACTACCATAAATTTCACACTCAGTCATCAAAATTAATCCATAGTGCCGCAATTCTAAGAATCTTTCTAAATCTCAGTTTCCCCGCGTTATCTGTGGGAAAAGCCGCCATCTTTGTTTGGCGTGAGAAAAGACGCGCGTTGGCGAGAATAAGAATTATGGTTTTCTTTAATAAAATCCCTCGAAGGATTTATGGTCTTGGGAAGAAGTTGAAAGAATAGGTCCGGATGAGGAGATAAAAGTTCTCTGACTGTTGAGAATGAATATGCCGCATCAGTGGAGACTCAACGACGGATATTTATATTTTTTAATATGCAATTTATCCCTGAGGGATAAGCAAATTGGGTGAAGCGTAAAGTTGTTTTCACTGCATGAGTTTAAGAGGGACTGTCAGTCCCATAGAGCTAATGCATTAGTTTTAAAATCATATTTTTTGCAGAAAGAATTGTTTTGCCATGTTATCCCATTTTCACCCCAGGTATGGGAATCATCATAACATCAATTTAAAACAAAATTGAAAAGAGAATATCCAGTTATTCAATTATTAATTTATAAAGTTTTAAAATAGTGTCACCATCTGCAGTAGGTTTTTGGCACTTTAAAACTTTAAAAATTAACAATTAAATAACTAGATAACATTTTCGATTCAAATTTGTTTCATTTCGATGTTATGTAGATTTCCATATCTGTGGAAAAAAGGCTAACATGACAAGGCAATACTTCTGCGGAAGTTGTGATTCCAAAACTAATGCATTAGCTCTATTGGACTGGCATCCCTCTTAAAATTTAAATTTAAAAACTGAATTTTTTTTCAATTTTATAAAACTTTATTTCTATATCAGAGGATAAAAAAACGACTCCCTCATACAATTTAAAAAAAAAATTAGTTAAATTAAACAATTAAAAAAATCGTGTGTATTGCTTGAAAACCTGACATTCATGTGACTGGTTTATACGTATGTTTCTCTCGGAGGGTTAGTTATTATATATTATTAGAATTTATTTTCGTAAAACTCCACAGTCAAACGCTGCCGTTAGTTCGAAACCCAAGGGACCAATACAAAGAGCTCGTCTTAAGCATCTATCCGAATTATTCAGAAACACCTTTTTCAAACTATGAAAGAACGAAGTAAAAAATATTATTCGAATTAACAGTAATTCAGAGCATTCATGTTTGGTTTATAATTAATTTGATGCATATAATTGTTCTTTACTTTTTCTTTTTAAACAAAAAGAAAACTTAGAACAAAAATGAATCATTCATCATGCTTTCAATTAAAGTTTACATAATATGTTTAGCTATTCCGAATAAGTAGTTACAATACTTATTCTTTTTTATTAAAATATATATGATATTGCTATATTTATATGATAAGTCATGTATGTATTACATCAGCTATTTTTATAACATATTTGAAAGAAAACCGTACGAAACGATTATTTATGTTTAAGATTAATCGCTTTAGAATTCTGCGTACACTGTAACATTGAGTTTTGATTTAAATCAAGTAGGACAAATTTTAAAAGGCCGTATTACACAAATGTGAAAATAAAATGTTTAAAATTCCGGCAAGGTGAAACGTTTCTGAAGAATCATCTATGAACAGTAATACAACAATTCAAACATTTAAAAACATCATTCAGCACAAACAAGGTTTAAAAAAACGTAGTAAAATCAGTCCATTTTTGTGATTTTATCTCGCGTCAAGGTGCTCATAAACCAACAAGTGTTCATCAAAGCGTGAATTTTAAAGAAGCTATAAAGGTCAAAAATTGTGTAATTCACAAGTTATTATGCAAAGTTCATTTTAAATTGGATTATTAGGAGTCACAAATCCGTGTTTAAAAGTTTTTCCGCACATATTTATATTGCGTAAAAATAATCTCATTGGTTCAAAATAATTCCGTGCTAATTTTTTACGTAAAGAAGATCGGCATCGATAAATTCTGGAACTACAAAAGGCAAACTTAATTATCAGTTTAAGTCAAACATTTAACATGATACTGATTCAAAAATGAGAAATAATAAACATTCGCGATATATTTATATACAGTATATTAAATCTGCTATTTTATAATATTTGAATAGAAATCGTTTACGAAAGTTATTTATGAAAGATTAATACTTTTTTTCACTCTTAAACAGATTTTTATCACTGTTCTAAAATAAACTCAAAATTATGTTAAAACGGATTTCACCAATGTTAAAAATATAATCTTACCTCTTTTTAATGTAAGAGTCACACAATCAAGGTTTTATGTTTTGCATGTTATACGAAAAAATAATTTTGAATAATTTTAATTCCTTGAATCGATTTTATTTAAATTAACAACTTTAGTATGTATACTTTAATAAATTTTTTGCATTGTTAACAAATATTAAAATAGCGCTTTTAAATCATTTTATGTATTACCTCGCTATTTTTATAACATATTTGAAAGAAAACCGTACGAAAAGATTATTTATGTTTAAGATTAATCGCTTTAGAATTATGTGCACACTGTAACATTGTCTTATTTGATTCAAATCAAAACTCAAATTTTAAAATGTAGTTTTACACAAATGAAGAGCTTAGTGGAAGAACGTGCTAAGTGGCATTTTTGAAAAAATTGAGATTTTTGTGTCAATGAACATATTACCAACTTCTTTAACGATAACAAGTTTCCCCTTTTTCATAAAATTTAAATATAGTATTTTTTTACGCTTTACAAGTTCCGTTTTCAACAGTCCTGAGTGCAAACGAAAAACTTTGAAACTCATTTTCTCGTTTTCACTTTTTTGTCACTTAGCACGTTCTTCCACTAAGCTCTTCAAATGTGAAAATACATAATTTTACCCCCTATCATGCTTAAAATAAACAATGAAAGGGTTTGTTCAAACGATACAAAATATTTATGCGAAATAAGATGGATTTTATTTTATCTTATTTTTAATCTATCTCAATCGTTGTTTATATTTTAAATAAATATTTATTACGCATTGTAAAACAATGTTACATAGACAGCTTTTATCGATTTATGTTTTAATTATCCTGCCGCTCATTTTCACCAAACACGATCTATAAGTAGAATGTATAGTAAGTATAATAATTGATAAAAAATATAATACATATACAAAAACCTCCCATAAAAAAACGTCAATAAAAGCGAAAAATGTATAATTAAATAAATAACGAATTAAAATTTTATTATAATTTATAATATATTAATACAAGTAAAAATTAATTTGGAAAATTAGCACCAAAGAATTTGACAAGCGTTGGAAGGTCGACGGGATAATACAAAAATACCATTTTATCATCACTAGTAATTTTTTACGAAACCGGACATAATCTTTATACATATAAACTAAAATAACATTTGTTTTAACAAATATAATTGACTAGCATTGAAACATGTCAATTATTTTTCAAATAATGAATTTAGTTTCTGAAGGTAATGGCAAAGGAATAAAATAAACATTTTCAATTTTAAATGGTTTCGTTAAAAGTTTTACTTAATTTTTTCAGCCGATGGCATCAGGAAAGAGAAAAAATGATCGGATTAGAGCGAAAGTGGTGCATTTTTTCAGAAAATTCGAATTTTCTCTAAAAATGGAACAAATATGAAAAAACTAAGCCTCAGGTGCACACGTTGGTATTAAATGGAATCTATCTTAAAAATTTCGAATTTCTGGGGGCAGTATAAGTAGGTCTTTTACGATCCGAAGACAAACAGACATACACAGGCAGACTCTTTCTTTAATTATTATAGAAGGTTTATACCCGTTCTTCGCTACTGTTTATAAAAATACAAAAAATCCTAAAAGTACCATTCCCTATGGAGCCCCAAAATAATAAATTTCACAGCGAAATTATAATAATCCGGCTTTATGGCAACATCGAAACAGGAGAAAACGCTTATTCAAACTCCAAAAATGTCAGAAAAGTACCCTCATTAATACAAAAATCTGAAGCCTTCATTGTGACGGTTGGATAATTTGGCCGAGAATAATTGCCCTATCTCACAAAAGTATCAAGTTTGACATGACTTCTTAACAACACTGAGCAGTTATAAAGTATTTTATAACAGAAATTTGCTTTTTGCAGAATTTTAGTATAATTTGGGGAAGTTTGGAAACGTATTTGGCGAAATAATAGACGTAAACATATAGTCTCTAGTGGATGGCCTTTATTAACAAATATAGTTCATAATAGCTTAATATACATTTTCTACATATGCATATGCAGTACAGAAAAATCATGAAAAATATCAATAAACCTACAATCAAATACAGGAATGAAACTGCGGAATTAGTCACTTGAAACATGTCAATTATATTTTAAATAATGAATTTAGTTTCGGAATAATGGCAAAAGAATAATAACATTTTGAATTTTAAATGTTTCGTTAAAAGTATTTAATTTTTCAGCGATTGGCATCAGGAAAGAGAAAAATGATCGATTTGAGCAAAGTGGTGTATTATTTCAAAAATTCTGAAATTTTCGCTAAAATGAACAAATTAAAAAACTAAGCTAGGTGCACACGTTTATTATTAAAGGGAATCTTTTTAAATTTCGAATTACTGTGGGGTATAATGAGTCTTTACGATCCAAACGACACACACACAGACAGGACTCTTTGTTTATTATTTATAATAGATGGTTGTCGAGGTCCTTTCTTCATAATGTTTTTTTATACAGAAATACAAAAAAAAAACTCTAAGGAGAGTAACATTCTCCTATTGAGCCACAAGAAAAAAAACTTCCAAAACCAAATAGGACTAATTGCACGGCTTTAACGGCAGACATCGAAAACCAGCGAGGATAGCTGTTTACAAACAGCCAAAAATGCATTAGAGAAAAGACCCTAAAAACAGTTTAAAACGGAAGAAAACGAAAGCCAAATTCGAGATTGCCTGTCACGGTGGATGGAACTTCCCGAGTTATAAATTGCCCGTATTCTCAGCAAGAAAAGTATTGCAAGATTTGACTGATTCTTTAACATACTAGCTGTTAGCAGTTAACAGTATTTTAATATACTTAGATATTTTTTTTATTAAGAGATTCCAATACAAGAAAAACCCCGTCTGATTTACCAGCAGTATATGTGATGGTAAAAGTATTCTAGTCTCCTTGTGGTGGGTATTTATATGGGACAAAAATATTAAATTTTAATGAATTTTTTACATCATACTATCTACCGGTTCAAAATACTTCTCTTTCAGAAATTCGGTACACCTATAAAAAGCTATTGAAATACGATTATCATTTGAATCTCTACTATAGGAAACTGTAAAACTAACGTTACAACACAGTAATGTAACTAAACAGTAACCGCAAAGTGTGATGTAATTTCACAGACACTTTTAAATGACAGCAATTTTTGATTTGTGCATATGTAGGACAAATTATATTACATAAAAAATCCAATTTTTGAAACTTGAAATTTTATTCGATAAGGAAGGGGCTAATGAGTCGTTAATGGGTCAAAATGGCACAAGATCCAGGTATGGTTAAGCTGTGCCCTTTGTTTCATTAGAACATTTCCATTCATACATGTTTTTCGTTGAAACAGGTTTATTTTTTAATTTTCGTTTCATAACAAAGTAAAAAATACAGAATCATGGAAGTTTATAAAGGTCACGTCATCAGGTCTCTACAAATGAAGGTAATTTGTACACACGCTTCCTTCTAAAGATCCTACTGTTTCTAGGATACTGTTTACGTGTTTTGTTGTGATAACAAACATGTTTTAATTTTGCTTTTAAAGTAATAACAGAAACACAGTCTGTTTGAATTTGAGGTAACCATTAAAGTTTGCGTTCTTGTTTTCAAAAAAAAATCTATAAATAATGAGACAAAAACTACTGATGGTCTAAGTTGATTAAATAAAAAACATGAACAAACTTTTATTGTACACATTTTATTAAACAAATAGAAAAGAGTGAACAAATACATTGATCCTTTCTTTAAAAATTGTGTATTTTCTACAGTACTTTTTCGGTTTATATTAAAGAGTAGGTGCTTCGGTCTGTTTGAAAAACGTTGCACTAGAGCTAAGCGAGGGCTATTGTTTATGTTATGGCCCCTCCTGTTGCTATTGGCAACAAGTGTCGTAATTTTTAATCGCGACCAAGTAAAGAAAAGAGTAGATAGAAAAGACCAGATAGTTTTTTTTCTTTAATTCCATCCCACGAAGACGTTGAAAAATGCCATTGGAGATCAGTTCTGGGGATTAGATCGACTTCCTCTTTTGAACATTTTGACGGATTAAGGCGGGTATGGCTGTTGAAATCGAGAAAAAGAACGACGGAGTTTTGTAATGCAAGGATTTGTTTTATGGAAAGATTGACAAAAGGTTACATATCAACTTATTAGTTGATGACATTGTTTATTTAATCGTCGAAGACATCATGCATTACGATATTTTATGAGCGATAACGAAACTTATTGTTATGCAAAATTACACATTTGAATTAATCGTAAGCTTTTATCTGAAGATCCGTCAGAAGAAAGAAGGCAAGTGGGAAGGGTTTTCCGAGTAAGGAAAAGGACCACAAAGAGATATCGTATATTTATGAAAATGAAGTTTTAATCTTAATACAGAATAAAAAATATATACATTTTAATCCTTTGTTATACAAATCAAGATTGTTGTTCTATAAATGTTTCCTGTTTTGTTAAAAGCATGAAGATTAACATTAAAGCTAACTAATATTATTTATTACACCAAAAAATTATATTTTTTTCCAACCAACAATAAAAAATTGTCGAATATTAACATATACCCGAATATCATGAATATTTTATACTTTAACAGATATTGGGCTTCTATATTTGCATATACTTAAGCCAGTATTCATTTTAAAGTACACTTCGCACTCAATACTTTTAAACTTGTTATAACTAGTTATAACTATTCACTTCGTATAAATGTATCTGCTATAAATTTTTGTGTATAATATAGAAAGGGCTTTTAACAAAATGACACCCAAATACTACAGCAAACATAAATATACTAACTTGTAAATTTATTTAATACTAAATATTACAATACTTTTTTTTAAAATTATCTGTGTAATATATAAATTTTAAAATTATAACTAATATTTATAATCGAAACATTACAAACTTATCCGAATTCTTAATATTAGTCGCCAAGCTTTACACTGATATGAGTATAGAATATTTTTCAGATTCTCACATTTAATTTACAATTTCACACAAACAAATGTTTGATTGGCCATGCTTTATTATCAAATTGGATGCAATCGTGAATAACGTAAGTTAAATAAAATCTGATGATAAGTTAACAGGTCAAATATGTTTACTGAACTTATACTAAAGCTAATAGGTCTAGAGATATATAAAGCGTTATGAAACATGTATGTGAAACATAAATGTTATCAAACTTTTTATGTGCGTTGAGATTTAACGATTACAGGCATAAATATTGTTTAAAAAGTTTTGCAATATATTTATACAATATCGTAAATATTTCACCGTTTTATTTTCATTTAAAAAAATAAAATTTCTCGTACGTTGGACGAAGTGGCAACAGTCAAAATATTGAATAAAATGTGTTTTATTCATAGATATCATAGTTAAAGTATTAGATTGGCAGATCACGTGACCTCCAATGCTAACGACGGGACGCGCATGGAGGCCAAAATAAGAGGGCAAAATGGCCAGTGTTGCTGCCACTTTAAGGAGAAAAATACTACGAAAAAATACCATTTAATTCTAAAATTACAAAAAAATATCGTAAAAATACTAGCTGCATTTTTGGACCTTTTTAGTGACTTTAAATCATTTTCTAGTATTTTTCTGTAATTTTAGAAATGGTATTTTTTCGTAGTATTTTTCTCCTTAAAGTGGCAGCAACACTGGCCATTTTGCTCTTATTTTGGCCTCCATGCGCGTCCCGTCGTTAGCATTGGAGGTCACGTGATCTTTTAATCTAATACTTTAACTATGATATCTATGTGGTTTTAATATCATTACCTAAAATATAGTCACTTAACTAAACATTTACAATGTAGCACTACACTTTTGACTATCAGAATGCATGCAAATTACAAGACAAAAGAATGTCAACCCATATGATGAAACTTATCAACCAATTTATACAATGCTTACAATTCAATTTATAATCAAGGTCACTTCCACCAGGTATTTCCAGACGAAACAGATAATTTTTCCAGGCAATTTTTCACAAAGAAGCGTGCTCACCTTGGCGTGCTTTCTGTGAATCGATGGAAATTATCACGCACAACGCCGTTGATGTAAATAGCTGACAATTTATGAGTGCCGTCCTATCTCTAAAAATTCACGAAATCTACAGTTGATGGGCGACCTTCCGAAAAACACCTTTGAGTAATTGTAAATTCGGAATTAGTCAAATTTATGCCTAGAGGAATTGTTTAAGATTTTTGGAAGACTTAGCTGCAACCAATGGAAATCATTGACTGGTAGCTGAGTTTTCGTTGCATGATTTTTTTTCCATGCATCCAGGGCCTGATCTATACCATAAGGGCTTAGCTGCAACCAATGAGCATGCAAGACTCTACATGAATCTTATTTTTCCTACATAAATTGTTCCGTAATATGGTCTTCATTTGTCTTATATTTCGTATATTTAGATTAAACCTAAGCATAAAACTCAGTTTCGCAAATTTTCTTGTCAACAGTCGTATAATATTAAATTAAATATTTTTTATAGCAAGACTCATCAAAGAGTAATAAAGGACAACAAGTAAGTTTGTAGTAATGGATTTATTATTAAGCCAAGAAAAGACGTGATTTAATTTGCATGAATGGAGGAATTGTTTACGATTTTTGGAAGACTTAGCTGCAACCAATGGAAAGCATTGACTGTTTTTGTTAGCTGAGTTTGCGCCGCATGATTTTTCTTCCATGCATCCAGGGCCTGATCTCCTTTTAGGGCTGTTAGGTTCTGATAGGGCCCCTAAATTTTAGAGACCCCCTAAATATTTCTATTATGCTAAATGCTGAAAACCCCTAAAATTCTAGTAAATTAAAAAAAATTCTGAGGAACCACTTTGTTTTTAGCTTGACTTTGACGCAGACATTTACCTTACCTAACGTGATTGGTTTCATCAAGTTAATCGATAATATAGAGCAGAAAATATGATATATTGGCCAACTAGCACAATTATTTCGGGCAATCATATACTACATTGTCCGTAACCAACAAAATTCGTTGCGCATATAGTCTGAGTTATCCTAGATCAGACCCTGCATGCATTTTAGCACAGTTTATGGCATTTTAAGATATAGCGACATAATAGAAGAGCTTTCATTGTTATGATTCAGAACTAGGTTTAAAAAAATCGTATTCTGCCAACTCGGTCCATTATATTACTCTTTACAACAGTACAATACTTTACGATAAGTTTAAATGTTAGGGAAGCACCAGCTATAATTCTTATTTAAGATTTTCTTAAAGGGTAATTGAAGACATTCATGCAAATGAAATCACGTCTTTTCTTGGCTTAGTAATAAATCCATTAAGACAAACTTCCTTGTTGTCCTTTATTACTCTTTGATGAGTCTTGCTATAAAAAAATATTTAATTTAACATTATTTGAGTCATTATAACGACGGTTGGCAAGAAAATTTGCGAAAATGAGTTGTATGCTTAAGTTTAATCATAATCAGCCATATATACAAATTATTAAACTGGTTAACAAACTCCCAATAAACAGTGATTTATTTTTTGACAACTTTACGAAATTAAAGAGAGATATTTTATCGTTGACCTTATAATTCCTTTTTTTAGCCTACTTTTCTTTTTTTAATTCGAAAGAATTAAAAAAATGAAAAAGTAGGTATTGACATGCGGTCGATGTCCGTCTGTCCGTACCCCCCTTCCAAAATCGGTTCTAATCATCGGATCTTAAAAATTCTTTTTTTGTTAGAAAGCTATAACCTCAGATACCCAACTTTCATACTTTTTGTCCGTCTGTCTGTACGTCCGGACGGACATAAATCTACTATCTGTCGGCGAATTTCCCATTGAATTAGCATTGAAATTCAATTTTGAGTTATTTAAATCACTGTAGGTATTGAAATGCGGTTGATGTCCAACTGTCTGTCTGTCCATATGTCTGTCCATCTGTCTGTCTGTTCGTATGTCTGTCTGTTCGTATGTCTGTCTGTTCGTATGTCTGTCTGTTCGTATGTCTGTCTGTTCGTAGTCTGTCTGTTCGTATGTCTGTCTGTCGTATGTCTGTCTGTTCGTATGTCTGTCTGTTCGTATGTCTGTCTGTTCGTATGTCTGTCTGTTCGTATGTCTGTCTGTTCGTATGTCTGTCTGTTCGTATGTCTGTCGTGTTCTTCGTATGTCTGTCTGTTCGTATGTCTGTCTGTTCGTATGTCTGTCTGTTCGTATGTCTGTCTGTTCGTATGTGCGTTCGTAGTCTGTTCGTATGTCTGTCTGTTCGTATGTTCTGTCTGTCTGTTCGTATGTCTGTCTGTTCGTATGTCTGGTTCTGTTTCGTATGTCTGTCTGTTCGTATGTCTGTCTGTTCGTATGTCTGTCTGTTCGTATGTCTGTCTGTTCGTATGTCTGTCTGTTCGTATGTCTGTCTGTTCGTATGTCTGTCTGTTCGTATGTCTGTCTGTTCGTATGTCTGTCTGTTCGTATGTCTGTCTTTGTTTCTCGTCTATGTTGTCGTCTGTCGTCTGTTCGTATGTCTCTGTCTCGCGCTGTCTGTCCGCCTGTCTGTCCGCCTGTCTGTCCCCTGTTGTCTGTCTGTACCCCCTTCCAAAATCGGTTCTAATCATCGGATCTTAAAAATTCTTTTTTTGTTAGAAAGCTATGACCTCAGATACCCAACTTTCATACTTTTTGTCCGTCTGTCTGTACGTCCGGACGGACATAAATCTACTATCTGTCGGCGAATTTCCCATTGAATTAGCATTGAAATTCAATTTTGAGTCATTTAAATCACTGTTGCCAAATCAACAATGACATGAGAAACTTTATTTATTTAAATATATTTGAAGCAAAATAATATTTTCATGAATCAGTTTGGAATGACGTCATAAAATGTAGCACAATTTGATTCTTTGATTGTTCATTAATTATCTAACAAGAAAGCGGCACGGCATACTTTTGCATACAATTATGCTTAGTTTTAATTTACATTTCTTATTTTTTTTAATGCAGTTTGGAGTTTCATTACTTTTGTTATTAATAAATATTTAATTATTCTTCGAACTACAAATAAATCGCGAGCAGACGATAAATAATATTTAATTAATTTGCGAAATAATATTAAGGAAAATAGTTGATTTTGGCTTTTAGAAGTTTAAATTATTAGCTGGATGCTGTGTTTCGATTTTTTTTCTAATCTGTATAAATCTAGTGTAGAAACGGCTGTTGATGATATTTACTGTAAGAACCTAGTTTTTTCCCGATTAGAACTTTAGTAAGTATTTAAGTAACAGGAAAGTAGGCTATTTTAGTTCTTTATGAACTTCTTGTTTATTCTAGTTCTTCATTATAAATTCCTTGTTGGTTTGTGTTTTATTCAATTTTAATGATTTTATTTTTTCAATTTTAATGCTTGTATTTTATTTAATTTTTAATGCTTGTATTTTATTTAATTTTTAATGCTTGTATTTTATTTAATTTTTAATGCTTGTATTTTAATTTTTAATGTTTGTATTTTATTCAAATCCATTGTTTGTAGTCTATTTTATTCGATTTTAGTATCTTGCCTCTGCTATGTAATTGGAAATTTTCTTTTCTGTATAGCAGTCTAATAAATTATCCGAAATATAAGACAAATGAAGACCATATTACGGAACAATTTATGTAGGAAAATAAGATCCATGTTGAGTCATTCAATATTAACTTGTGCGAGAACGTAGTTTCACGACAACTGGTAGTTTTGGCTAGTGCCGCCTTTAAACACCCGAGGCAATTCAGTGCCTGCATGCACAGGGCAATAGCGATCTGCCTTGAGTTAACCACAAAAATAATTTTGGTGAAGGCGGTGTTGGCACGATTTAATCGTCCGACAATATTAGCCACTTAATTAGAGGAATATCACACCCTGAGTCTTGAGGGTCACACCAAAATTCGAACACCTGAGCCAAGAATTCGACTTTGGTGTGACCCTCAAGACTCTGGGTGTGATATTCCTCTAATTAAGTGGATAATATTGTTGGATGATTAAATCGTACGAACAATTGAGGAGGCCAAGAACCTCCCACGCTTACCCCCTGGTCAAATCGTAAAAAGGCACCTATCCAGAGCCACTCTAGTGGTCAATCAGAGGACCACCCCTCAATCTCCAGCAACCTCATAGGTTCCCTAAAGTTCATTGAAATCAAGATGTAGGGGAGAACTTGCCCTTACAAGCCATTAATTTCAACCGCGCTTGGCTGAATTTTAGCGTCAAGTCGCATAAAGGTCCATTGAAAAATAGTGTCAAAATCTCAAAGTTATTACATCCAAGAATTTGAACACCTGAACCAAAAATTCGAACACCTGAGCCAAGAATTCGACTTTGGTGTGACCCTCAAGACTCAGGGTGTGATATTCCTCTAATTAAGTGGCTAATATTGTTTGACGATTAAATCATGCCAACAGCGGGTTACTATACTGCCAAAGTTGTCACGCTCTTACTTACCTTAGTAGAGCCGATATGTATACACAAAAAAAAATAGTCAAATTTAGTTTCAAACTGCCAACCGAGTTGCCAGAAAAAAACATATTTGACAGTTTTGTCTCGTGAAATATTCGTATATTTTAAAGTTGAGAAAAGGTTCTGTATCAGGCGCAACTCAAACCTGCAACCTTTAGGTTACTAGTGAAGCGTCATACCGATTCGGCCACCGAACCTTTCGACGGAAGGATTGAAGCCACAAAGAAGGCAATCTTATTGATGTTAAGACGCACCAGAAGACTTCAATGAGAAAAAGTTTGAGACAACGGTTGTAAATAGTAAATAAGATTAAGAAGAGGGTTTTAAACCATTAAAAAAGCAAAATGTTTTAAAACAATCAGCAGTATTGAAAATGTCAGTATAAGTTTTATTTTATTTTTTGCAGTGTACAATGCTTAATCGGGCACGCGTCTAGACCCGTAACTAATAGACCGCACAAGTCCAGACAACCTCATTAGAAGAGCAAATGCACTAGAAACAAACGTCACGCCCTTGAAAGCATCGGCGAGTTTATTTCCTACAATTAATTAATGACATCGAAGCCGAACGCCCTTTTAGAACAACAGCTGACTTATCGAGCAGCCTGATCTAAATGCATTAGCACCCGTTCTTAGAGAAAGGGCCCTGGGGTCCACAATTCGCCCGTGCAGAACAGGACTTCGAGAAAAAAAGGATAGTGAAGATTAAGGGGAAATGGGCTCGCTGGGCCATGGTTCTCCAAAATAAAGTGCCTCAGTGTTAATCCAATAGGAAAAATATTATTTTCTTTGCCAAATTTCTCCGGCTGTATTGAATATTTTTACAAACGGGTCGTTTTAAATGATCGTGTGTGCACAAGATTATTTATTGAATATTAAAAAAATATTCGTAACAATTTCAAAAAATGGGATTGCCGGGACTTGTAAGTCAGCTACATTTATCACATAAAAAAATCCGTTTGTAAAAATATTCAATACAGCCAGAGAAATGTGACAAAGAAAATACTTTTTTTTCCTATTTGATTAACACTGAGGCACTTTAGTTTGGAGACCCGCCGTCCAGCGAGCCCCTTCCCCCTTAAACAGTTGTCTATTTTTGTTGCCTGTTGTTTAACTAATTTACGACGTTTGGTAAGAAAATTTGACTCACGAAAATCAGCTTTCTGTTTAAATGTATCCAATTAAGGGGGTCCGGAACATTGAACAACTTTTTCTCTTTTTTTGCACTTGATGAATTTTAAAAAAAATTCTACGCGAGCAACATCTATAAGCGCCACTTTTTAGCCAAAAAAAATCTTTAAATTTTGTGCAAAATTTGACAACATTTTAAATTTTCATCAAATTGTTAAATATTTTCGAATTTCTACTAATCTTCAGTTTTTCAATTTTGTGTAATCAAAACTTAATTTGATTACACAAAAGAGAAAGAGAAAAATTAATTAGAATACCTAATAGAAGTATTCATTCCAATTTCAGTTAACACACACTCCTGTTTTGGAAAAAAATATTAACTCAAAAATGCCAAGATTTTTAAGAAAAAAAAAACGGATTTTCAATTACGAACATTGTTTACGAAATATCAAATGCAAAAATAAGCAAAATGAATGCATACTTTTATAAAAAAAAACTATTTTCTATTTAAAAAAAGAGATATTTGCCTCTTAGTTTCATTTTAACATTACGAGAACACAAAGTTATTGAATCAAATTCCTCATTACTTTTTTGGTAATATGAATTCTGTTATCTGGTTTGCTGTGTGTAGACTATTGGCTATATTATGTTTGCGTACAGTATAGCGGGGAGGGTAACTTGGGTCCAGGCATAAAATAATATTACTGTTATTCTTTTAAAGTATTTTTTACTCATAGGTCAAGGCAGAGTTGCCACAAATTGAAAAAAAGCAATAACATTTTTAAAGAGTGTATTTAAGGGGATACGGTACCCAAAAATTGGTCAAAATATGGATTTTTCGGTTTTTACTTATTATTCACACTATCTTTCTGAACATTTACTGAAAGTTTCATAATGATATCTTCAGTACAAAAAAGTTATTAAACAATTTCTGGAGTCATCTCTTGAAGTTTGAACCCGTATTTCGTCTGCTTTCAACCCGTTTTCTGTTTCGCGTTTTTAAATTCTTGTGTTTAATAAATCCCTACGGATTTTTTGCTAATTAAGTAAGAATTTTGAAATTTTTAACTTGTGTTTTTATATAAATGGTGCACAAAATTGTGCATGGAATAAGGCCTGCTATGTATAGTTGTTTTAAAAAAATGTTGAATTCAATATTTTGTAATTTTTTGGGATTTTCAGTATAAATGCATGTTACTTTTTAACTGTAGCTCACATTTTAAAATCCATGCACAGTTCTTAAAAAAATAGTTCTAAAAACAAACTATAAAAACTGTGTGGAGTTATTCTCAAAATTGAAAGTGAAGTAGCGTTTTAAAAAAGTTCAAAATTGACTTTTTTTTTAAAATTTAAAAACTACTTGTAAATATTTGTTTTTATTGCTAGAAAATGTTTATTTAGAGAGAACATTATATAAAACCACTATAATTTACAAGTTTGTTATTATTTCTAGAAATAATGCTTTGTGTACCGTATCTCCTTAAGGAGAAGTTATTAGCTCGAGAAGCTTGGTCCTTAAATTATCCTATTCGACGATAGTTGATGACATTCAGAATCCTTATTTAACTAATTTGGAAGAAGTTTTTTTCCTTACAAAACGAAACGAGTGTAAAATGTAGATCGTGTTGATTCCCTTATTTCACTGCACTTTCGTGAAGGTTTTACTGTTATCTGTTTTGTGTAAAATCGAATCGCTGGGCATTAGTTTAAAGTTTTTTAGAAAATTGAAAATTCTTTTATTTCGTGCGAAGTAAAGTTTCTTGTTACGAGGTTTCGTGCATCAAGGACTTAACTGCATCACAAAAAAGTGGGAAATATAAAGTCCTGATTCAAAATGCTTTTATTTTATGAACTACTATGGTATTCAAATATCTCAGAAATGAAAAGTGCAACTGAAAAAGTTATTTTAGAGATTAATTGAAGGATGATTAAAAATATTTAAAAATGAAAGTAAATAAAAAGTAATTCTACACGTAGGTGTACATTAGTTTTCAGATACAAAGATACAAACAAAATATATCAATTAGTTTGTTAACTACAGGAAAGTTAGTTACTCACTAGTTTTGTTAGATACAGGAAATAACATAGGACGTGATAAAGCTACTGTTCAACTCTTGTTTCACATCAAATATCATGACATTGCTATAAATAAAAGATGTAACTTTCTTTTTTTCAGAAACTGAAAAAACTTTCCTTAGAATTCATATCTAGAGAATCAATGAAGAGAAAATGTTTGAGCGCAACAACTTATTTTGATTACAAGAATATCAAAAAGCGGAGTGCACGAGAAGTTTTCGCCGTGCATTTCCCGATTTGACCCTCGCACTCACTGATCACACTGGTTTCTTTTTTCCTCCAAACTTTAACTCTACAATTTATAAAGAAATTTAAACGTGATGTTTACAAATTAAATTCACCGAAGAAAAATGATAGCTTTCTGAAATTTCACATTTATGACAAGCAATTTTTCGAAATCAAAGTGCCTCGTGTACCTGACTTTGCTCAGTGATTCGCATCTACTAAGAGCGGACACCTGGTCCGAGATGGTTAATAAACACAACACGAAAGCTCACTTTTTTTTTACAAGAGAAAAAGGCAGACGTATAAGGGAGACACACACTCCAGAAAAAGCATGGAGTTCTAAGATGAACATTTCATGCTGTTATGGCTCCGTACGTTTTGAAAGAGCTTACTTTTAATATAGAGAGAAACCGAATCGTGTCCTTTCCCAACACTCCGAAGACAACATTAATAATATTGGTTCGATCCCTTTCCTCCTATGTGCTCGCCGCTCCATTAAGCAAAGCGTGAAATTAGCTTGCCTACGTCGTTATGTGGCCACCGTAAAACGGGCAATTAGTTACACGGGTAGCTAGTAGGCTTTTCAATTCCGACATCAATAAATTGGGGACTTGTGCGGAGAGGGGTTATCTATCGAAATATTATCTAGAGTATTAGGTATTAGTCAGTGCAAGATCGAACTAGTTTCAGGACTGGACACCCCAAATATTGTATTTAAACTAGTCGTATTGGATAGCAGATACCAATAGAACTTGAAATTACGAAAAGAAAGTGGCTTTGGATTGGGCATGTATTGCAAAAAAATTAAAAATTCAAGACAAGACAGGCTTTTGATTGAATCCCCAGGGACACAGGAAGAGGGGAAGACCAAGAAACACTTGGAGGTGAACTATTGAAAACGAACTGAAGGAGGTGGGGACAACATGGCGGGGGGCGAAACATCTGGCCACCAACAGAGTGAGATGGAAGAACCTGACGGAGGCCCTATGCTCCAGCGATGGAGTGCAAGAGGGATAAGTAAGTATTGGATAGCGCGTCTGAATCCAAATCAATAGGTCCCGGGTTTGAATACAGGTTGGTAAGAGTATGGATGTTTGTCAATAAACTGTTATTGTTTATGTGTTTGTCTTCGTCCTTATTTGTGTAAAAAAAACGTTCACTCTCTTTGAAGGCTCTGGCAACCATCATCCGTGGGATATCCACAGGCACGACAACAAACTAGTCGCATGAAAAATTACTTCAACGATTTTGTGGCATCACACCTGAACTTGGTTGGACTGGTAATCCCCATACCGAACGCTACTTTAGTAAAGCGGGGAAATCGTTACTACCAGTGTTGGGCATTAATAAATTAATTTGTCAATTATCTTGTTAATTGATTAAAAAAGTAATTGCAATAAATTCATTACAATTAAATTAATAGCAATTGAACTTTTAATTGCACCTTGCGATTAAATTAATTCGATTAACGTATGTCAATTGTAACTCACAATTAAAATAATTGCAATTAACTTTTTTAGTTGTTTTATGAAACAATTAAAACTAACAATTAACTATGTATTAAAACGAAATAAGTAAAGATTTAGGAAAATTAAGCTGTTACAATGACAAATCTGCCAAAGAGTCACAAACTGTCAGGCAGCATGTTCGAGAAGAGAGTGGTACTGAAGTGTGTAATTTAAATCATTACAAGAAATTTTAAATTGTTATTTTCTGTCTAATCATGCTTAATTAAAGATATTGATAATTATTTGGATCGGTCTTCTATTTGTTGCCAACATATTTAACCGCAGGAAGAGATGGAGGTGGGGGGAGAATTATTCTACTACCCGGAACCGTACGGGTATATTGTATATTTATATATATACCGGCTTTATATTATACATAAGTGTTTTATAATTGTTATTTTTCATTAAAATAAACAAAGAAATTGAATATTAATTGTTAATTTTTACTACTACAGATAACAATTAATTAATCGTTACTACTACAGTTAACAATTAATTAATTGTTACTACTACAGTTAACAATTATTGTTATCTACAGTTAAATTATTGTTACTAACAGTAACATATTGTTACTACTAAGTTAACAATTAAATAATTGTCAATTGTAGTTTTCCACAATTACAATTGATAAATTGTTAGTTGTTGTGGTTACATTTACCAATTAATTAATTGTTAATCTTTAATTGTTCTTGCAATTAAAATTTGTCCAACACTGGTTACTACTATAACTCAAACAAAGCTTTGCAATCTCTCATTAGATAATCATTAGATAACTATTTCACTCGAGTGGCGCTTCCAAATGTGTATTTCCGTCCATACCCTGTCATCAAGTAAAATCTCATGTTATCGAAGCCTGATACTTTGTTTAGTTTAGCCTAGGTCAGTGATAAAGTTACTCAATATCGACCGATACTAATACGCAAAGAGTAGAGATACAACACAGTTTTGACGAGTTGTTACTCAGCGCATCGAAATTAAAATACATTGAAATTTTCAGAAAAGTATTCGAATTTGAAGTACTTCAATTATTTAAAAAAGTGCAAAATTTAATGCTCATTTAAAAAGCATATGAAGCCATTTTTATTAGAATTAAATCACAATTGAAGAGCTTAGTGGAAGAACGTGCTAAGTGGCATTTTTGAAAAAATTGAGATTTTTGTGTCAATGAACATATTACCAACTTCTTTAACGATAACAAGTTTCCCCTTTTTCATAAAATTTAAATATAGTATTTTTTTACGCTTTACAAGTTCCGTTTTCAACAGTCCTGAGTGCAAACGAAAAACTTTGAAACTCATTTTCTCGTTTTCACTTTTTTGTCACTTAGCACGTTCTTCCACTAAGCTCTTCAATTGTCATCGCAACAATCGCTCGAGAAACTTTAATTCTTTTAGATAATAAATTAAAATAAATTTATTTTTGCGACATCGATCAGTTTGAAATGACGTCAAATATATATTTCACTACGAGATTCTTTGTACGTTGATATGAAATATTTTAATTCTATTTAAAAGCGAGGAATATTACATATTTATTCTTTGAAATATAAATTAATTTTTGCAAACGATAATAATTATTGAATTTTCAAAATAAAATAAATGAAACTAGCCAAATTTAGCATGTAAATGTTTAATATAGAATATCAATGCTGTGTTTGTCGCCTTTTTACCTGTTAAACAACTGTTGTGTGGAAGCGGGTTAAGTGACAGATTCTGTTACAAACCTACTTGTTTTTTTTTTACCGTCAAGGCAATTTGTATTGCTAAATATAAATAGATAATATATTTGTAAATTGCAGCCCTTTTTAAGTATTCCGTTCTAGGCTGCACTCTATACCTAGCTTAGACTATTTATACGTATACGGAAGTATCTATGCAGTCAATATTTCGGGACTAATTATTACTAAATAGTGACCAAGCAGAAAGAAAACTGAAACATGAGCTGCGGAATAATATCACATGTTCCAAATTATTAGGTTTATTATTATTTTTTTAATAAATCTCGGTCATGGTTGTTTCTTGTTAAATTGGCAACGCTGCTTATTTTAAAAATATAAACTACATTAATTTGCAAGTATCGAAGTATCCATAAGAAAATACTCTTAATCTTTGTGTTAGCTTTGAACCAGCTGACATGCCAGAGAAGCTAGCGAAGCAGATCGTATGAAAGGATCGACGAACAATGTACAAAGTAATATAAAGTAACAGGATCGGAAATTATTTTTTTTATCAAAAAATTATTATATTCTTTACAATTGTTATTAGGGGATAAATTGAACCTAAAATTTAAATTATTCGGGGTTCTCGCCTGGGCCGTAAACAGGTTTATATCTATGACAATTGGTCAAATATTTGAAACCGCTTGTGTTATTTAGTGGTATAGTGATCTTATCTTAAATAAGCTAATTTTTTTTACACAAGGACCTCAATACCAATATGAAAAACTTAATCTGTGAAAAATATCTTGGCGAAAAAATATGGAATAAAATTATTGTTAAAAAAAATTTGCGAAAATCAATTATTTACAAACACTTCCAGAAAAAAATCAAATCAATTATAAATAAATCTATCTTATCTGATATTATATCCAAGAGTTATTAAGGTTGCTACGCCAAGCTCGACGAGATAAAAATTCAAATATTTTACTTATTTTAAAACACAAGGCATATCTTGACATTTAATTGCAGAAAAAGTAACACCGATATTATTTTTGTGAAAAATAGTTTCCAACTATTAAAATTTTGAAACTTACCTTCAGGAGATCTTGCCATTTCACCGAAGCCACTAACAAACCACCTCACAGTAGACTATCACGAAACTCTGAGCACCAATCTCCAAATATTAGAGTGGACTAACAGCTCCCAAGTAGACACTAGTAACCTAGAGTCCATGTTTTGATTTAAACTGGAGTTTAGGATTTTACGATTCCGATATAAATCACTACTTTTTCGCAAGAAACTACACGCGCGCTCATTATAGCGTGAGGCATAAAACTGCGGCACTTTCACTGCCGCGCTAGTTTCCTATGGAAACCAGCAAAAAGCGTTGTGAGGGGAAAATTAAAATCCGCGCTGACAGCGACTATTAGGGTTGCTGGGTTGGCGACTGTAAAGAGCGCCAAGATGGCGAATGAGTAAGTGTGGTTAGGTTTTTCCGAATTGATTTAAGAAATTGTTAAAATAATGACCTACTTTGTTTTTAAATTTTAATGGAAAGTGTCGTAAGAAAGGAAAAATATTATTGGAAAATTAAAGGAAGTAAATATGTTAGTAACCTTTAGAAAAAAATTTTAAGGAGAAATTATAGCTGAAGAATTAAAAATATATATATCTTGATAAAATAAATATCTGAAATATATATCTGATATTTTCATGCAATGTTTTTTTTATAACTGCGTGAAAACAATCCGATTTTTACACTATAATTTTAATATCAGACGCGTGCGAAAAGTTATACTTTTTAGAAACAGTGATAAAAAAATTACTTTTTATAATATCGTGCAAAAAAACTAACTTTTTCAAATCAATAATCGTGGCAAAAGTGATGCTTTTAACGAAATCGTGTTTCAAAGTTACTTTTACGCACTAGTGCGACAAAGTAAATAAGAGCATCTGATTGGTTAAAAATTCTTTTTTTGAGCGTGATATTTTATTCGGCGGCTTTGTGATTGGTGGAAAATTCTTTATTTGAACGTGATTCTTTATTTGGCGTCTTATTTCCAATGCCAGTTTTAAAAAAATTTCATACCGATTAGTTACACAATTTCAGTATTTTTAGCCTACTTTCTTTTTTAATTCGAAATCTACTATCTGTCGACGAATTTCCATTGAATTAGCATTGAAATTCAATTTTGAGTCATTTAAATCACTGTAGGTATTGAAATGCGGTTGATGTCCAACTGTCTGTCTGTCCATCTGTCTGTCTGTTCGTATGTCTGTCTGTTCGTATGTCTGTCCGTCTGTCTGTCCGCCTGTATGTCCGTTTGTCTGTCTGTCTGTACCCCCCTTCCAAAATCGGTTCTAATCATCGGATCTTAAAAATTCTTTTTTTGTTAGAGAGCTATGACCTCAGATACCCAACTTTCATACTTTTTGTCCGTCTGTCTGTACGTCCGGACGGACATAAATCTACTATCTGTCGGCGAATTTCCCGTTGAATTAGCATTGAAATTCAATTTTGAGTCATTTAAATCACTGTAGGTATTGAAATGCGGTTGATGTCCATCTGTCTGTCTGTTCGTATGTCTGTCTGTCTTTCCGTCTGTCTGTCTGTCCGTCTGTCCGTATCCCTCTTCCAAAATCGGTTCTATCCCTCGGATCTTAAAAATTCTTTTTTGTTAGAAAGCTATGACCTCAGATACCCAACTTTCATACTTTTTGTCCGTCTGTCTGTACGTCTGGACGGATATAAATCTACTATCTTCGGCGAATTTCCCATTGAATTAACATTGAAATTCAATTTTGAGTCATTTAAATCACTGTTGCCAAATCAACAATGGCATGAGAAACTTTATTTATTTAAACATATTTGAAGCAAAATAATATTTTCATGAATCAGTTTGGAAAGACGTCATAAAGTGTAGCACAATTCGATTCTTTGATTTTTCATTAATTATCTACCAAGAAAGCGGCAAGGCATACTTTTGCATGCAATTATGCTTAGTTTTAATTTACATTTCTTATTTTTTAATGCAGTTCGGAGTAGTTTCATTACTTTTGTTATTAATAAAATTTAATTATTCTTCGAACTACAAATAAATCACGAGCAGATGATAAATAATATTAATTAATTTGCGAAAGAATATAAGGAAAATAGTTGATTTTGGCTTTTAGAAGTTTAATTATAGCTGGGTGCTGTGTTTCGATTATTTTTTCTAATGTGTATAAATCTAGTGTAGAAACGGCTGTTGATGATATTTACTTTTGGAACATAGTTTTTTTTCCCGATTAGAACTTCAGTAAGTATTTAAGTAACAGGAAAGTAGGCTATTTTAGTTCTTTATGAACTTCTTGTTTTTTAATGCAGTTTCGGAGTAGTTCATTACTTTTGTTATTAATAAATATTTAATTATTCTTCGAAACTACAAATAAATCACGAGCAGATGATAAATAATATTCAAATTAATTTGCGAAAGAATATTAAGGAAAATAGTTGATTTTGGCTTTTAGAAGTTTTAAATTATAGCTGGGTGCTGTGTTTCGATTTTTTTTCTAATGTGTATAAATCTAGTGTAGAAACGGCTGTTGATGATATGTACTTTAGGAACTTAGTTTTTTTCCGATTATAACTTCAGTAAGTATTTAAGTAACAGGAAAGTAGGCTATTTTAGTTCTTTATGAATTTCTTTTATGTTTGTAAAAATAAATATTTTGAGCTAAATTCGTATGAAACTTTTACCTTTTAGGAAACTTAATATGACTCCTAAAATTTTATTTTAATATAATAAAAAAGTAAAACACTGGAAATATAGCAATAATAGTGTATAAAAATTTTCAAGCGAAAAGTTTATTTTACATAGTTAATATGAGATATGGACAAGAAAAAAGTATTGTTTTTTTATTGAGGTGATTATTTTTATACCGGCTGATGATTGTGAAACTTTATTAAAGGTGATTCTCTAATGCGTCACCATCATTGAAAAGTTTATACGAATTAGTTAACTTCGTTTTGATGTTTGTAAAATATTTTTGACTAATTCGTATGAAATGTATTAGATAATGATTCATAAAAATTTGTTTACAAATAGCACACGGAATATGAGCATGTATATTTCAATGAAGTATTTATCAAATACGAAATAAAAGGACCAAAAAATTTTTTTATAATCTACATTTTTATACGAGATGAGAAACTTTAACGAGCTTTTGTCAAGTACAGATACATGAACGTTAAATAATGTGATTCTAAAATCATTACGTATTGATGATATTTGATATGATGATTAAAAATATGTATTTTAAAATATTTTGAGAAAATGACTTAATTCCTAAAAGTAAGTTACCTAAATAGATATGATATTGTTTAGGAGTTTACTAATTTTAAAAAGCAACGTATTTAGACGCAAATGAAAGATTAAAAAGTATGCAGTCGTTTCGGCCATAAAGAGTGTCCGGTCTTTAGTGCATGAAGGTTTAGGAGTTTGTTTGTTCAGGCAAGTAAATAACAATGCAACAGTGTTTTCACCTTTTCATAAAATATAATATTTAAATAAGTTTTATTCATGTTGCTTTAGTCATTTGAATTGTCAATGATAAATAAAATTGTTTTACCTCTAATGTTTTGGTGAAATTCTTAATTCATAAACCAAGACTCTTTTATACAAACCTATATACTAAATATTTAAGTTATTGTTTCTTCACATTTTGATTTATTTGTGTGAAGTCCCGATTTCAGAAACTGCTTTATATACTATTTTTGAACGATGTCATTACTACAAGGAAACAAGAATTGAATTGATAGATTCATAAAAATTTTCTGAATTTATTATGTCTAGACTTTTCTAGACAATTAAATCTTTACTTGAATTTAAACACACACATATTTTGACTGAATACTTTTGAATTTTTATTTTGTTCTCAAAAAGTGGCCTTTTTTTTACCAACTTGACATGATTTATCTGTACTTTCCACTTGTGCGTAGGACATGAGACACAATCTCGCCAATTTAGTAAATGATTTCAAAAACGGCAACCCTGCCCGATACACAACACGATGACCAAGTTGTTTTTCCCCAGCAGCGAGGTAAATTGAGAAGCTAAAGAATCACGGGATTTCGTGAGGTAGAAAAAAATCGTCTGCTAGATACCTCCCCTGCTACTACCCTCCAAACGAGAAGGTCGGCAGCCCGGAACGAAGGTCGTTTGATCGAAACCCTCATAGCCGCCCCCCCCCCCCCCCCCAAAAAAAAAAAAAAGTGTTTTGGCGCCAGCAGAGAGTAAAAAGTCATCAAGAATTACTTTCCAGTCGTTTTGAAGATGCAACAGGTTTTGACTCAAAAGAGAGTGATTAGAAGATGTGGAATATCGTTTATTCTCATTTCATGAATGGTTTGACTTGTAGAATTGCAAGGGTTATAGTACAAATTCTAAATGATGAAGTATTTTTTTATAACATGTTTTGATTATAGCTCAGTTTTTGCTCAAGTGAAATCATTTAGAATAGTAACGTTGTATTTGAAAACGTGTTTATATAAAACACTCAGGGTTTAAACGAGCTTTCATTGTCAGCTAAAGTTATTATGTTTAAAGTACATTAAACATCAAATATTGCAGTTATATCATCAGACAACGATAAGCAGTTTTAGAAAACCTCATAGTAAAAGAGTTCAATGTAATAAATATTATATCAATGTTTAAAGTACATATAAACATCAAAATATTGCAATTGTTATATCATCAGACAAGATGATTAGCAGTTCTTAGAAAACCTCAATCCATAAAGTATCACAATATAAAAACTTTTGTCATAAGTAATAAAAAAGTAAGTCTTAAAATATAAATTAGATAAAATGAACTGCATTCCATAAGATAGACATTAGATTTCAAAGAGACTTAGAAATAAGTACTATTAATACAATTACCATTTATTGCTTAAAAATAGTGGAATAATTGTGTCAAGAAACTTTCTTAACTATCAGTTATCGGATTAATTTATCATTGACATTTACTTTTTTACAAAAACTAAAACATAATTAAATTATTAATTAATTATATAACAATTATATTTTAATTTGACTTGGAAAGTTAGTATGTCATTTCTTTGCATTAAAATCCCCGTTGAATCATTGGTAGAAATCAATTTGTAAAGTTAGTCATCTTGCTAGTCGTTCAAACACTAGGAATAGCATTTTCCCTTCAACAGTAAATTAAATAACCGTGAAACGACCACATAAAAAGAAAAGGAAGTTCCTTATTTCTAAAAAAGAAATTAATAAATTCATGTTGTTGTTTTTTTCTACTAGAAGAGAGGCGTTCGGTATTTCATAATTTCATTACGAAGATTTACGTGTGTTTAAATAACGCCATATAGAGCAAAAAGGAAGAATAGATATCCATAAGTCTTCCTCAAATATTTTTTTTAAAAGATCAAAGCAGGGTAGCTAGTGCATTATCTATTTTTGATATAAAAAGGGAAAAGTTTTGGTAAAAAAAAATGAATTAATTATCTGTTTTTCTTCTAAAAACTTAATTCAATGATGCTTTATTATGAACGAAGTAGAACGATAAGTTTTCCAAGAACCTATTTGGCTGGATGGTTAAAGCGCCGGACTAAGAACTAATTATTTAATTTTTTGAAAAATCAAAGAAGCATAGCTAGTACGTCATCTTTTTATCTATTTTTATAAAAAGGAGATAGTTTTTTACAAAATGAATTAAGCGATGTTTCTCTAAAAACGTTATTCAATGACTCTGTATCGACGAAGTAGAACTTTTCAATCATCCCACATTTATTTAAAAAAAAAACAGACTGTAGTGTTTATAAATAAAATGGCCATTGGTGGCCAGGTACTGTTTATGTATAAAAAATGTATAGACAAAATATTTATTTATACATTTTCCCCAAATATTCTGATTACTTTGATGCATAATAATTTTTATTGATATAAAATAATTAGCATTATTTTTAAAATAAAGACAATTTTATTACAAAATACAAATTCATTCCTTATTTTTGTATTTTTGCTTTTCAACAATCAGACATTTAGATTTTTTACGTGTGTAGCATGCTTTGAATGTTTGAGTGAAGCTTTGAATATTTGAGATTTTTATTAATAGAGTTAATCTGTGTTTTATCTCTCGAAATATGATTTTAGTTAAAATTAATTAGAAATGAAAAATCAAAATCGGCTTGATTGATCAATCTAAATCAAAATCGGCTAGATTGATCAATCTAAATCAAAATCGGCTTGATTGATCAATCTTGATCAAAATCGGCATGTGTTGTACACTTGTACATATCACTTGATATCTTTAAAAATAATATGATGCACCATTTCTAAAATCACTGGGGGAGAATGGGGGTCAAATTTTTATTAACCTCGGTATTTCAGCAAAAATAATAAGTTTTGAAAGTTTAAAAATAAGAGTTTTAAAAGTGTTTGACAACTTGGACGAATAATATATTAGATATTTATGTAGCTTCATCAAGAAATGCATACAAAGCTAGGTTTATTCGTGTCCCATTTGATCCCACATTTGTTGTCCCGTTAGACCAGCCCCATTATGACCAATGGTTAATCCCAGTGTTGTTATTTATAAATGATCCAACTCAGAACCACATGCTTTTAACCACAGTATTTGACATATTACCTTTATCTATGATATGCCTTTTTTACCTAAAACTATATTTTAATTATCATTACGGGTTTTTATTTAATACTTTTAAAGTTTAAAAAAGATTAAATTTTAACTTGCTTTGAATTGCTATAAACAACAATGCTTCTCTCAACTTCAACACATGCTTTTAATGGCTGATCTTTGGGTGTTAAATTCTAAGGTCTAACTGTTTACATGCTGTTATGTAAAAAAATTGTAAAGAATATATTATTCACGCCTTTTGGCCCTTGTCCCATTAGCCCCCACTTTCCCCTACAATACATGAAAAATATTAAAAAAGCTGTCAACTGGAGAGCGAGAGACCAACAAAATATTCTAAAGTTAGCAATGTATAATGTATAAGTGATAATTCTATAAGTTAATATTTTCAAACTCTTAGCTAACGTACTAATATTTAAAATCTTGAAAAGCATGAAAACATTTATACTTTTCATATTTTTAATAAAACAAAGTTTGGAATATTTGTATGAATCAAAATAGTAAAAGTTAAATAACAATATCTAAGTTTATTAAATTATATCTTTCTTGAAAACATTAAACATTACAGGTCTATAAATATCAATTTTTATAGTTAAATGAACACAGATTTGAAGAGTTATAAGAAAAAAAATTACGTACTGTAGTCTGACGAGGTATATTTATAATTCCTATATAAGTAATTAAATATGAAGCCTTTCACAAAATAAAAATAAAAACCGATATGAAAATCTAAAAAGATAATAGAAACACGCAATTTCTAACATTGCAATTTCTTTTTTAAAATAAAGCCATTCTTCTTACAAAAAATAAAAAGAATTTATGAAAGAAGCGCATTAAAAGAGGTGCTCCTGAATTCTAGCTAGGGATGGAAACATCGAAAGAGGTTAAGCAGAAACACCGGTTATTAACTTCAGTTAAACCACATAAACCGGTTCTTTGACTGAAACGATTATAACCGGAGAACTTGTTTTAGGGTAATTCCATGTAAGTTTAGCGTAAGTCACAATTTAAGAGGATATTAAATTTTTTTAAATTTGAAAACTAAATCAAATTAAATAAATCACATTACATTATTTAGTTTTAATAAGTGCAGATCAGCTATTCCACTAGGGTGTTTTTTTTCATTTGATGTTAAAAGTTTTAGGGATAATCACTTTTTACACATGTGGACTTACACTGCAAAAAGGATAATTTTGCATGGAATTAGCCTTTATAGTTATGAATCAGGATAGTTTTTTTTTCTTAACTCTTTAAAATAAGGATGACCAGTACTGAAATAATTTTAAAAAAGAACATCAATAATAAAAATATATATATAAATGGAAACACGGAGACTTAATAAAAGCAATGGATATTTATATTAAAAAACCTAGGTGTGTGTAACAATACACCACTTCCAATTACCACTCAATAAATCATTACATTTAAAAATATATACCCTATACTCAATACCTTCAAAACCAAAAAAGTTCTGTGGTACCTACACTTTGAACATGGGCGATTTTCTCAGAAACGTTATTATGACAGCCAACAGGTACTAGGAACAGGTGTACCGAAAAAGTCCGCAGCTCTTTTATTTCGAGCTTTAGAGTTGTTTCAGACAGACAGACAGTCTGACAGATGCGATGTTCAAAAGCAACTTTTTCAGAATCAGCAACTTTCAAAACATGTAGAAGACAAAAAATATCCATTTCGGATATTAAACCACTCGCAATACTTTCATTATTTGTATTTCATTTTAGGTAATTGAAAGTAAAAGTGAAATAGAGAAATGGAAAATAAAGAACTTAATTAAATATTATGGAACATTTGCCATATTTGGAAAATACGGAAACTTCTATGCTCTATCCTTTAAAATATACATGAAAATTAAAATGACTGGAACCGGGGCCCCAAAAAAAACGTCTCTGGTGACTGTATAACCGGTATGGGATAAACAGTTAATACTGGAAAAAAACGATTCAACCGTAAACGATTAAAAAACGATTAAACGACGACCGAAACGATTAAAAAACGATTAACCGACAATTAACCAATTAAACGACGACCGAAACGATTAAAAAACGATTAACCGACAATTAACCAATTAAACAGAAAACAATTAAACGAAAAACGATTAAACGAAAAACGATTAAACCGAACCGAAACGATTAAACCGACGACCGATTAACCGAGAACCAAGTATTTAAAAAAGCCGCATAGCCCTAATTCTAGTTTTATGAATTCTTTATTAAAATCTTCCGTGCTCCGATATTTCCTTTACGGCCTGAGAAACCACTTTATGTGCTAATCAAAATGCACGCAATGTAAGATATATTAAAAAGGAAGACCGTTTCATACCTTATCTCAATAATGGGGTGGCTTTTGAAGAACGCTTAAGAATAGGATATTACGAAGGGTTTGTGGTATTTTTATCGTTGGACTCGTAATATTTATAATGTTTAAGTTTAGGATTATATGCAAAATGAGAAATATAGAGTGAAAATTTATTATTTCCGTTCAAAATTTGAAAGAAAGATATCATCCACATAAAAATGTATAAAAATCCACAAATTAAGCTTCAGCACTGTAAACCTTGGTTAAACGTTACTCCAGCTTCATGGAGTAAAGTCACCCGTAATATATATGAAGTAAAGTTACACAAATAAGGAGTTTACTCCATAAAATTAGTGGCAGGCCAGCCTCCTCCAGTTTCATTGAGTAGGGTTACCTAAATTTATGGAGTAAAGTTACACCGCAAAATAAGTACAATGTTACACACTAATTGTGTAACGTAAATTTAGTATAACGTTATGACGGGAAATCGAAAGGAGCTAAGCTTATACTGATTTTATAAAGGAACGTTATACTGCACAGTTTTACAGTGAAGTTAACTTTTTAATATACTTATATCATATTTATTTTGATGTTGCACTTTAAATGAAGGTAGTACAGTGTAAAATGTTGCTGCTTTATAAAACTGGTAGTAGGCAACTGTTTTAATTGTAATGTGTTTTTAATTTATTTAAAACAAATATTTTACACTAGGTTTAAACTACCAAATTATAAAATACAAACCTAAAAACATACGTTCGGCATATTTCAAATTAGCATATCTCATTCAAATGTAATAACAATTTATTATTTTTTTTAAGTCTATTTCTAATAAAATAAAACCATGTATGTTCCAGCTAATTTTAAATACGAAATAGTAAGAGAAATAAACATTTCTCTTACTCACAGTTAAGTTAAATTTTAAGACATCCTTGAACAAAAAATGATTCTTAAGATAGAATATTTTTAATGCAAAAACTATTTGTATAAATAGATCACCCATCATAATCTCAAGTATTTTTTTCAACAATGAATAAAATAATTATCATTTCAAGTAAATTATGAATTGCAAATAGTTTTTCTTATATTTTAATTAAAAAATATTTGCGTTAAAAACAACTTAAATTGATAAAAAATAATTTAATCTTTCTGGAAAACATGACCTTTTTTTATAACTTTTATAACTGATTAGTCATCGTTATAATTAGAAAAAGGTTTACAAAATATCGTATTTTTGGGGAAAAAAAATAAAAGTGTGCTTACACATTACATTTGTTCATAAAAGTTTAATACATAGATAGTTTTCCGGAAATTGTTTTTTAAAAGTGCCCATGTGTTTGAACTACAACTGAATTTTAACCTTCTGGCTACGACTTGGTTTTTTTTCATATTTTTTTTATATATGTACCAGTCTTTCTTACAATAAACCTAAATTTTCAAATTTGGTAAATAATGAATATTTGTTAATTTTCTAATCTTTACATTTAAAAATGGCTCAGAGATGATCTCTTAAAAATTATGTTAAATGCAGTTTTCTAAAAAAAAAAACTTTGAATTCTTAAAAATAATTTTAAACTTTTATAACGATAAAACAACCATATCTCTTCACCCACTTCCTGACCGTTCGGAAAGTATTTTTTTGGGGGAGGGGAGGGTTGGTATAAATTGTTTTAGACAAAGTTATGTGCAATATTTTATACATATTGATTTTCTATGTATTTGGATTTCAAATTTTAAAAGAATTCAGTAGAGCTATCCATAAACGTGTTTCTCATTAATTATTGGCAAATAAATATAAATTACTTACTTTAATTGTCTTTGAGTTTCATAGCATGTTCCTTCGTTTCTGACAACGTAGTTTTACTTCCGTCCGCCCGGTTGAATGTTCAAATTTCAAATTCTAGGAAAAAAAGTAAACATTTCATTACAATTACAATACTCTTCTACAATAAATGTCAGTTTTTTCTACAATAAATCAGTTCTTCTACAATAAGTCAGTCAGTTTCTTCTACAATTTTTTTACAATACTCTTCTACAATAAATGTCAGTTGTTCGTTATCTTTATATAACATGTGATGCATTATGAAATATATGTTTACAATACTCTTCTATTAAAGCTCTTAATACTACAGGGTGAGGCAAATAAAACCGGCCCCGGTCTAGAGATAGGAATACGTTGAAATGCTTGGCGAGAAAAACTCTTGAAGCCGCCTGAAAGCTTTCAAGTGGAAATAAAAGATTATTCAAGCGTGCAATGGTTTCACTTGACAAACCTGTTTTAGCATTGGTTGGATTGGATTAGCATCACATTAGAGCTACTCATGGACTATTGGCCAGTTCAGATCGTAGTGCGTCAGTGTGAGTTGCGACTGTGTGAGTGTAAGGATATCAATTCACAGGTGAAGATGAAACTCACAGTACAGCAGAGAGTGTTCATTGTAGAAAATTATATTAAAACGAATTCATGAAAAAAATGTGACAAGTTGTTTGTTCAAGAATTTAAATGTGTAAAAGTGCCAAAAAAGAGTACTAGGCAACGATCAGTTACGAAATGGCGTCAGCCAGGATCTGCTGTCAACAAGTTCAAAAACATTCTGAAACGGGTCTGAACACCAGATTCTGGGTTTTGTAATCAATTTAGAATGTTTTGCATTAACAAAAACAAAAAGGTCCGATTCTTTACGATAAATAACAACCGAAATAATCACTAGTGGGAACTTTTTTGATCAGCTCTACAAACCTTGTTTATATTTCATTTCAACTAGCTTTTCCAACCATAGCGTAGTTGCCGGCAAATAAGTCGCCAAGCGTTTGTTTGGGCTTAATATTGAAGCGATCAATGGCTTCATGTTAGCAAACCTGTTTTTGTATTGGTTTTTGACTTGGAAACATTTCTGTCGTATTCTTATCTCCACGTTGGGGCCGGTTTTATTTGCTTCACCATGTATCTAAAACACTTAATTTTCTCAGACTTGCTTACTCATATTCATATGCAACACTTGCTTACGTAAGCAAAAATAAGATCACGTACAGAACAAATAACATCATTAGAATAATATGATATATGACAAATATCTTCATCAATGCACATGTCAATATCATTGTTTGATATCTCAAGTTTTTAACTTAAACGTATTATTAAAAATTAATTTGGCAATACTGTCATGTATAACTTCAATTAATAATAACATCAATAAAATTATTATTTTTTAAACAGTTAAAACCAATTAAGTTATGACAAAACTTGCGTGACTTAAGAGCGTTAGCCACATCTATTTATTTACTTAAGTATTAAAAAATAAATAATAATTATAAAATTGATTGTGTTAGATTCTTAAGTATTATTTAGTTATTCGTGCATAACCATTTTGTTAATTATATTTTTTCTGAGTCATGTTTTTAACTAGCCTCTCTCACTGTTTGGAACATGATAAACATTTTTAAAGTTTATAGGTAGGTAGGTAGATGGGGGGGGGGGGGGGGAAAGCATAGATATCATAGTTAAAGTATTAGATTGGCAGATCACGTGACCTCCAATGCTAACGACGGGACGCGCATGGAGACCAGAATAAGAGGGCAATCGGGCCAGGGTTGCCGTCACATTAATGAGAAAAATACTACGAAAAAATACCGTTTAATTTAAATTCAAAAGTACAAAAATCTACTCATTGAATCTTTAGAATTTTAAAACAAACGTGAAACACTTTTAGTATTTTGGAATTTTTTGTAATTTTAGAAATTAAACGTATTTTTTCGTAGTATTTTTTAATTATGTGGGAACATGGCATTTGCCTCTTATTCTGGCCTCCATGCGCGTCCCGTCGTTAGCATTGGAGGTCACGTGATCTGCCAATCTAATACTTTAACTATGATATCTATGGGTAAAAGGCTTATGCAAGTAGCTTGAACCACAACACTTTGCCAGTATTTATTTTCCTTCAGTTTACACATACTTTATTCACGTGCGTGGTTAAAAAATTTATAAAGATTTTTTTCTTTTAAATAAAAAAAACCTTTTTCACTACACTCTAAACATTTCCTTAGCGTTAAGAGGGTAAAAACAGAATACTATTGCACATTAAAGTTGAATCACCTATCAATTTCTCTTACAAGAGATTTTTCAAGGAAAAATTGCATTTGAAGTATATTTTAAACCATTAATTTTCTTCTAAGATCCTTGGAGCATTTGACGATGCGTCATACAATTGCTCACGAGAAATCACCTTTCTACGTCACCACCGGATTGCCAGGTGATGTCACTGAATCTTCCAAGTCAAGGTGTCTGAACCTTGACCGACGAAGGCCATGTGAGGGAACCATTGCAAATTGCAATTTCGGTATGATCTCTTGAGAAAGTGAAAGTTACTTTTTGCATAAATAGTTATTGAGTTTATCGAAATGATTTTTTTTCAACAACCCATGCCTGAAGTGTTATGAAAAGAGTTTCTGAAATTGTATTAACATTTTAAAAATAACTATTTTTTCATTGGTTTAGGGGTAAATGTTTTTTTTTTACGTCGAACATCATGAATAAGTATTATATTTTAAAAAATTAAAGTATTTTTCAAAATAAATGTTTTCTCTACGTCCAACATCATGAGTAAATAGTTATACTTTTAAAAACTAAAACTCTTTTCAGAAATTCATGTTACAATTCATAAAACTTTAAACATGGTAAGTCTTTAAAAAATCCACCAATTAAAACTATTTTTTCTATGAGACATTTTCTTTTGTAAGTGAGTAAGTTTGAACAAACTAATTATGTCTAACATCGGAATTGCCCTAGGCAATATCGATAAAATAGAAATACTAAAAAGGTAATACTACAAAACACAATGTGATTCTAAGCAATATTGACATTAAGCGTATAAGGTATGGTGTATTTTTATACGAACCCCTAACATTGTTACGCACTTCCTAGTATTTACTATAATAACAATGCTATTCGAATAACATTGCCAGAAGAAAGAGTTTGGTTTAGAAAGGATTGGCTTCCCTACGAAGGCAACATCATCTTTTATTTTGTATCTGGTAAAGAATACAAGATGGATTTTTTTTAAATGTTCGACCTTACGGTAAAGATTAGTTTTTTTTAACCTTACGGTTAAGATTAAGTTTTTTTTAGACTATCAGATTATTATTTGAAAATTAAGTCGTATTTTGCATTTTTTAAAAGTAAATTATATGAATTCATTTTAGATATTTAAAAAAAAAACTATTTTCTATGTGTAAATAAAATAATAAAAAGAAATACCACAATTATAATTTTTTTTTAAAATTTTAATTAACTAGTTTTGAATAATTTATCGAAAAAATAGATTGTGCAGATAAGAATGCAAATAAAAAACATGCAATTTTTGTGATGATTAGAGGTTTAAAAGAAATCATAAGTGGTAACTAGTGGTTCCGAACATTATCTCGGCAGCCGAAATCCCGACAAGCCAGAATGCTGACAGCCGTAACCCGACAGGACATAATTCCGACAGGGAAAAACCCAACAGGAACAAAATCGTGATACGTTCAAAATCAATACAAATCAATAAATTAATGCCGTTATGCCTACTTAAGGGCAATTTATTTACTAACTTTTTGCATTTTTTTCTGTAGGTGGCCTGTCAGGGTTTAAATATTACCTTAACTAAAACACTTTTCAGAAATTCATGTTACAGTTCATAACATTTTGTACATGGTAAGTTGTAAAAAATGTCGACTAATTAAAATTGTATACCTCAGAAGACTCAAAAAGATAAAATGCTTTTGATAAGCTTGTGACACTGTTGTTATATAACAATGATTACACATCTAAACTCTATGATCATTCCTATAATATAAACTACCTTTCAAAGTTTAATCTCATCAATCGTCAACAAATTACACAACTTGCATATAGGCCGCATTTTCCAATTAAAATTGTTAGATTTAATCATTTTCTGTCAAAGCTATATTTATTTATTGAAAAAATATTTTTGTTATTTGGTAGATAAAGCATATCAAACATATTTCTAATATGTTTTACTCAAAGCACACTGTTAAAAATTAGGCACTTTGTTTCACCAAAAATATGGTTCCTAGTAGCTGCAACGGCTGTGTGGTGAAACGTTAAACCATATTTTTGGTATTCGGTTGAACTATTTCTCATGTTTTTGTTTCCAAATCCAGAAAAATGGTTCAACCAAACACCGAAAAAAAGGTAAAACATTTCACCACACAGCCGTTGCAGCTACTAGGAACCAATATCATGGTGAAACCAAGCACAAAATTTTTAACAGTGCAGAAGGAAATAAAGATATCTACGCAAATTTTTTAAAAAAGTTAAAAAAAACTGCTCCATTCTCTCCTACTTATATCATGAACATTCAAATTGTAAGCAATGATAAAAATCAACGCCAGATGATAAATATTTTAAAAAGTATTTTACTACTTTTAAATAATACTGCGGTAAGTTCGTACAAACCATCGCATCTGCTTGGCGCGAAATAAGTGGTAACTGAGCACAAAATTCTTTATTAAAAATAATTTATTGATATTTGTATCCAACTTATAACGAGCATTTTTTAATTGTGTCCATTAGTAGATTACAATATTAAAGCCCATTTTATACACAACTATTCCAGTAATGTAGCCCGTACTTTATTCCGGATAATCGCAGTGGCAATGTTATGTCAATTAGATGTTTCACACACAATAAAAGAAATCGTCTTACGGTTTTACCTGCGGGTTTCAAACAAGTCGGGACAATGTTAAACACTGATGCTGCGATGGCAACATAAAGCAGCACATTTTCCTCACTTGCCATTCATTTAACATTGCCACGACTTAATCGAAAATTGCAGGAAAAAACAGCAAGTACGTTTTTCACTCACGTTTCATGCGCAAGATACCATAGACATATTATTACCACTGTGATCATCGCAAGTGCGGCGAATATAACCGAAACGCGTGTGAAACGAGCCAAACTACTAATGCTATTGGTATCTAGTCTTCGAAGTCATTCTGGGAAAGTACAGACACCTGGCCTCTTCCACGAAAGAGCCATCAAAATGTATCATCTGTATTACTTGTTCTTGAATAGATATCCTTGTTAATGTAAGAAACAATTTTTTCTAGCGTTTTTACGAAATGCTTGTTTGCAATTTTTTGATCAAAATAAAAAGTTAAGTCATAACGCTTTGGTTAAAAAAAATAAGTTACATTGCCACTACTTAATCGATAATTATTGTTAAAACCGCAAGTACTGTTTTCACTCTCGTTTTATGAGCAATATACGATTGACATATTATTGCCATTGCGATCATCAGGCACCGCAAGTGCGGCAAATATTACCGGAACACGTGTGAAACTAGCCAAACTGCTAATACTATTGGTATCTAGTCTTCAAAGTCGTTCTGGGAAAGAACAGACATCTGGCTTGTTCCACGAAAGACCAATCAAAATGTATCATCTGCATTATTTGTTCTTGAATAGATATCCTTGTTAATGTGAACAACAATTTTTTCTAGCGTTATTACGAAATGCTTGTAAGCAATTTTTTGATAAAAAAAAAGTAAAGTCATAACGCTTTGGTTAAAAAAAAATAAGTTACATTGCCACTACTTAATCGATAATTATTCCGCAAGTACTGTTTTCGCTCTCGTTTTATGAGAAAGATATTATATTATCGCCACTGCGATCATCCGGCAACGCAAGTGCGGCGACTATTACCGGATCCGTAACGCGTGTAAAACGAGCCAAACTCTTAATTCTATTGGTATCTGTTCTTCAAAGTCGTTCTGGGAAAGTACAGACACCTGGCCTGTTCCACGAAAGAGCCATCAGCTTGAAAGTCACTCTTTATTTTCGTATCTCGACCATTATTGACGACACAAGTGAGACCTTTAAAGAGTCACAAATTCTGCTCCACACGCCCTATAAGGACCAGAGAGCCTGGCCAACGCCCACGATTTCGAGCACGCAACACGTAATCAATACATGCGATACAAACTGCAGGTGATATGAAGCGTGGAATAGTATGTTCTTTTCCAACAACGTTTCTAACATATGCCTTTATTTGATGCCAGGCCCTGTGTGAAAGAAATCGAGGGGCCTCTGACATCGGATTATCTTGGAAAGTTTTCATTTGGCTTGTTTTAATTTATTTTTTTTATAATGAGTATCAAATTTTTACTTATTTTAATTAAATAAAAGTTTATCAGTCATTTTGGATTTTTCAGAGTCAGTGCAAAAGCATCTTTCGCACACACCTAAGAGCGGTCTTGTATACCTTTTGAGTTATCTTCATCTATTGGGGCCCGGATGGCCGAGTGGTTTGGACCATTACGCTAGCAGTCTGCGCGCTGTAACGGGTGCGGGTTCGATTCCCGCCTTCGAACTGGGTGTATATTCCTTTCTCTGTGACAGTAAAAAATTCTTTCTGTGCCTGTCTTACTTGACGAAGGCTTCATAAGCGGGTGTCTGATCAAGCACACAAGCCGGAATATATATGTACCTACCCCTTCATCTATTTCGAATGATAAACAACTATTTTAATTTTTATTTAGGGTAAAATGGGGGCCAGTTATATAATGAAAAATGTCTCCCCTCTCCCCTCCACGCCTTTTTTTAAATAGACTCCTAAACAACGCCAGAGATTTAACTGGCCTGAGTAGCAACCCAGAATAAAACATGAAGCAGAACTAATTATATTTTCAAGTCAATGGTGGATGCAATATTAGTTACGTAATTAATTTGATGGCATTGTGTTTAAATGAATCAGTTGTTTTATTAAATAAAAATTTAATGCAACAGGTTTTATTCAAATAAAATCATGTTTCTCGCTGTAATTGTCATTCATTGAAAAAATTAAAGAGTTCCCTTTTTATAAAATCTCATTTGACTGTGAGACACATGATTTGCTCTTATATTGAAGGTCTAGTTGCAAAACTCAGATTTTCCAAAGTGTAGCTTAGATATCGGGTCCAGTACTTTGGGTCCAGTCGGTTTTTGACGATCATAAATTCAATTGCATGAAGTCGCCAACGAACGCATGGGACTCTATACCTTAGTTTTACTTTAAAGAATGTGATTGTTGTAACTAGACTCTTCATATGTTTATAGATCTAGGCAGAAATGACATTATCAATTAATCAATATGTTAGGCGTTGACGATTACGATTATCTATTAATTATCTCATTCTCCGATTTTTATCTAAACAACCTCGTTAAATATGCTGAAAATTTCTTATACATATCAGCACTCGATGCTCACGGCAATGGGTCAATTGAAACGCCAAAGCATCTTCTCTTGCTTATTTTCTACACAAATATGCCAATTTCATCGTACAAAAAGGAATTATAAAACGTTACTTTTTACTTGCTTTTTAACCGAGTTAACTGTGATCTGGTTCTTTTAAAATAAAGCCAGAAAGTAAAATAAGTCTAGAATTATAATAAGCCATGTATATATTCATGTGAATGTATATTACTTAAATTAAATAGGTAACTCTCTACTTTGTTTATTTAGAAATTGACATCTGTAACAGAAATAACAAGAAAAAAACATATTCTTCACATAACAATGCGACAATAAAGAAACAGTTCTTGAATAAAAGCGCAAACATACCATCATTAATCAGTGGCATCATTAATCTAGATATCCGAAATCACCATAATCCGTATTCAAACATTAAAGCAGCGTCCTTGCATGTTAACTGGACTACCAAACGGGCACCCCGACCTAATTAACAAGGATTCATAAGGAATATCATCTTCTACTCACTTTGAATATACATCAAGGAATACATCTTTGAATATTTGAATGTACATCAAGGATAAGTAGATAAATAACATCAGTATTATTTGTTCTTGCACAGATATCTTTGTAATTTGAAAAATCATTTTTTAAAAGTGTTATTAAGAAAGGTTGTAAGGAATTTTTTAACCAAAATAAAAAGTAAAGAAATAAACTGTTTGGTTAATAAAGTAATTTAGGATAGAACGTGAAACATAAATTCGTATGGTCTTCCTGGTCTAAGGTTTGTAAAAAAAATAGATATAAACCATTAACTGTAGTTAAACCTACTACTTTAAAACCTCACAACTCTTAAAATCAGACTTTTGTATAAAGTTTTTGCCTTATTTTTTTAAAAGCTAATTTAATTTTTTTAAAAATAAATATGTTATTTATATATTAATATATTAAAAATACTAGGCGTCTTTTTACACTATAGTATTTACTTAAAATTGAAAACTAAAAATTAAATAACACTTTTAACAATGCGAAAGACAGAAGTAGTTGTTCTTAATCAGGAACACAAATATTACACGGCCTGACGTTTTAACCTCAATTGGAAAATAGCAGATGCCTATTTTGTATAATTGAATCTTCAATTTTTTTTTCGGCATTGTATGTTTGGCTGAACATGTTAAAAGCGTCGCCGTCGCTAATGTGAAAGGATTGTTTAATGAAGCATTTCAATAAGCTTGGCGATATATTTTCGAGATTAAGTCGTTCGGTTGAGCGAATAATGCCTCTCGGAAGTAGCAGTGATTACCTTGGGTTGATATGTTTAACTACTGTAGTTTCCAGAGTAACTCCCGAATTTGTACCAGCAAAGCGAAGGTTGAATGGTTTGTTTGCAGGCGTTTTCTGTAAACGCTGCCGTAAAGTTAAAAACTGACGCACACTGATAAAAGATTGGAGAACTGAATTGACCTTCAGGGGACAAGACATCCGGGAAAATATTCGGTTCAAATACTGTCTTCGAGAGGGGGCTGAGCCCAGTCGGTTAAGCACTCGCCTAGCATGCGAAAGGTCCCAAGTTCGGGTCCGGGCATGGCCAAAATAACTGCCGACCTATAAACGGCCCGTGCAGCCAAAAATGTCCGACGAATAATACCCTGTGTAAGGGAGTGCACGTTAAATATCCTTCAAAGTCCTAACGCTGCGTACGATGTCGCCCTTAACGGTTGCGTTGGGTGCCTATTCAGGTGTCGGCTCGTCACTTGACTGTGGTTCTAAAATACGACGCCCGTCGCCAATAGCTCTCGTGTAGCTCTAGTGCGACGATAATTCAAACCTAACTGTCTTCGAGAAAATACCTTTACAATTTACAATAAAGTTGTCAATGAGTGGAATGCTTTATCAGATTATTTTGTTAATTCGAAGAGAGTACAAGAATTCAAGAAGAATCTTGATAGTTATTGGAAACTAATAAAGAATTAGGAATATTTTGAACCAACCTTGCTGGGCCTCTGGCCTGTTGTTGGTCGACAATTTTTGTATTTGTATTTGATTCAATCCAATAAAAAACCAATTCATAAATCCTCGTGGAGGGGCCTGCGTGTGTTAAATTCCTGTGGTTAGAAAGTGCTGACGCACCGTATGTTTACGTTTTCTCGATAAGATTGCGGTAGGGGGTAGGAGCTCACTCAGGTGCATGGAGCTCAATACTCAGTAGAGTGAGGACTTGTCCTATGCTATCCTGTAGTAAATTTCGTACCCGCGGAGGAATACAAAAGATGCTCAAGAGATCAAAACCACACAGAATATACAATGCGCGTATTATAGGTACCCATCTCTAATAGGCTGGTTTGACCTCTTCAGCAAAACGAGTGTTTTGCGGTTTAGGAACGGATAAAAAATATGTACTCCATTGCTCAGTGGTCAGGTGACGGCCTCATCACATGATCATGTTTTTAAATTACGAGGTGCATATCAGTAGGGTTAACACACAGTCATTTAGACTAGAAAGTATACTTATAAGAATTCCTCAAGTTTACGTCGGATGCATTCGAAACATAAGAACACTAATATTGTATAGGTGTTTTTTTTAAAAATCTTACTAGTTTTATTCAGAAACTATGCAGATAACTTGTACCCTGTAAAAAAAAATTCAGTCAGAATACAGCAGTTGATAAACGTAGCGCCTACGCGTGTGCTGTAACTTTCAAGCATATGTACTTCAGCCACAATACAGTTTGAATTCCCCCATCGGTAGAGAAGTTGAACACTGACCAAGGTGACGGCGTCTGAACGTGTGTTAGTTAAAAAAAACTACAACAGAGTTCTGTAATTATGTCCACAGCATCAAATGCAGACACAATCGCGCTGTTAATATGCGGAAATGTCCTGTATTTTTACAGATATTATTTACACAGTGTACAAAAAATTACTCACCAGAATGCATCAATTTATCGGTTCGCTTTCACATAAAGTAAAACGAATATTATAAATCTTCATGAAATTGTAATAGAAAAATAAATGAAAACTAAATAGAAAATAAGTATTGAGAAAAAAATTGGGTCTGGATATTGTGCTATACAGTAACTAATTTGTTTTTATGTAATGAAAATCCCGTTGGAAGATCTGATCAAGGTAAGGTAATCGTTTTCCGGCTGCCTACTTCTAGCCTCCTTCAGGAGCTTTAACACAGCCCATAACGCCTCGTAATTTAGAACCCTGGCCAAGTGACGAGGTCGTCACCTGAGCGGGCACCCAATGGAACTTCGAGCGACATCGTACGCTAACGCCGTCGGGACTTTGGACTCCACAGATTTAACGAGCACGTCTGTCCCTGTGTACTCGGGCCCATCCGTGATGAGGATTTTTCTACTATTTCCAGCACGGATCCGATTAATAGGATGACTGGCAGTAGGTGGGATTCGAACCCCCGCACTCCTGAGAAGGTTGAATCTCTAGGCTAATGCACTAACCACTCGGCCACGGACGGGCCATCTGATCAACAAAGCACAATGCACACTTCTCTTATCCTCACATTATTTCTACATTCCTGCATACTTCAATACAAAATCCGAAAACAACCTGACTTAGCTTCATATAAGAACTAATCCGAAAAAGATGATCAAACGACATGGCTTACGAGTCCCATAATTTCCCGTACTTAAGGAGACTTTCGTTTATAAGTTACCATACACTGAGTCTCTTTTCTTGCAATCTCCCTTTCTATCTCAATCTTGATTATGTCGCTCATCAGGTGCTAATGAAATTCCAGAGAAAAAATATAACCCTAGAAGCGGAATAATGACCCTTTTGCCATGTTAAATCAATGAGAGAAGTTTCGTTTTTCTGCGAACATGGTATAGAGTTACGCCAGACTAAAGATGGCATTTACAAATAGATTTAAAGAGGCACATACACGTAGACACTTTGTCCCCCATAATTTTTTTTGTTGATAAATTGAAACTTTTTTTTTTTGTCACGTACTTATATTTTGCTGGAGTACTGAATTTCAGTGCTGTATTGGATCACGCATTATTACGTATTGGTGGCATTGAGAACCGAATATATCACTTGCATAAGTGTTTTTGTAATGTTAATGCTTAAAAATAATTATGATTTTATACCTATTTAAGTATTAATAACAAAAAATTTCTTTACTTATTATTTTTGATTAGTTGTTGGGTCCAAAAGCTTTTCATTTTCCTTGAATAAAACTATAAAAAGCACAACCGACCATGCCCCATCATTATTCCCCATCATTCTTTTCTAAACCACTGCATTTCAGAATAACTAAACTAAACTCCTCTTCGCAACAGCCAGTTAGTGGGCCAAGGCCTGCCGTGCCCATTCCAGCTTTTTTGTAAGCCCATTCCAGCCTTTTGGTGCTAAGCACCTTGGTCTTTGGTGCTAAGCATAAGTTCCGGTAAGGTGGTCAGCCTCAAACGAAACCCCCAGTGTTTAGTTCCCAAGCATGCTTGGTCCTCATTTTATCGACCCACTTAAGGGATTAAAGAATGAGTCAACCTCGCCCAAACCTGGACTTGATCCCCGGACCTGTGGCGTGGCAATACGAAGCATTACCACTAAGCCACTGAGCCTCGCATTCAAGAATAAAGGATTGCAATAAATACCAAAAGTGCAGATTGTTTCTTAGTTTATAAAGGTAAATCAAGTATTTAATTGAACATAAAATACAAATTTTGATTTTTACAAAATTATACTGTTTTATAGGGCAAGAATACCATTTACCCCGATATCAAAAAATGATTAAAATCTTGAGGTATGGAACTGCTTTTCTATCGCTAATAGATGCAGATATTTTATTCTATGAAGAATATTTATCTGCAGCACTGTGGATTTAAATGCTATATTTCTTTCTGATAATTATTAATGATATTTTAAATTAACAATATTATAATTTTTAATAAGTTATACCTTTAAAAGATAGTTATTTTTGTTATAAAAAATAATTTTTTGATGTTACTACTTTTATAAAGCTTATGTACTTTTGGTCAACCTGTTGCCTTTTTGCTATTTAAAATTTTATTGTACTGCATCTTATAACTAAAAATACCTCATTAGATATTATAATAATCTAGTAACAATTTTCTTAATCTTTTTCATTTTGGGTAAATATATGCTACAGCTAAATTTTTATTTGAACTTTTATTATCTAAATTATAAAAATACCTTATTTAAAGAGACTGCTTTGAACTCAGATTTAAGTAATTTCGGGTTTAAACGGTAACATTATTCAATGCGCATTTCCAAATATATTTCTCTGAAATCTGTTTACATGTGTGCGTTTTCAATAGGAAATTTAAACCCGCTCTTCAGCCTAGAGTTTTAGCAGCTGTGAAAAACGATCGATGCCTAGTTTTCTGATTGCGTTATCGTAATAGAACTATTTTTGTGTAGGTATTGAATTTCTGCAAAAGGGAAGCATTCAATAGTTGAGCCATTCTACGAAGGAATTTCAACCAACGATAAAATCGGGTGAATTAAAATGAAATTTTAAAACATAATACTTGGTTGGTAGACATATATTTTCAGGCTTGTGTGCTTGGTCAGCAGACCCGCTTATAAACCTCGTCAAGTAAGACGAGACACACAACATAAACACACACCACTAATGGATCCTCTAATTTTGAGACAGAGCCACTAGAGGATCCCCAGATTGGCTTGTCACCCCCAGAGGTATGATTTGGTATGGAACTTAGAGGACTTTCGGACCCAACAGATTTAACGAGCACGTACTCCGCATATACTCGGTAGGTCTTCAGTGGTACCGGGACTCGATCGCCAGGACCTCCGATCCCAGACCGAGACGCTGACCACTAGGCTCACTACGGCCCTAATTTATTGTATGTAATTTTAAATTTAATCGTTTCCAGCTGCCTATTTCTAGCCTCCTTTCGGAGCTTTAACACATCTAATTACGCTTCGTAATTTAGAACCCTGGTCAAGTGACGAGGTGGACACCTGAGTGGGCACCCAACGGAACTTCGAGCGACATCGTACGGTAATGCCGTCGGGACTTTGGACTCCACAGATTTAACGTGCATGTCTATCCAGTATTCTCGGGTATTTTAGTTGGATTTTGGCTGCATATTTCCATCTATAGGAAAGCAGTGACTGCCACCAAGATCGAACCATCAGTGCCTAACGCTTGCTATCCGATTTGGGCTGATAGCGTTTCCAACGCCATGGGCCACTTATTTTATCTATTATTTCATCGAAATTTTATTATCGGGAGTTTAAAAGGGTCAAACAAACAAGAATGTGATTTTTGCGAGTTTTTACTGATTTTTTATTAAAAAATTGGCTTGTTTCAGGTGACGTATTTAGTTCCAGATTTCATTCCTGATTCTCAAATCGAGGCTTGAGAAACATTTTTTTTCATTCAGCATTTCTGTTGCCACTTTACCGGATACGTGCCTAGTGTTTTCACACCATTTATTTTTAACCAATCGCCCTGTTTATGTCTAATTAAACTTCAAAGAATTTTTAAAGCATAAAAAATGAAATAAACAAACAAAAATATGCATTAAATACAGTGTAAGAAAGGTTTAATAATAACGTAGTCAGCCAAATTATGTATTATAAACGCAAGGTTTTATGCATAAAGAGATCCAGTGACTTAGTGGTAGTGCTTTGCATTGCCACGCCACAAGTCCGGGGATCGAATCCCAGATTGGGCGAGGTTGACCCATCCTTTCATCCTTGAGTGGGTCGATAAAATGGGTACCAAGCATGCTTGGGAACTAAAAACTGGGGGTTCCGCGTGAGGCTGACCAGCTTACCGGGACATATGCACCCCAGAGCCTAAGGTCACGAAAGCTGAAATGGGCACGGCAGGCCTTGGCCCAGAAATATGGGCTGTTGCACCGAGGAGTTAGTTTTTAGTTTTTTTTATGCATAAAACAGGATGTTTTAACGAAAAGATGAAAAACCAAATTATTTTGTTTAAAGAACTGGGACAGCGATCTGATTTCTGATACATCAAGTTTCCACATAGATGCGTACAAAGTATTAAGAACAACACTTTAAGATCTATAAGAAGAAGCGTCTTATCAATTTATTGACCGGTCCAAAAAAAGACATGCACGAAATACATGCGTATGTGTTGCAAGGAAGAATCTAATTGCATTCCAGAATTATTTTAATCTTTAACAGATTATTTTAAGTCCAATATTTTAAGATATGGTTTTTAAAAAAATGACATGCAATAAGTAGAAGCGTGTGCTTGCACAAAATAGATATCAATAAAATAAAAGAATTTTTAATCTAGAAATATTTTTTATCTCTTAAGTTTAAGTTAAATTTATTGATGGGTCCAAATGTTATATGCACTGAAAGAAGCCGCTATTATAACAGAAGCAAGCGCTTGGTGTATAAATTAAATCTAAAAGTTTTCTAATCTCTAAAAGACACTACGTTTTAAGTTCCTATTTTAGTACAATGATAGGTCCAAAATTTCACATGCACTAACCAGGTGCAGATAGATTTTTTTTAAATAAAAAATATTATAATCCTGTTGCAATATATGTAATCCTGTAGCGGTAATTGTATCCGACGTAATATGTATCCTTACGGTATATGGTAACCTGTGGGAATTCGGTTTGCCCCCCACAGGTCCAGGGTCGATTGGATTGGCAGTGACTCATCCTTTCATCTTTTAAGTGGGTCGATAAAATGAGAACTAAGCAATGCTTGGGAACTAAACACTGGGGTTCCGCGTGGGGTTGACCACCTAACCGGGACATATGCCTAGCACCCCATAGCCCTTGGTCAGGAAAGTTGAATTGGACACGGCAGGCCTTGGCCCACTAACGGGCAGTTGCGCCGAGGATTTAAGTTATTAAACATTAAAACTTAAATTATATTACATATTTAATAACAAGGTCATTATTACTTCTTATTGGAAAAATAAAATATTAAATATCCATTGAAAAGTTATTTAATAGATATTTACTATTTTAGTTTTTTAATTTTTAAATATACTTCAAATTATAATTTTTTGAGTTATAAGCTACGTTTCACGCTATAAACGTACTACGGATGCTACGAATTCTAATAATGGGAATGTTTCAGATGATGTAACGCTCTTGTTTTTAGTTTTCCGTGTCCTGCTGTTTCGTCTTCACTCTCAAAGTGACCATCATAGCTAAAAAGAAACTTTTCTTTCTTTGTAAAATTTCTTTAACAAATGATTAGAACAACCAACAACACAGCAAGAATTTGGCATTTAAAAAATGTAATAAGAAAAATATTCTTAAAAAATTCATTTTCTAACACCAAAACAAAAATAATTCCATGCAAAAAATAAAAACAGACCGCAGGAGCTGTTGCCATTCACGACGTGAAACAAACCCATTAACGGAAGTAATCTTTCTAATTTGAAGAATGGATAAACAGTTTCCGTTTTTAATGTGTTCGTGACAGTTGTTTCAATTTTTCAATGGTTACCTCCGGTGTTTTTCATCCAAATAATATTGTTTACTTTAGAATCTCAAACAAAACAATGTTTGTCAAACACAAACCGAAGACAACGTATTCTCGTCACTTAAGCATTTTCTGGTTTTCTTCGTTTCATCGTTTTTATGTACTAAAGACGAGACTTCGGTTAAGTCCCAAAACGGCTGTATGTGTTTAAAGATATTTTTACTTTTCATTTCCGTTTGTGAATACGTTTCCTTTTTTAAACTCTTAAAACAATGTTTAGTTTCCAAATTATTCAAAGACAAAAAAAAATAGGCAAAACGATAGGCAGTGGATTTGCTGCATGCACGTATAGTAAAAGTTGAAGAATATAATAATTATATTATTAAAACCATCAAATTAACAGGCATTTTGTTACTTATACTTTTAAAATTTATATTTCTTTAAATCTTATTATTTTTTTTTAAAAAGATAGAAGACAAAGGAAAATTATGCTATATTTCCCAGATGAAAATATCGATATCCGACTGGTTTTTTGTATAATCTAGTTTCTTATATCACATTTAAAAATATTCGACGACTTTCATAAGATTTTTTTTTTCAATAAAAAATTCAATACAACTTTCAATAAAAAATACTTTTTATAATATTTTAATGTTTTAAAATTTTGATACGATTAGTTCTATTGTTAATTTCAGTCATATGAACAAATATGGAACCTAAAAAATCCAATAACTAATTATATAAAACTGAGTGATGCAATTAGTTATTTTCAAGACTGTTACTTTCTGTTACTTAGTCGAAAAAGGCTTCTAAAAGCAATATAATAGAATAAGACACCAGCCTCTATTCTGCAAAGGCACACGACTATCTTTCAAAGTTAAGGGAGGAATGAGTTTGGGACTACGGGTCTCCAAACCAAAGTGCCTCAATGTTAATCCAATTGAGAGAAAAAATATTTTCGAAGCCACGTTATTTCGACTGCATTAAATATTTTTAACGGGGTTTTTTATGTGATAAATGTAGCTGACTTACAGGTCTCGACAATCCCACTTTTTGAAATTGGTTCGGATATATTTTTTAAATTTTAAATAAATTATTTTACACAAAATATTCGAAGCAATTTCAAAAAGTGGGATTATATAGACCTGTAAGTTATCTACATTTATCATTTGAAAAAAACGTTTGTTAAAATATTCAATACAGCCGAAGAAATATGGCTTATAAAATAATTTTTTCCCATTGGATTAACACTGAGGCACTTTGGTTTGGAGGCCCGCAGTCCAGCGGTCTCATTCCTCCAGGGATGATGTTCCTAGGCTCTCAACTAATGATGTCCAGTGACCTCTTTAACAGAGAAGCAATGCCAAAATATCCCACCAACAAAAACAGCCAAAGAAATTATTTAAATTTGATGATGCATGCAACGTATTAAGATTTGCATGCCTTTCATTATAACGCGAGCCATAAAAGTGTTTTAGTGCGTTGATACAGAGATTGCGGACAGTACATGGAAGTCATAAAATTTATATAGAAGTCATAAAATTATCCAGGAAACACGTATACGAAAATATTCTTGGATTTCAGGTTAGTCTGGTTTGTAGGCGGACTAATGAGTAGTTATAGCAAATAAAGATGATTTTTTATTGTCATTTATTAATGGCGAGGGTATTTAAGGGAGCGTCCATAAATTAAGTGACTTTTTTTAGGGGGAGGGGGAGGTTGAACCAAATCTCACTTGGGGGGGAGGGGGGTCCCGTTAACTATCACGTAATTTTTTCCTGCGAAAAATCAACTTGAAATTGCGAAAACATTGAGTTACATTCCAGTAAAATTTGTGTCTGGACATAAATTTGGCAAACTCTTACATGATACGATTTATCTCGTGGTTTTCCGAACCATACCTAAAAGAGTTAGGGGAGGGGGGGGGGGGAGATCCGTTCTTTTATATAGATACGAAAGGCGATCGTTTGTTTCTGTTTTCTTTATTAGTTTCAATTCAGACAAAAGATTACGTGTTCAAAGTATTTTCACATTTTACAATGGAAAAGTAGACAAAATTTGTATCGTAAGTTCTTAAGTTCTTATCCACCATCATCAGATGATGTCAGCTGATGTTTGGACTACCCAAGTTTGGGGTTGGATGACGATTAGAAGGTGTTTTTGAGTTTTCCGGGGATCAAGCGTCCAAATCAAAACTTTCAAAATTCCAAATATCGATAAGTGTCACGTGAGATTACGGGGGCTGGGGCTGAGCCAAATATCATGAATATCACCAGTGGGGAAAGGGGGGGCGTCGAAAAATCGTCAAAATATAATCACGTCATTTATGGACGCCCCCTAATATTTATGAAATTTGATTGACACATCAAAACACTAAAAAAATCTATTGTTATATTTAAAATAGATTTTTATATCTTAAGAATTAACTTAAGAATTAAGTCTTTTTTTTTTATCGAAATACATTTGTTGTCATTTAAACTATAAATAGTAATTTTGCTATTAAATCGTTTGAGGATATGAATTTTAATTAACTTAAGAAGAAATTAATGCATTATTTTACCTTAAATAATCAGTAAAATAAAGCTACATGACCAACACAAACATTTAAAACAAACAACAACATACTTTCACTATTTATAATATGGGAGAAATGTTATTAGGTATGTTCGATTAACGTTGTATGTGAAGCCCATATTAATATTGATTGTGCAGTTCTAAATAGAATGGCATGCCTATTTTATATTTTTTAACATTAATAATAGGAAGAAAATTTTGCATTTCAGCCTTTGAACGATGGAATAATGAAGCAATGGAAGAAGTCGATATATACAGCTGTGGCAAATAAAAAAAAAGTTTATTGAGCGTAAAAAGAAAATAAAATTTTATAAATTGGTTATCCAGCAATAAACAGAACCTTATGGATTTTTTTTTATATTTAAAACGTAGTGCCTTGAATTATACAGAACTGGAGTAGAATCAATAAAAATGCTTAATATTTAATCAATAAAACAAATACAAATGGCTAAAGATATTGGTTGCGCATAAAAAGAATCACGTTCTTGTAACACAAAAAAAACTAAATCATTAAATTATTATTCTATTACTGTATTTCAATAAACCCATAATAGATACTTCTTCAAGTCAAAACCCAACGCCCAAGTATTAGTTTCAGATAATCTCAATTATTCTTAACCGTTTCTGTTTTAGCTGTAAATTGCTGTAGCTTTGCCCCCAACAAAAGCGTTAATGTTTCTCTAATGGAGAATTTATTGGATCTAGTTTTAAGCACCATTATGTAATGGATTTTTTATAAACCTTACTCACTTGTGTTTGTCACGTAATACTTCAAATTTGTATTTATTTTTAATGAACGTTTTTTATTACCCTTTCACAGTGGACGGAGAAAAACATTACTGGGTGACATGTTTGACAATCGGCCAAAAAAAATGAAAGATGATTTTTTAGTGTTAGCCCACTCAATGTCGTTAATATTTCCTCATTAATTTTTTTATTAAGTGGGATTTTTTTTATTTTAGAAGGTTTGAGACATTATGTATAATATGTCAACGTATAATTGTAATATACATTTAAGTTGTATACAGAAAATATGTATTTTTGATTAGCAGAAATGAAATACAAGTAGTTTTAGTTAATTTTTTTTAGTTAAACAATACAATTCATTAATCCACTTCAGATAATCAAGAATATGTGTTAAAAGCAAATTATGCACAAATTTCTAAAAAGCTGCTTGATTTGTTTCAAATTTTATAATAACTGTAATTCGTGTTGGTAGATAAAAGCTTCATTAGCACCTCCTTTAAAAAATATTTCGATATAATAGATAAATAAAATTATTTTTCCATATTTGTTCGTGTAAAACCTTAGTTTTATGTTTCCCCAGGCTCTGAAAAGAAAAGAAAGAAACTGAAGAACGCAGTTATAAAACATATATTACAAATGGTCTTCAGGGGAAAACGTAAATTGCGTGCAAAACGTAAAATTTGGAGTAAAATGGAGATCTTATTTGCTGTGTTTTATTTTAAAACTTGAGAACATCAGAAGTGTACAACTATAGTTTGTGATCTATTTAGGCAAAGGGGCCCGGGTGGCTGAGTGGTTTGGACCATTGCGCTAGCAGCAGTCTGCGCGCTGTAACGGGTGCGGGTTCGATTCCCGCCTTCGCCCGGGGTGTACTTCTTCTCTCTGTGACAGTAAAAATTGTTTCTGTGTCTGTCTTACTTGACGAAGGCTTCATAAGCGGGTCTCCGATCAAGCACCATACTTACCCCCCCCCCCCCCGTATAGGCAAAATACACAAAATTTTATTAAACAATGATACATTCTATTTCTAATCGGTTAAGTACACTAGAAAACATTTAGTTGTGAAATACAACTACAATTTTATGAAATATGGAAACTTTCACTGAAACATTTAAATGCACTTTCTTAGTGAAGGATATAAACATCCCGCTAACACGGCTTTCATGAAAAGGCAAAATCATTGTCCGAGTGTTTTATGGCGTTTTTCGGCGGGTAACTTCTGTGTTGAAACGTGTTATTGTCACCCTCGTGTTTAATGTGAGGCGTATTGTGAAAGTAAACACATAATGGACTGATTTATAAGCAGATTTTCCAGTTGGAACTGATGGGAAAGGACGTTTGACCATGTTTTAGTAGTTTAACCTTCGTTAAGGGCATACATTCAAACATAATCTGCATTTACACAGATTATTGACTAGCTTTCTAAACCCGGCGTCCCCCGAGTTAACCTTTAATAACGGCGATTTGTTTTTGGTACAGCTATAATAAAATTACCTGTCTGTTCATTGGCTGGCATACATTCAAGCGTTATAATAGCTATTGACATTATATTTTAGTATTATGTATAACTTGTGCATATAAAACTACAAATTTACTCGAATTAATCTAAAAATAATTTAAAACCTAAATCTGCATTCATTAGTTCATAATGGGTCTGGGACATAATCCCGAAAGCCGAAATCCCGACAAGCCGAATACCGAACGCCGAAATCCCGAACGCCGAAATCCGAAAGGCCATAATTCCGAATGGGCCGAAATCCCGAAAATAGATTTTTGTCCATTTCTCGATTTTTAAAAAAAATATATTAGAGACTATTTAGTTAGTTAGTCATTTAGTTAGTTAGTTAGTCAGTCAGTCAGTTAGTTAGTTAGTCAGTCAGTCAGTCAGTTAGTTAGTCAGTCAGTTAGTTAGTTAGTTAGTCAGTTATTTTGTCAGTTATTTAGTCAGTCAGGCAGTCAGTCACTGACTCACTAACTGATTGACTGACTTACTGATTGACTAACTAACTGACTGACTAACTAACTGACTGACTGACTAACTGACTGACTAACTAACTAAATGACTGACTAACTAACTGATGACTGACTTACTGATGACTAACTAACTGACTGATTGACTGACTTACTGATTGACTAACTGACTGACTAACTAACTGATGAAATAACTAACTGACTGACTAAATAACTAAATAACTAAATAACTAAATAACTAAATAACTAAATAACTAAATAACTAAATAACTAACTAAATAACTAAATAAATAACTAAATAAATAACTAAATAACTAACTAAATAACTAACTAAATAAATAATCTCTAATAATTTTTTTTATCGAGAAATGGATAAAAATCTATTTTCGGGATTTCGACTCATTCGGGATTTCGTCCCTGTCGGGTTTATGGCCTTTCTGGATTTCGGCGTTCGGGATTCTAGCTTGTCGGGATTTCGGCTTTCGGGATCGTGTCCGGGAACCCGTTCATAATAGTCTTTACTTTTCAGGTGAAACGTTACCGAAAATAGAAATACACTGATATGATTTTTAAGCACTTTTGAACCAATGAAATAGAACGTCCGAATATTTTTCCGATGTTTCAAACCTTCTAAGGGATGGATCTATAGGACAAAACAGTAAAAATGTTTTCACTGCTTAAAATTTTTTTTTTATTTTTAACAGATGATTAAAATAATATGTTTTTTAATTATATAAATGAAGTAAAAATATATATCAAGACTTTAAATAAGTTAAAATTAAAATAGTTTATTTAAATTATATTCGTTATTAAAATTTATTAACTAAATTTAATTAATTTCTTTAAGACCTTAATTTAAATATTTTAATAGTTATTGTTGTCACACCTTTCAAAATTGCGGATAAAATATGTAGATAAAGCATTTTGCTCGTGTTCAAGAAATAAAAACAACTTTATCGGGAACAAAATTTATACACTCAATAAAATAATGTAATAAAAAATCATCAATTGTAAAATGTTCACTTTTGAAGCTACAGTTTCTTTCTTTACCTTTTAAGGCGTTACTTCATTATAATCTATATTTTCGAAAGAACAATGGCAGAAAACCCCAAAAAGTGTTGAAGATAAACAATATGAAAATATTTTGAAAAAAATCGTAAATAAGGTACAATTTAATGGCTGATCCAATACCTAGTTATGGTTTTGAAATAAGCTATGTATAGGTAAGTCCAATGTTTATATATATTTAAATATTTCAATTCTTTAGCTTAAAACGCTTTTGTGCAGACTGATGATATATAGATATATGATTAGCTATATGTTCCATAATTATAATTACATCTTCCCATTAATAACATAATTTGGCAGATCTTCTAAATCCATTGCAACCTAAACAACTTGAATTAGTTTAATCCTGAATAATGATTAGAATTTCCAATATTCCTGTCCACTGCTTTGAACCAAACTAAACACGATAATTTAGTATGTGATTTCATATTTGACATGGGAAACCTTATTTCGCTATTGGCTGATTCCCAAGTATGATGACATCACAATGAGATGACGTAACGGTGACCTAAGATTAATTGGCAACATCATTGCCATTATTGATCCTATTGTTGTAGTTGTGGCATTTGCATTTTGTGAGTGACATTATATAATATTCTTCGTCATATATTTAAATAATATATACGTGTAGAGAATGTTTTCGATCATTGTAATTAATAGCTTGTAAAATATTCCTGTTCAATTTTTTCTATACATCTTAATAACTGCTTTGAATTCCTATTCAACTTAATTTGGTTTGATGAGATAAAAAAAATTTCGAGATTAAGAAATCGCATATCATCATTCAGACTTCGAAAAGTATAAAAGACAGCCGAAATCCCGACAATCCATAAGCCCGACAGAGACGAAATAATATCCAGGGTGTCTTAGGATAAATCCCAGCAGGGTTGAAATTTCGACACTAGAAATACATTTTTCTTTGTTTATTTCTCGATTTTCTTTAATTTAATGTTTATTTTATATATTAAATAAACTGTTTGTTGTTAAAAATTGATGTGTACTATTAAATATTTGAACTCAGCGCGAAAAACACAATTAATTTACTGCATTACCTAATAAAAGAAAACATTAATTCCATCGGGACCAGAGCACATAATAAATAAGTCCAAATTATAAAACGAAAATACTAAAAAGATAAATATAAACAATGGACCATTAAAAATACTCCGATTAATTATGTATGTGATTTCCATATAAAATGTATTACGAATATAACACACCTTTTTCGAATCAAAAGTATTTTATGTCTACATAGCAATAAAAAAAATTCCTCTTCACAAATACAAAAAAAAATATTAATGCAAAAACTAGTAATTAAATTGTCTTTAATTAAGCATAACGGCATTAATCTATTGATTTGTTGAGATTTTGAACATGTCTTGCTTTTCGTCGCTGTTGGCTTAGGACCCTGTCTGAAAACCAACCCTGTCAGAATTATGGCCTGTCGGCATAAAGGGGGAATGTGCGCGCTGGACCGCGTATCTCTAAACTCAAGTGCCTCAGTGTTAATCTAATGGCGAAAAAACTATTTTCTCTGCCACATTTCTTCGGCTGTATTAAATATTTTTACGAACGGTTTTTTTTAAATAATAAATGTTGATAACTTTCAGGTCTCTATCTTCCCACTTTTTGAAATTGCTTCGAATATTTTGTGTAAAATTATTTATTGAAAATTAAAAAAAAATATTCGAACCCATTTCAAAAAGTGAGAAGGTCGGGACCTGTAAGTCAGCTACATTTATCACATAAAAAATACGCTTGTAAAAATATTCAACACAGCCGGAGAAAGTGGCAGAGAAAATATTTTTTTCGCCATAGGATTAACACTGAAGCACTTTGCTTTGGAGACCCCCGGTCCAGCCTGCCCATTCCCCCTTAAGGCTTGTCGAGAATCAGCTGTCGGAATTATGTCCGGACCCCGAAAAAATCTATAATAATAAAAATGAAGTTTGTATGTATGTGTGTGTTTTATATATTCATAAACTAGACATTTGTTTGACTCGTAACTTGGCACAAATGCGTAGTTCATACTTAGATTATGATTTTTGAACTTTCAGGTTTCAAAATGTTCTATTTTAAGAGAAAATTCGAATTTTCTGAAAAAACTGCACCGCTTTGGCTCAAATCCGATCTTTATTTACTTTCCTGATGCCATCGGCTGAAAAATTAAATAAAACTTTTAACGAAAACATTTAAAATTGAAAATGTTTATTTTATTCTTTTGCCATTACCTTCAGAAACTAAATTCATTATTTGAAAAATAATTGACATGTTTCAAGTGACGTAATTCCGCCAGTCTCCATTCCCGGATTTTATTGTGGGTTTATTTGATGATTTTTTCATTGTTTTCTGTTGACTGCATGTATACATATTTAAGCAATAAATGTATAGTTAAGCTATTACTGAACTGTGATGGTTAATAAAGGCCATCGCACTAGAGCTGCATATTAGTGTTTTATAACTTTATTTTTTCGCCAAATACGCTTCCAAACTCGCCAAATTACTAACTAAAACTCGCCAATGGGCAATTTCTTTTATAAATAATTTATAAGCTGGTCAGTTGTTCGAAGGTCATTGTGTTAGAGCTGTACAATGGGTTTGTAGCTATATCTATTTTCTCGCCAAATTATTTCCCAAAACGCGCCAAATGAGCTAAAAGGTTTTATGTATTTATGAGGGAATTGTGATTACATTTATGAGTGCATTTTATAGCGTATTTTTATTTTGGAATTTTAAGGCAATGAAACGGGATTTTATACTTTATAACGAGCGGGAACAATAACATAAGTTTGTGATCCTATAATAGGTTATATGGTACACATATTTAGAACGATTTGATATTTTTTTAATCCGTGCGAAGAACGGGTATAAATTTGCTAGTACATAATAAAAAGTCACTAAAACTACTCTCGATATTAAGTAACTCAGTAATCTCACCACGTGCTGAAACCGGCTCTCAAATGGTCATTCAAAGTGGTTGTAACAGCAGCATTTATGGGTATCGGAACTATGCACCACTGGGTAAAGCCCCTAAAATGTCTGACCCAGACAGAAGCCCGTAAAGCGAGCGTCGTTACTTAAGCTCGGAATTAATCTGGTGATTGTAAGGTTCATGACCTTTAGTAGAAAGTCTATTAGGCTAGTAATATTTTAAATACCGCATTGATAATATAAAAAGAGTCTATGCATTTAATAGTTTTATGTTCATTTTATTTAAAAATTGGTTCCATTTCACATGGCTTTAAAACTAGCTAAGAAAAAGTACACAGACATGGATACACTGCTCAAAACAATTAGGGGAGCACTTTGCGTACTTTTGTTAATTTTTCCTGTTCCAACTTTTTTATTTTTTATTCTAAAAATCTAAAATTTGTTAAATAGATTCATTATTCATCCAGAATGAAATGGTAAAAAACAGGGGAAAAAATCTCAATTTTTTAACTAAATTTAAAGGGAAAAATTGGAATCATAACTTTTGAATAACATATAACAATAATTTTTTCAAAACTTTATTTGTTAAAAAAAAGTTAACATCAATTTTTAAACATCTAAGAATGCAAGCGTGAAGAATTTTGGGTCAATTTATTTCATAAAATTTTTTGGGAGTGAATTTTAATTTACCATGTTTTTCATATTTTCATTTAATTAAAGCAAACATTATTTAATTCTTCAAAAGACATGATTCTTCCATCTAACGATAAATAAGTGCGAGCTCAACTTAGTGAGAAAAAAAATCGCAAGCTGACGATTCCAAATGGAATCATTGGGGGTGAAAGGGTTTAAACCATGCGCTCCCCTAAATGTTTTGAGCAGTGTATGTTAGTAGTAGCATATAAACTACTAGATATCACTTTCATTAGTTTGTAATGTTTAATGCCTCAAGAATTTTTATTACCATTTACTACAGAAAAAAATTATTACTGAATATTGAAGAAACCACTCTAACGGATTGTCCGCATACTCAAAAGATGTTGAATAAATGGTGTGTTTTAAAAAAATTTCATGCAATCTTCAGAAGTAAGTTAGAATGCATTAAAAAAATTTTGAATTGTGTCTTATCAAATCATATAAAAATTAAATAACTTTAATTCTTACCTAAGTATCTCCGAAGAAATTCACTCTACCAGTCATTTTTCAACAACTTTAAAACTTCGTAACAAAATAACCCCTAGTTCCTTTTTCAAAAATCGATTTCACTTAAAGCATCGAAAAATTCCTGAAACGAAAATGGAATATTTAATGCAAAGACAACAATAAAACAAAAGTAGAAGATAAAATATTCATGCATTAAAAATATCGATTTTAACTCTTTTTCAATATTGAAGAATTGGTTTACATTATGAATTGTTTTCAAGATAAAGTGAACCAGATAAACTATGCAAACTATGTGTTTGTACCTGATAAACTATGCAAACTAATTAAAAGAAGGAAATTCGCAAGCGTTTTTAAAACCTAAGTTATAAAAGCTCCTAAAGTGTCAATTATTCATTATATTTAGTAAATGTAAATAAATTTATTGATAAATAGCCATCTTAAGAACTTCTGATATTTTTGTTATTATTTACAGATTTCAATATAAGTTTACTCTTTCCATTGTCTTTTTTTGTCTTTTTTTTTGTTTTAGAAACATACTTTTTACTCACTTATTTTTAAGCCTTTATGGATGTTAACATATGATTTTTTTTATTTCTAAATTGACATTAATTATGAAGTAAAAAATCATCTTAAATAACACATATTTTTTAATTCTACGTCCTATTGCTTAAAAATTCTAAAGCACTTAATACTAAATAGCCAATATTCCTTAATAAAGAGCGGATAATATAATTTGAGGTCAATGATGCACCATAACATTTTTACCAAACATCACAATGCAAAACGAACTTATTACTAGTCCAGATAGATAGATAGATGGATGGATGGATGGATGGATGGATGGATAGATGGATAGATGGATAGATGGATAGATGGATAGATAGATAGATAGATAGATAGATAGATAGATAGATAGATAGATAGATAGATAGATAGATAGATAGATAGATAGATAGATAGATAGATAGATAGATAGATAGATAGATAGATAGATAGATAGGTAGGTAGGTAGGTAGAAGGTAGGTAGGCAGGCAGGCAGGCAGACAGACAGATAGATAGATTTATTGATAAATAGCCATCGTATATTTTAATTAAAAAAAGGAATGAAAATTTAAGAACTTCCTAGCTTTTTGTTATTCTTTACATATTTAAATAAAAGTTTACTCTTTCCATTGCCATTTTTTTTGTTTTAGAAAATTTTTTTTGACCCAATAATTTTTAGGGCTTTATAGACCTTAACATCCGAATTTTTTAGTCCTAAATTTGCAGTAATAAAACAATAAAAATAATCTTAAAATAATATATATTTTAATTGTGTGTCCTACTTTTTGAAAATTTTAAAGCACTTCATACTAAATAGCAATATTCCTTAATTAAGAGGGACTGTCAGTCCATAGAGCTAATGCATTAGTTTTGGAATCACACTTACCACAAAAGTATTGATTTTCCATGTAAGCCTTTTTCCCAGGTATGGGAATCAACATAACATCGAAATGAAACCAATTTGAAACGAAAATGTTATCTAGTTATTTAATTCTATATTTTTGAAGTTTAAAAATGCCAAAAATATAAGCAGATGGCGACACTATTTTAAAACTTTATCAATAATAATTAAATAACGGATGATACTTTATTTTCAATTATGTTTCAAATTGATGTTATGGCGATTCCCTACCTGGTGAAAATGGGATAACATGGCAGAGCAATACTTCTGCGGAAAGTGTGATTCAAAACTAATGCATTAGCTCTATGGGACCTCTCCCTCTTAAGAGCGGATAATAAAATTTGCGGTCAATGATGCACCACAACTTTTTTTACCAAACATCACAATGAAAAACAAACTTATTACAAGTCCTGACAGATATTAAAATCTAAATTTCTTATTCCTAATTTGTCCTTTATAATTCAGCAAAATAATTATCTTAAAAATATATAATTTTATAATTCTATACCCTGATGCTTAACAATTCCAAAGCACTTTATATCAAACAACGATAATCCTTATTGATGGGCGGATGTTATGATTTGAGGTCAACTATGCACCGCAACGTTTTCACCAAACATAACAATGAAAAAACGAACTTATTACATAAAACCCAGTCCCCTTCCATTCCCTTTCACATCATATTGATGTGGACAATACTTTTGCATCGATAAAACCAGAAGTATGTCGATGTCACTACCATAGTTAAAGTGTGACTTATCATCCTAGTCCGGAAACTGTCACGAGGTGACGATACCAATATAAAAACTGTTTTATGCTTTTTTTAAAGAACTTAGGGCATTATTTAATAATGCTTTTTTACTGACTTTAAAAAAATAAACCTTGCAGTATAGCTACAATTTATATTCGTATTTATTGAAGTTTGGTAAATATTTACAATTAATATTTAAAAAGAGACATAATTATAATTACCTGAAACGTGAAAAATAGAGAAATAACGGGGTAAAGCACTGGTTTGTAAGAACACAAAATCGGACGCGAGCTCTAGTCCGAACTGTCACGAGGTGACGATACCAATATAAAAGTTTTATGCTTTTTTTAAGAACTAGACATTATTTAATAATCCTTTTGCTGACTTTAAAATAAACCTTGCAGATAGCTACAATTAATTGTATTTATTGAAAATCTCGAATCTTTCGAAAATCTCGAATCAGCAGTGGTTTGATTAGAGCGTCCTAAACGTGCGAAATGGCCGATGTTTCTACCCCTATTCGTGAATTCTAACAAACCACCCAAGACGCTGGTATCGATGAGCAGGGTGTTTTTTTTAACGCTTTGACGTGCGTTTTCAGTCCTTACAAACCAGGGCTTTAGAATTTCTAAAAACAAATGTATTAAATGAAGGGTCAAGTTTCAAAACTTGCATTGATCAAAGTATAACTAAGGTATAGGGTCCGGCCCGTTCATTGGCGACTTTTGACAATAGTAAACTCAATTGGACAAAGCCGCTAATTAACCAGACGAAACCACCTATTTTCATACAAGTAAATAATTACATAACTATAACTAATGATGCATAATTACTAATAACTTTTATTATAAATTTTTACCCGTAGTGCCATAGTAGAGGAGTATGGTATCGAATCTGATTCGTTTATGAGAGTTACTGTCCGAATTTTCTACATGAGGGATAACCAGATTTCGACAAACAGCTAAAAACCGATTCCTTACACTTGCGAACCCACATAATAGAAGTAGGGTTAAAACCAGAAGTCGGATAGAATATTTTAAGGGGATACGGTACCTAAAACATTATTTCTAGAAATAATAGCATAAACTTGTAAATTATACTGGTTTTATATAATGTTCACTCTATATAAACATTTTCTAGCAATAAAAACAAATATTTAGAAGGAGGTTTTCATTTATTTAAAAAAAAGTCAAACTTTTGAACTTTTTTAAAACGCTACTCCTCTTTCAATTTTAAGAATAACTCCACCAAACTTTTATAGTTTGTTTTTAGTACTATTTGTTCAAGAACTGTGCATGGATTTTAAAATGTGAGCTACAGTTAAAAAGTAACATGCATTTATACTGAAAATCATAAAAAAATGACAAATTATTGAATTCAACATTTTTTTAAAAAAACCAACTGTACATAGTAGACCTGATTCCATGCATAATTTTGTGCACCATATATATAAGAACACATGTTAAAAATTTCAAAATTCTAACTTAATTAGCAAAAAAGCCTTAGGGATAACACAAGAATTAAACACAAGAAAGAAAAACACAAGAATTGAAAAACGCGAAACCGAGAAAAAAGTTCGGAAGCAGACGATATACGTATTCAAACTTATAGGAATGACTCTAGAAAATATTTAATAACTTTTTTTTCTACAAAAGATATCATTATGAAACTTTCAGTAAATGTTCAGAAAAATATTGTAAATAATAAGAAGTAAAAACTGAAAATTCGATATTTTGACCAATTTTTGGGTACCGTGTACCCTTAAACCAATAGTTTGAAAGGAAACCAATATTTTGAAAGAAACCAATATTTTGAAGGGAATCTCCTTTACGGGCATGAAAAGATTGGTAGACATTCATAGATGGTTGAACAAAAGGGGCTCAAGTCTCGATAAGTATAGACTAGATAGAGATAGTTGGATTTTTTTATACAGATATTATTTTTAAATGGTTACAGAGACATTGTCCTTGAATACAACTTTCATGCTATTGGATTTATTACCAACATATTTTCTTTAACCTGAAACTTTATTCTGATACATTTCTTAGGTAACCTTTTTTTTCAAAATTTTGAATTTTTAAAGAATTTGTTGAAATTTAAAAAGTGTCTTTGAACATTATCTAAAGATAGTATATGACTTCATAAATAATTTTTCAGCTGCATCTATTTTACAAAATTCTCCGATTTCATTTCTAACCAAACTACTATTAATCGGTCCATAACCCGATAATTAAACTTTTATTTAATTACATAATTCTCTACATCGCTCATTAGAACCTGATTACACAAGAGTCATTGCACCGTAAAATAATGAAACGTAAAATCGTCATCCATATCCACATACAAGATCACGCATTTATTAATGTAGCTTAACATATTTTTTATAAGAATTGAAACGTTTGGGCCAAATTTTATACGATTGGGTAAAATACAAATTGTTTTCGTCCTCTTGAAAGCTGGCCACTAAATATTTAAGTGATTCTTTATACATAACGTTTATAGGTGGCACATACATTTAACTTTTATTATAATAGTTCTGAAAAGGAAACTTTCAGGGAAAATTACCAATTCTAACCATTACCACGAATAAACTGCCCCCCAAAAAGACCTATATCTTTCAGTTTCAGTCTACGATCTACCAAATATTTATATGTACTTTTCTTGGTAAAACAAGCGACAATACTTAACTAAAATACTTAATACCATATAATAGTTCTAAAGTCGAAACGTTCTAATCAGATTATACTCTCTATCTAATTCTATCAGACCATGGGCAATTTGATGGAGCAGTTTGGTTAAACAGCCCCATTAAATGGCCTATGCCCTGAGATCTTCACTTTCATTTTGAATACATAATCCACAAACCCTCCCATCCGGAACCACCATGACAGTGCCACAAAGTTTTGGAATCAAAGGTCGTCCGTCCGTATCCGCATCGGCCATCACACGTTCGATTAATGTTAATCATCGGTTCCGGACTTCCGTCCATCCCCGTCGAACCATGACTAATGGGTCGAGGGTGTGGCCCGTCATCGTTCCAATGTTCCACAGTAGTGAAAGTCGCATGCTTTTTTTTATTATTTTGATTGGTAGGAAGTACCTCTCCGTTGACCTGATGGAATCGTTTAAAAAGTCATCGCAGTTTTCATCGTTTCGAATTGGACACAAAGGGGTAAGGGAAAGGGTCGATTTTTATCGTGGCTGGGTGTCGACTTTGAGGGCGTAAGTGGAACAAGTCTTTCCCATTTCAGCTGATTCTGTTGAAGAAGTAAAACGCTATCTGAGTGGTGAGAACCCTTAAAATTGTAATTGATAAAATGCAGGCTTGATCAACACATTTGATACATGTGCTTGCAAGCTTTAGGAATCAGTTTAAAGCTGTAGGTTTACGTCTACTTCACCCCATCTAGCAACACAGACTGTAACACTCTTAAACAAATCGAATCCCATTACATAATTATTTAACATTGCCACATTGGTCAAAGTCCATTTTAAAAGTAAATCATTCCATATCATTACTTATAGAAAACTTCACTTTGCATAAAAAGAATTTATTTCTTTTCGGAAACTTTCATGGTTTATAGGTAAATGGTTAGTGGACTTAATATTATTCCAATACTTTGTTCCAGTTTGTGTTGTTCTAACTCTTGTTCGGCGGTCGTGTGTATTATATACTCAAAATTTAAATAAAGTCTCCGGGTGAAGAATCTAATTGATTATAACTAGTAATTCTCTCAAAATATCCTTATTTTTTTTTCTTCTCCGATCAAGGGGTCAAAGTAATTTTTAGTATTGCTTTTCCTTAATTAAAAAAAGAACAAAGAAGACCTTCAAAAAACAAATTTGTTTTAAAACCAATTGGCCATAGATTGGTGCAAATAAAACATTTTAAAATAAGTAGTTATTATCTTCGGGATAACTGAATTAAGAAGTTATAATTTTCGTAATACACACTAAAATAAAAGTTAAAAAATACGGAATAAAGATTACACAAAAATCTATTACAGGAAATATCTCTGAAATCAATCCAATAACATGAAAAGAAAATTCAACTCAAGGACAATGCCTCTGTAACCTTTAAAAAATTCTTTAAAAAAAGTCAATTCTAGTCTGCTTATCGCGACTTAAGCTCTTTTGTTCACTCATCCATGAATGTCTACCTTTCGCTACATGCACGAAAAGGACATTCCGTTCAAAATATCGGTTTCTTTCCACTGTAATCAAGTTTCAAACAACCACAAATTATGGTTTGTTTTTTTATATGTGTTCTCCGCTAGCCATCAGTTCCAGTACATTTACCCAATATTTGATAACTAAAATTTACAAATCGTTGAGTTGGTTTAATAAAAGTTTAACTATAGCTTTTTCATAAATTAAAAGTTTTGTTAAACTTTTTTTCCAGTGGAGTCCGGATCGAAGATTCAGCTGACTCTGGACAAAGGATCCCTTGAATATCTGTATATTTCAATGGAAGTTAGGACACAAAATATGCCTTTTTAATTCTTTACAAATGAATCCAAAGTTTAGTTTGTTAAATATCCACAAATAGTTTAGTGCAAACGAAACGATAGAAAAGAGCGTATTCGGAGATTCATTCATGCCTAGGCACAACATTAATTTGTTACAGGCTAGAGCGGGCGACATAGTGTTACTAAAATTCGGAATTTTATTTCGATTTTTTTATGTACAAAATTATTGACTCTAACTCCTTCTCTATCAACTATTTCTGAATAACTGGGTGTATATACTATGAAATTTTTTTTTAAGAATCTACTTTGGGAAATTCAGTATGAAACAATTTAGATAAATAATTTAATTTACTTCTTCTTTTTACCTACATATTCTTATTTTTTACTAAGATTTTCATCAAAATTATTTGAATATCAGTTAGAAGAATGTCAAACTTACAAAATAATAACTTACAAAAAGAAATTATTCATCATTTGGAAATTTTGCTTGTAGGAAAGTCTGTTGGTAAATATCTGTGGTAGCATAGTATATGTAACAAAAAAAACAAAGAAACGATAACGGTGCAAGGATATCATATTTTTTAGTTGCATATTTAGCGTTGTTCGAAGGATATTTCGGGTTTATTGAATATATAAGTGCTTTTTTGATATGAAAAGGATTTGATTTAATATAAAACCGTTGGCCTACAAGGTGGATGGACAACGTAGAAAAGAACTTGAGGAGTTTAAGCGTTAATAATTATAAGACATTGGCGTCGGATAGAGCAAGATGGTTCAAGCTTATTGAGACAGCCTTGGCCGAAAATCGGCTGTAGTGCATAAGTCAATGTCGTATCATACAATGAGACAAAATTTCATATTTAAAACTGTCACATATTATCTACAATCTAAAATATTGTTAACTAGCTTTCTAAACCCGGCTTCGCACGGCTTAACCTTTAATAACGGTGATTTGTTTTTGACACAGCTATAAAAAAAATGGTCGGTCTGTTCATTGACGACTTTTGGTAATATTTAAAATTTAACAACCCAAATGTGGTAATCATTCTACAATCAATAAAGGAAATAAAATAATGATAGTCAAATAACAATCCTACAAATTAAATCCTCTTGATTTTCGTGTTTATACTTAATTTTTGCTCGCGCTGAAGTTTCTTTCAAATTGAAAATTAAAAGTAGAAATCGAATTCGTGTTAATTTTTTAACGGCTTTTCTTACTGGATTTTCATGTTTATCTACGGATGACGTCAAGCCCCTGTTTCAGACCGGCCCATGTGTTTTCAAGCCCCAGTTTCGGGCTCTCACTCTCATGTGGGTGACGTATTTTTGTAAATAATTATATTAATTAAAAAATCGTAATCAAATATGAAAAAACTAAGCCTCAGGTGCACACGTAGGTATTACAGGGAATCTATATTAAAAATTTCGAATTTTTTCAAGCAGTATAAGTAGGTCTTTCACGATCCACAGACAAACAGACAGACTCTTTCTTTTATTATTATAGATATATTCTTTACAACATGGCGGATGAGAAAGAATTTTTCAAAAAATATATGTTGATATTTATCCAAAAAAAAAATGTAAACTCTGGTCACTTGCGAACAAAATATTGTTTTTATATAAAACAACCTCAAATTTTACGGTTTAGTAATTACAACACAGAAACATAAACTTTTTTTTTACATCTTCAATTTTAGTATTCATTCGCTGTAAGCATGTAAGCATATATATATAAGTATTCATTATTGCATATTACTTTGGGAGCTTTGAAGCGCTTCAATAGTTGAAATCAGAAAAAAAAACATACCTCATTTCGCATAGTTTTTATGATTCAATTGTATGTAATAATACTTATGCAGTGTAAAATAAGAGTATTAGAGTATAAAAAGAGATAAAATGACAGTATAAGAGCATACAAATTTAGAGTTTCTTAAATTACGTACAATTACTACTGTTAACCTCCAAACTTTTTTTCTTTCATAATAATAAAACATCTAAATTTGGCTCATTTTTTATAATGAGAAAAACTCAATGTGTTTAATAATATTTGTAGTTTGTAGTATGCATATGCTTATTATATTTTATAAGTTCCTTCCTTAAGTACATATCCGTTATTTTCGAACTATTGTGTCTCCAAGTTCATACTTATTTTAATGCCACTTTTTTAATCCCAAACTCCTAGACATGGTAAAAACAAATTCAGTCATTATAAATGTCGTTACCAACGTTGTCCCGAACAAAATATTACCTGTATTGGTAATAATAATGTCATAGTAACGTAAGATATGAGGATGTAAGAGATAATCGAAATAAAAACGATATTCCAAATATCGATTTTTCTAGTATATTTCGTATGGTTTCCATGGATACACGATAGGTTATATTTATTCGTTAATTCTCCCACATGCTTCCTCATTAACAGAAACGTGAAGTGAAAAGCATACGTGCAGATGATTAAACATAAACTGTGATGGCAATCATTTTTCAAATTTAGAAATTCTTATGGTCAAAATTTCGACTAGCGCCATGGAAGGTTGAAAAGGTTATGTCCCGACAAACATCGCAGTCGATTAAAAAAGATATCATGCAATCGACTCATAGAGCTGATTATAAGGTGGGTGGTTTTCTGTCCTTTATTAATTTTATCAACCCCTTTCACTTCCAATAATTCCATTTGGAATCATCAAACTTGCTATTTTTTCTCACTTAGTTAAACTCGTGCTTATTTCAAGTAATTTTCCATTTATCCATCCATTTTCCATCCAATTTAAACTCCATACATTTTCTATAAAGTTATATTTCCTTTTTGTATCACTTGATGGAAGAAACATGTCTTTTGAAGAATTAAATAATGTTTATTGTAGTTAAATGAAAATATGAAAAAAATGGTAGAAATAAAATTCACTCTGAAACAATTTTATTAAATTAATTTTGCCCCTAAATTATTCGTGCTTGCAAATAGTTTAAAAATTTAATTTTAAGTATTTTTAACAAATAAATTTTTAAAAAAAATTTGTTATAAATTATTCAAAAGTTATGATTCCAATTTTTCCTTAAATTTTAGATAAAAATTTAAGATTTTTTTCCCTGCTTTTCACCATTTCATTGTGGTTGAATTACTAACTTCTTTAACGATAGAAAGTTCCTCCTTTTTAATGAACTTTAAGTTAAGTATATTTTTTACCGTTTGTAAGTGCCGTTTTTAACGTATCTAAGTGCAAACGAAAAACTTTAAACCTCATTTTCTCGTTTTCACCTTTTTGTCACTTAGCACGTTCTTCCACTAAGATCTTCAATTGTGTAATCGACTGTTTATCATGACGCATTCTAGTGCCAGATATACATCACATTTTTTAACTTTCCAGACACCAACTCTTCCATCGCCTCCAAGTAGAGGCAAAAGACGGGAACTGATGGAACGCTACCTCATTGAGAAGATCGCCAAAGACATCGCCAACGAGGAAGAACGGCCCTCATCCCCGCCGAACTACATATCCACTTCCCACGAACACTTTAACGTTCCCGGCTTCGATCCCGAATCGGGTTTGAAACCCAGGTTCGAATACGGACTCTATTCGGATGCCCCAATCACATTCTGGTCCGAGAACAGAAACCGGACACCAGGTGTGACGATGTCGAACGGTCCAGCTGGAGATTTCAGACATTCTTCGGGGTTTAGTAAGCCTGTTCAGGAAAGATGGGCTGATGATTCAAGAATGTGATCGAATTGACTAGGGTTTTTTTTTTTCGATTCTATAGTTAAGCTGTATATATTCTCTCCTGTCTCATTTTTTTTCAATTATTTAGTTGAGTTATATAAATTACATTTGCTGTATAATTTGGTTTGGTTAAAGATCGATTGTAAATTCTAAATGTAATTCAGATAGTAGTTGTAACAATATATTCTTTTAGAACTTTTAAATAAAGACCAAAGAACTGTTTAAAATTTTGATTTCAACGTTTTTCAGTTTCCACACTATAATGTAAAAATTATTAGCTTTTATAAAATCTGTGTCCTTCAGTTTGTCCATCCGTCACCCACATTCACAGCCCAAACTACAAGATTTAATTTAATACAAGATTCTAGAATTTCTCCCACAAAATTTCAATTAAAGTTTATTAACTTCAGTGAATGTTTGTTTTGGTGTATAAATAAGTCAATTATCGCACTTCGTCAAACTAAATACTTATTTATTTCCTTCGGCAGCATCTCCGATTATCTAAACCTACATACCTATCTCCACAGTATTCCAATTTGACGAAGAAACATCAACCAACGACAACTTCCTCAAAGTTCACCAGATTGAACTGGTTGAGGTCTCCAAAGAGCAACAAGAAGACATGGGTAACCTTGTAAACATGCGCTTGTGTCCTCGAGGCAATATTCGAATGTCAAATGTGTCGTTTGTGTTTAGTAACATGAATGCGACAATTTGCACCCGGAATAGGAGAGATGACCAGGAAGACTTTCGGGATGTTAGGGTTAGCTTTTTTTATCTGTACGTTCAGTTAATAGATGTAAGATAATGAATAATTATTTAAGTTGAGCGTAGATGCATGTGGCAGACGTCATATTTTGTTGAAAAAACGACTATTTCGCCATTATTTTTTAGACTACTTTTCTTTTTTTTTTATTCGAATAAATAAAAAAAAGAGGTATTGACATGCTGACGATGTCCGTCTATCTGTCCGTCCGTACCCCCCCCCCCCCCTTCCAAAATCGGTTCTATCCGTCGGTTCTTAAAAAATAAAATCTAGAAAGGTATGACCTCGAAGACCCACCCAACTATTATACTTTTTGTCCTTCTGTCTGTACATCCGAACAGACATTTGTCTACTGTCGGTTGGCGAATTCCCCATTGAATTAGAATTGGAATTTAATTTTAAGTCATTTAAATCGCTGTTGCCACATCAACAATGGCATGAGAAACTTTATTTATTCAAAGTAATATAGTATTGACATGCTGACGATGTCTGTCTGTAAGAATTTCAGTAAGTATTTAAGTAACGGGGAAGTAGGCTATTTTAGAACTTCTTTTTTTTTTTCAAAATGCCGTTTTAATATTTAGCTGCCCGTTATTTAAAAAAATTATTTTTACTATAATAAAAGAGCGTAACGTGGAATGTTGGTAATATTTAACATTTATTTTTATTCATAGTTTCATTATCTATTGATTGCTAAACATTAAATCCTTTTTTCTTAGTATTTTCACTAAAAAAAATATTTGTCAAAAGAAATCATCGACTACTACTTTATACGAAAAATTGTGAATTATGTATGTTCTGTCGGCGTCTAGAGGAGTTCTCAATAAACATCACAATTCTTCCTCTTGATGGTGAGTTTTATCAAGAAAAGTGCATGGCGGAGTAAAAAAAAAGGTTAAATTGAGACTGTTAAGCCTCGTTAGCTTTCCACGCGTTTTCGCCGTGAAGCACAGGTAAGGATTCACATTCAGCAGTAAAAGTGAGCGCGCCAAAGTTTAGCGTAGATTATATAAAGCAAGTGGCGCTGCCATCGTGGGTGGATAAAAGGGTTACAGTTAATAGGTTATACAGTTACAATAGCAGTTAGACAAGGGCGTCTTGACATGTATATCTTTTTTTACAAATACATCCTGAAAGATATTAGGTACATAATCCTCTTCTTAAAAAAATTAAAATTGTACATAAGTCACTAGTTAAAGCTTTTTAATTAAAACAAAACTAGAATATAGAACAATTTGCTTAGGCCTTTTCCAAATTTAAAAGAATTTTGTTTGGAAAATATTTAGTTTAAATTATTAAAAATGCATTCATTATTTGATGCTAACGTTTTAATTAAAAGCGGTTAATTAAAATAGGTTTTTTGAGAAAATGCGAAAATGTATTCATAATAACAAAGAGTGCCGTATTATTTTATATGTAATTTGTTTTATAAATATTTAACGTATTTTAAATTAATTTAAGATCAACGTAGACCTAGAATTGAAAAAATATACGATTTTGTAAATTTCAGTTATCAAATAAATTTTTCATAACTTAATCCTTAGTAAATAAAGTGTTGTTTTTATTAGTATCTGCGAAAGTTTTGGTGCTCCATTAGATAGAGATAAACCAACTTTTAGATGTTTACAATTCTTCAGAGATTATTTTCAATGAAAAGTTCAGTATTTTTCTTACATCCTGGTACTCTTTCAAACAAGAATATTTCAACCTTTTATGGGAAAGTGATGAAAGATCTTTAAAGAGGCAACAGAAAAGAATGGAGAGAAAACTTTGAAAAATGGAATGAAGTAAAGGAACATTTCTATGCTAATTTCAACATTTAAATTGAAAATACAAATTTAGTAATATGCTAATTTGTAATATGCTAATTTGTATGTAGTATGCTAATTTCAACATTTAAATTGAAAATACAAATTTAGTAAAAATAAATATGTAAAAATTTCTTTTTAAAATATCATAAAGACATAGCAATGAATAACAAATTAATTCTTTTGATTACTTATGTCTGATGTCTCTCAATATTCTAAAAGCATTTTAACAGCCCTTTGGTATAATTGTATGAAATTTAAATCTAAAATGGTTGCGAAACAAGCAAAATAACTTTTCAAACTCTATTTCTATCCTCTTTTTATGATTATAGATAAAATGTCGTGTAATCTTATGGAAACATTTTGAAACGGTTTCGTTTGAACCATTTATTTGGCGACAGTTTGAGTTTGGAGGACCATTTAAAGTTAATTTTATTCATCTTTAATGCTATAACTTATAGTTACTTATCTTATATGAAGGTAATAGGAAAGTTAAACAAATGAAAATATTTCGTTAAGTAATTTTTGAAACAAATTACTAAGTTAATACGAACAAATAAGTTAAGGTTATAAAAACGAGAAAACGCCATTCTTAATAATGGACGACATCATAACCTACCAATTGGCGATTAAAAATTAGAAGAAAAAATTCAAGTATGATCCCAGCACGAGTCTTATTTCCGACTCGTAGTTGGAGGTTCAAGGGCCAAGGGGCACCTCGATTCTGATGAATCTTCGCCCATTAGCATGGGATATCTGACTACTTTTCCGCAATGCAGACACGTTTTTTTGGCGATTATATAACGTATTGATGCTGCCAAGGACGCGTTTTTGGCGATTCTACCTGTTGCTCGACCTTCGTAGATTGGTGGCAGAAATAGTGATGCATCGTTATTTTAACTTTTAACTGAGGTGTATTGGAAAATACTTCAAAGTGAGAAATTTATGTTTAATATCGTTATGAACTTGTGGGAATTTTTTTTTAAATTTTATTTATTGCAAAAAGTTACAGATATTTTAATTAGTGTCTATAGTAAAAAAATTAAAACATCACTAAATCAAACTAAGCAATAATTAGTTTTAGGCTTGAAATGTCCAAGTAAAAAGGTTATTTTGGATATATTCAAAGTGCTTTAGCAAAAGCTTGTGAATCCTACTTGATACAATACTATTTTATATTCAAAATTTTGTAGCTGTACTTTAGTTAGAAAATTTTAGCCTATTGAACAAATTGATCCAAAGTCTGGATGCATTTAGTTTTTATATAGTTGTATGAAATTCAAAAAGTAAAAAATTAAGACACATCAGACTAGGTAAAATTTAATTTTACGAACGCTTATTTAAATTAAAAATATTCTTTTAAAAATAAAGTTGCAATAAACACTTTGAAATCTAATCTTTATACTAATTGATGATTCAACATGTGATATTCTCAGAAAATAAAAACAAATATAACTGAACAAACAGTTAAAAGTCAGTTTTTTCATCCATTTTCTGGCAAATCATTCCAAATGAAACTAAGATCGGATGTTTGCTTATGTATTTGATTCATTATTTTATATTTCAATTAAAAAACCTTAAAGAAGAGTTTCTATATTTGAAAAGTTCGATCAATTAAAGAGAAAAATACACAAGCGGCTCAGTGGCTGAGAGGTTATACGTGTCCGCCTCATAAGCCCACGTTCGCGGGTTCGAGCCCCGGCTGAGTCGTCGGATTTTCTGGATTTTGAAAATCAAGGGCGCGCATGTCATATGATTATATGGCATGTAAAAGATTCCTGGAGTACCCATTTGGCTTGGGTTCTTACGGCAAAATTAAATCTCGGCATACTTTAACATCCACAGAGAGCTCAGATTCATTGTAATCTGAGCGTCAAAATTAGTAGCGAGAGTCGCCTAATGGTGATAAAAAAATGGCTCTCACTTCAGGGGAATATGCAGAGTCTGCAAAAGCTTGACCGCCAAAATTGCAGCCCCATTGGAGAAAAAAAAGAAAGAAACACAACCAACAGCCAACACTAATACAGGTAGCGGAAAAAAGAACCGAGCTTACCACATGTCAAATGTTAAATTAAATCAAAGTATATTAAAAAAAATTAATAATCCAAGTAATTTATAAAAAACCCAATTTCAAAACTAATTTAGGAGCATTAAGCTTCCATAACTAACTTTATTCTTCAACTTCTAAATATAATATATTGATATATTAAACAAAAATATTTCTAATTAAATTAAGATATGTAAAAGGTAAAACCAGACATTTCCGTAGTTCATTCAACTTTGAAGCCAAAACTAGTTTTAGTTTAAACCTTTATACTTCATAGGGAAAAAAGAAAATTAAGTTTAAATAAGTATATTTCTGACTTTCTTCCGGTTGAATAGCAGAATAATTTCTTCTCTTCAGAGAAAATTACATTTGAACTCAGAGAAAAGTATGTTTTTTTTTTCTTTACCTTTTTTTTTAATGAATGATTTTTAGTTTTTCCAGTTAAAACACATTTTAACATGTAAGGGATTCGTTTTAAGCAGAAAATTACTCGAAAGTAATTTTTGTTCTTTCAAAGTTACTACAATCTGAAATTAAACAATGACACTCTGCATTTTATTTTTTCACAAAACTATTCTGGTGTATATTTTTAAACTTTTGGTGACTAAAATATCAAACATATTTTTTTCATAAATTACCCTAGCAATAAGTTCGCTCGCACATAAGAATAACGTGAGCAAAGAAATTATTGTTAAATGAAATTTTTATAAGAATTTCACAATCGAACTATTATTTATAAATAATTTGTAAATGCTAAAAAGTATTTAGTAAAGTTTCAAGAAAGTGGTAGTAAAAATATATTTTTAATAATTATTTCCAAAAATTTTACAGTATTGTATTATTGCAATTCATTTAATGAAATTTGCCTTTTCAGCTTCCAAACTACGTTTATAACGTAAAAAGTGGAAGGTATTATAATTGTTCAGTCCGTCTGTTTGTCTGTCTGTCCGTTTGTCCGTCACCCACTTTCATAGCCCAAACTACAAATGCTACGGACAAGTGTGATACGTCAAAAAATTTCGCTCATCGAAACTAGAATACATTGAAAATTTCAGAAAAGAATTCGAAGTACTCCAATTATTTAAAAAAAACTGCAAAATTGAATGCTCATTTAAAAAGCATCGGGAGCCATTTTCATTAGAATTTAATCACTATTGCCATTCGCAACAATCGCTCGAGAAACTTTAATTCTTTTAGACAATAAATTAAAATAAATTTATTTTTGAGACATCGATCAGTTTGAAATGACATCAAATATATTTCACTACGAGATTCTTTGTATGTTGATATGAAATGTTTTAATTCTATTAAAAGCGAAGAATATTGCATATTTATTCTTTAAAATATAAATTAATATTTTCAAACGATAAGTAATAATTATTGAATTTTCGAAATAAAATAAATGAAACTAGCCAAATTTATCTAAAAAATGTTTAATTTAGAATATCAATGCTGTGTTTGTCGCCTTTTTACCTGTTAACACAACTTTTGTGTGAAAGCGGGTTAAGTGACAGATTCTGTTACAAACCTACTTGTTTTAAATAAAATTATGCAAATCTTAACTAACTTTCATATTTTCAATTCCAATTCGGGGACAAAAAGAATCTGAATGGACTGAATGCATTAGAATTTTACATACGTCAGTTTGAGACCGTTTAACATCTTTTGATCTCTGTATCCATAAAGATTTTTTGACCCATTCTAGTGTCCAGTAAAGCGTTTTAGCGACTCTGCCACAGTATATAATTTTAGACATCTTTAAAAAAAATTTAAAGTTTTTAAAAAATCTAATTCATAAGGCCTGTTTAAAAAAAAGAACATTCTCACAACTGTCTCACAACTAATGTCTGTATGCTTCATAAGATTAAGCACAAAGTAAAAAGAAAAACCTTTTCAAGAATAAATATATCAAATCCGTCTTAAGAATAGAGTTTCGACTAGGGTATTTGTCTCTCTCTTTCTCTGCTTCGAGAAAAAATTTCAGTTATACACCTTAAATATTTTATTGGTACCCTTCAAAATTTTTTCGAGAATAAAATATAAGATCAAAAATAGAAGAAACTCACCTTAACTTTCCTGTTGTGTGTTTGCTTACATTCTTTGTAAAAGTAGTTTTCTTAGCATGATAAAAGACGATTTTAGAAAGTTATTTATTCATATAAAAAAGCTTCAGTGAAGTGGTATTGTTCGCTTTTTATTTCAAAGATATTTCTTGAGATATTGTTCAGTCTTAAATGTAACTGAATGTGAGGAGATATGTTCTGTTTTCAAGAATTATTTATTGTGTTTGCGTAACAAAGGAACACGTAACCTATGAGTAAGTATTTTATTTTTGAACAAAACATCAGCGGGGTTTGTATTTTTCAAGTGACTTTAATAGGGTTATATTAATAAATAAGCGATCCAAATCGCAAATTTCACGTAAAAATATCTGTTGTTAGTACTTGAAGCTTTATTAATTTATCTATCCACTTTTTCTATTTACTTTTCAGTTTTGAAGATCGATGCTTTTAAATTTCCACCCAACCCCCAAGCAAATTAGTAAAGTTTTTGAATAAAAAAAAGAATTCACTTGGCTTCTCAGCTAAAACCATAGAAATAAAACAATACTCGAATCAAGTTTCGCTTGTACTCTTTTCAACTCAAGTGATAACCAAAATAGGTAGGAAATACAATTGCCATTATTATTTAGAAATGTGCACTAAACCACAATAAAAGAACCCGAAGAATTTCGTTCGAAAGGATTGTTGATTGCGCAATAAGCCAATCTTACTTAATTCGCTTTTTTTTATATAAAAATTGGAAAATCTAAGCCAACATTTTTCTCAGCAACTTATAAAAAGTAAATGATTTATTCTAAAACAGTGCTCAACCAAGTATAATATTTATATTTTCACCTCAGTTTTAATTTTCACCTAAGTTAATTCACCCTCACGAGTACTCAAAACCGTGTGCCAACGGATGCCTTCTCTTGCCTTCCAGGCTATGGCCTTTAGGCAGACGACATCAACAACAACCTTAGTTTTAAAATACAAAAGCTTTTTTTTTATTCAGACAAATTATCAAGTGGGGAAAATGTTAACGAAAATGTCTACCTTTTCTAAGTTTTTAACATTATTTATTTGAAAAAAAAAAAATGGTTTAACGATTACAATGACTACAGGTTTGCTTCCCCTTTATACTCTAAAATTGAGATGCAGAATACTATACTTTTAAAACTACATTTTTTTTTAATAAAGAAAAGATAAATTCATAATCCAAACCAACGAACTTTGACTTGTTTTATGTTTGTAAGATAATAGTTTGTAAGATAAGAGCTACTTTATAAAAATAATTTCAGCAGATCTAAGTAATTCAAAATAAGTGGGGATATAGTTGCAAAGGTCTGGTTCAAAAGACTTAGCCCATTCTTGGCTGTAGCCGTAGCTACTTGGATGGCGATAGTGATAACATCCATAGATATTCCCCATAATTCTAATTTTCAAACGAGTCTTACAAAAAAATAAATTGATAACTTTGTCAAATAAACTTCTTTAAGATAAGAATATTTCTCTACAACATCATCTCTACGACCTCATAGCGTGAGGGAACTTCTCGTTACCATAACAACAGAGACCGGAAAACTCCGAATTCGGTACACGAGTTTGTGTACTATGTAGACGAGTTGAAATGATAAAAAAATATAAACGCTTTGAAGCATAAGAAAATGACGTGTAGAGTTCCTACCTGAAGGCATTGAGAAGAAAAGGTGTGTCGACAATGCGGTCTTTTGGTCTTCAAACAGGAGTTAGATTGGAATCTGAAAAAAATAGCATTTGAAATATTGAGTTGACATCAGGATATGGAAAGAAAAAAGTAAATACGTTTTTCTACGTTTTGTTGGTAACATTTTTGAAAAGATTTTATGCGTGTTTATTATGCTAGCAGGAACTCCAGCTGTTGTACAAATTAACTTTTAAAAAAAATTATTTTCGCACATTTTTATGTTTGATTTTGTTCAATTAAAATACACGCAAAATTACTTCGTTTAAATGCGTAAACTATTCTAAATGTGAATGGACCTGGAGAAATATATCGATTTTGTTCTAATCCTTTTACTTAACATAATGATCAAATAGAATAATCAAGAATGTAGTAGTATAGGAAATTCGTTTAAATTCATTAAATTATTTGTTTAGCTAAAAAATATATTTGTAGTTTAAAAATTAAAAAGCTAATGCATTCTATAAAAGAATTTCAATTACACGTTTTAATATTCCCGGTTTAACACCCCATCTAGTACAAAGCACCCTTCAAAAACGACAACTAATGTTATCAAATATTTTGTAAAGTCATCGATCAGTTTATAAGATAAAACATAAGGTTAGGTTAGGTTTGAATTATCGTCGCACTAGACCTACACGAGGGCTATTGGCGACGGGCGTCGTATTTTAGAACCACAGTCGAGTGACGAGCCGACACCTGAATAGGCACCCAACGCAACCGTTAAGGGCGACATCGTACGCAGCGTTGGGACTTTGGATCATATTTAACGTGCACTCCCTCTACACGGGGTATTATTCGTCGGACATTTTTGGCTGCACGAGCCGTTTATAGGTCGGCAGTTATTTTGGCGTTGCCCGGACTCGAACCTGGGGACCTTTCGCATGCTACACGAGTGCCTAACCGACTGGGCTCCCCACAGCCCCTGATAAAACATAAGACCAACATATTACCTGTGAACTAAACTTTGGAAACAAACACTTTCGTACTTTTACAATTGTTTTAGCCTGGATTCGGTCTGGTAAACTTGTAAATAACCTTGTCGTCAAAATTTAGTTTAAATTAGTATCAATGTCGTTTAAATGCCTTAGCTAACGAAATTTGATAGCCATATGTACGAAAAAACGGTGAGTCAGTACAATTGAGTACCTACGTCATTTTAGCTTCATTTGCAGCCATATTTATTATGGCAAAATCAAAAAATCAGTTTGCTTTTGGCTTTAAGTCATTTTTGTTTTTACTAAACTTAAGATCTCGTGAAAGGTCAAGATGGGTGCATCACGTCTGTGGCTAAGAAAGAACTTAGGTAAGCTCATTGTAGTTTCAAAGAACTTTGCCAAGGCGTGGAAAAGTAAATGAACACGCAATGAAAGTATGAAAATCATAAAAACGTAAACAAGACTTCAAACAAAAACTACAATCGATTTCAATTTTGATTTATCAATACAATTTTTGCTGACTCTCAACAGATATCTGCTTTAAAGTATTCCCATACTGCTTTTAAATTTGTATACTCCGAGGCACTAGGAGATACAACCAACTTATCCTTAAATTTTAATTTCTATCATAATTTTTATCACATGTATAGTCTATACTCTTTTGATTTTGAAATAGAATTGGGTAGAGCGATTAACTATGATTCATTACAAAGTATCAGAATCTGAGTAACTATATTAACCTAGGTTGGTTGGTAGACATATATATTCAGGTTTGTGTGCTTGGTCAGCGACCCGCTTATAAACCTTCGTCAAGTAAGACAGACACAACAGACAACACATACACACATAAGTGGATCCATCTAATTTTTAGAGACAGAGGCCAACTAGAGGATCCCCAGAATTGGCTTGTCACCCCCAGAAGTATTGATTTGGTATGGGAACTTAGAGGACTTTCGGACCCAACAGATTTAACGAGCACGTACTCCGCATATACTCAGTAGGTCTTCAGTGGTACCGAGACTCGATCGCAGGACCTTCCGATCCCGAGACCGAGACGCTGACCACTAGGCTCACTACGGCCCCATTAACCTAGGTGTTGACTAAATTGATCCGCAGTGCATTCCTTATAATTGATTGTGCAGTCCGACAAATTTAAGGCTTCGTATATGTGGATATCTGAACATTAAATTTGTAAGCTAGCTAGTATGATACGCTACTGCAAATTTGTGAATGCGTTAGGGCCAGTTCATGTTCTTATCGAGTTTCATGTTTGTAATTAAAATTTACGAGGCATTGTTTTAAAACTTTTCTTCAAAATAGACCCCAAAACATTTTCTATGTCTAAGAGACTAGCGAAAATACTTTTCCATGGCATTAACTTGCGCTGGTGGTAACCTTTTTCGGTTTTGTTTAGAACTTCCACTCATTTTTTAGATTTTAAAACCCAATTCCATCATTTTTCATTTGATATCCAATTTAATAAAGCAAACTCATGCTCATTCCTTTATTGGTCCCTTCATTTTTTGGAACTAAAAAAAAAGTTAATTGTTTGGTAGGTGGTAGGGTAGGGTACATATATATTCCGGCTTGTGTGCTTGATCAGAGACCCGCTTATATAATCCTTCGTCAAGTAAGACAGACACAGAAAGGATTTTTTTTACTGTCACAAAGAAAGGAAGTAAGGACGGGTGTGGGTCCAATTCCCGCCTTCGCCCTGGGTGTACTTCCCAGGGCGAAGGCGGGAATCGAACCCACACCCGTTACAGCGCGCAGACTGCTAGCTTAATGGTCCAAACCACTCGGCCATCCGGGCCCCAATCTGTTTGGTGGTTTCAACAAAACAAAAAGCATCTTCCCGAAATAGAGCCAAGATTCCATCGCACCCGAACTACGTGCTGGAAACCCAGAAACATTCCATTACTATGTCCACCCCGGGATCAAACTGATGACCCCTTCAACGCCCTCGGACCGGTTTGCGCAAACAAGGATGAGAAGGAAATAACTATTCTTCTTATCACTAGATTTTTGTAATTTCATCTTCCTTAAATAGCATCAGATCACTCAATGCAGGTTTTATTATGCAGCATAATTTTTACAGCAATAGTCCAAGTCATTAGTCTAGATACCTGCCCATGACGTATATTGTTGATGTAAAGCAATATCTAGAGATAATAAACTAGCAATATAAAAGAAATTTTCTTTTCGCAGCGTATTGAGGTCTATTTTAAAGAGACGATCCGAGGCTGGGGAGCCCAGTCGGTTAGGCATTCGCCTAGCATGCGGAAGGTCCCAGGTTCGGGTCCGGGCATCGCCAAAATAACTGCCGACCTATAAACGGCCCGTGCAGCCAAAAATGTCCGACAAATAATACCCCGTGTGGCAGGAGTGCACGTTAAATATCCTTCAAAGTCCTAAGGCTGCGGTACGATATCGCCCTTAATGGTTGCGTTGGGTGCCTACTCAGGTGTCGGCTCGTCACTTGACTGTGGTTCTAAAATACGACGCCCGTCGCCAATAGCCCTCGTGTAGCTCTATTGCGACGATAATCTAAACTAAACTAAAGAGACGATCCATCTCACAATATTCAGTCATTTTAACTACTGTCCTTCGACGGAGACAGAACCTGAACTGACATCGACATATCTTAAAAAGGGCATTAGTATATGAAGGGTGTCATTTCAAAACTCATATTCTCCAATGTATAGATATAAGGTCCATTCTATGGCAATTTTTGACAATGATAAATTCAATTGGTCGAGGTCGCCAGTTAACGAGCCGGACCCTAGGTCTTAGTTATCCTTTGGAGAATGCGATATTGCAACCACACCCTACAAATTGGATAGATAACAAATTTAACCAGTTTGAAGATCTCCAGGTCAACTATAAACAGCGAACAAATCTGCATAAGATAGTTACGTTTGCCGAAAAAACAACTCTTAAAAAACGTGGTCAAAAGCGCAACAACTTTCATAAAAGAACTTATTTAGCATATTCATATCAAGAAGAGGCCCATAACTTGATAACCAAGCATTGTCTTGCAGATACAAATGCTTCCTTAATATAGAAGAATGCTTTTCATATCTTAACCATAGAATTTTTTCCGTCATTATCCACTTTTGAACTAGAAATTGCTATCTTGTAAGGAATAATTTAGCCTTTGGAATCGTTTATAACGTCATATTTCATTAGAGTTTAAATTAATATCGTATTTTATCTTTGACCTTAAGTGGAAGTTTTTAATTTAGCATGTTTCGGAGAAAAACAATGTCTCCACGGAGGCTACATTTAGTGTTAGAATTATTATTTTTTATTATATTTATAATAATAATTATTATTACTGTTAGTATTACTATTATTATTATTTTTATTATATTTATAAAAAAATTATTATTACTATTATTATTTTTATCATATTTTTTATAATAATAATTAGTACTATTATTATTACTATCGTTATTATTATTATTTTTATTATTATTATCACGATTGTGATTATTATTATTAATAATAATATTACTACTATTACTATTGCTACCATTATTATTATTGCTATTATTATTATTATTAAAAAATACTATTACTACCACTACCATTATTATTTTATTATCACCACTATAAATACTTTACAGTGTATCTATAATATCCTTTTACAAATTCTACCTCATTTAAAATTAATTCATTTTCACGTAGATACTCAGCACTTCCGCAATATTGATTTAAACGAAACGAAAATTTCTAAAGTAATCATACGCTGCATGAATAATTTGATATTAAAGTTTTTTTTTTATTTTATTGATTTTCTGCATGTTCACGTCTTTAAAATGGTAAATTAGTTTTGAGTAAGTGTTTTAATGTTGCAATAAGTACGTAATTAGTATTTAAAATGGGGGTTTAACGATAATTATTCTATATAAATGTTTTCTTTATGAATTTGTATTTTTTTTTTGTATTCTGCAGGATTATCAATTCGTGCTTTTAAATTATTATGCTTATAAATCAATGTAACTAGTTATATTCAGTAGAATTACCTTAAAATATTTAAAATAAATGTCTTACAAAAAAGAAAGGGAAACAAGTTATTTGTTCTTAGAAGTGTTTTTTTTTATTTGATTTAAAATACAAGTAAAAAAAAATTTAACAACGTTTCTAAACAAATCTTCACAACAAAAAAAAGTTTTTTTTCTTTTTTGTTCCGGTTACAACGTTAAAAGAAATTACCAAACAACACTCGCGAAGCTACAATGGCTAAATATAAGAAAAACCTATTTTTTAAAATTGTTGTTTATAATTTTGTCAAATCCACGTAATTACGTCACGAAATCATAAACGTGACGAAAAACTAGGACAGAGATGATGATAAGACTTTTCATCTGTTGACAAATTCTAAGGAAACTGTATTCACCAACCGTATAAGGGAAATGATATAAGTAAATATAATATTATTATTTGTTTAATTGTAAATAATTAGAATTATTCAATAACGATAATTATTAATTATTTATAATGACTCAATGCTTATAAATATTCATAATTTATTGTGACTCGCTGTTTAGAGTGGTTATGGATGTATAACTTTACATTTGTATATTTTGTTTGCATTTCTTATAAATATTCAACGCCTAAAATCGCTGACAGAATACTTAAAGGAAACAGGTGCTGCTATCCACATAATAAATGACTGAAAAATAAATTACTTTCAATCAAGACCTGTTGTGTTGTCGTTGTCGTGTGAGAGTGCAGTAGCATCCGTTGGCACAAGGCTTTGAGTACCAGTAAGGGTGGATGTCTGACTTCTACTCTGAGAGGGCGCCACCTCCTCAGTTTTTACATGCCTTACCAGGGATTCGAATCCGGGCAACCTCGCTTGACAAGCGAGGGTCGAAAAAACATTATCGGCTATGCGACAAGACCTGTTGCAACATATGGAACTGAAACTGAGACATGGACCATGAGCAATAAGGATGAAAATAATCGACTTATTTTCAAGTTGAAAGCAAAAAACTTTGAAAATAAGTAGATTATTTTCATCCTTATTGCTCATGCCCACTTTTCAGTTCCAGTTGTTTTCGAGTTGAACCGCCCATTATTAGTGGTATTGCTTTGCATTGCCATGCCACAGGTCCGGGGATCGAGTCAAGGATTGGGCGAGGTTGACTCATCCTTTCATCCCTTAAGTGGGTCGATAAAATGAGGACCAAGTATGCTTGGGAACTTAACAGTGGGGGTTCTGCGTGAGGTTGACTATCTAACCGGGACATATGCCTAGCACCCCAGAGCCCTTGGTCACGTAAGCTGAAAGGGGCACGGCAGGCCTTGGCTCACTAACGGGTTGTTCAGCCGAGTAGTTTAGTATATTGATATATTTATAAAATCTCCAAAGCCTTGTCATGGCTTGGACTCATAGAGAGATTGCAAAGGAACCCAAACAATCTCAAACTGGATTTCCCCAAAATAGTCAACACAAAGGAGACGCATGGTGGAACGATGAAAGGATGATGGGATGAAAGATATTGAGGCTCTGAAGGTCCAAAATTGGAAAACAAAGGCTGGATGCTGAGCTGCCTGTAATACAATTATGCAACAAGCTAGGGCCCTCATTGGGGTGTAAGTAACGCAAAAATAATAAGAAGATTCATTATCTAAACGGTAATCTTGTAACTATATTTAACAGTGCTTGCTCACGGCCAACTTCAATAACAAGGCCAGAGAAGCTCTCCCAAACATGAGCGTAGACGGAAATTTTGACGTCACTGTTCCCAGTGCTGAAGACCGAGAAACTATTTGGACGCATTCGGAACCCTAAAATTGTGGTCAGCCGTGAACGAGTGGTTCCGAACAGGTTTCGAGACAGGTTATCCTCATCTTCGGAACAACGTCACTCGGAACTATGATGTCAAACTTTCCGTCCCCGAGCTTGTTTGGGAAAGCTTCTTCGGCCTTAGTAGTTGAATAAGCCGTGACTTGCTATAGAATACCATACCCCCACCCCACCCCTACAATATTCTACAGGGCAATCTTCTAATCATATTTATAAACCCAAGCTATAGAATACCATAGCCCCCTATGGCATCCTAAAGCAAACATTCTTAAATATGGTTAGAAGATTACCATTTAGATTGATGAAGATAATCGTTATATAGGGTTACAACGAACAATTCAAGATTTTTCTATTTCAATGTTTCAATATTTTTCAATGTTAATTTCTATCAGAGATCTTCAAGAAACTTTCATTTTTACCTAAAACTTCACTAAACACCAGAATCACCGTTGATATGAATACTCCATTCTGTTCCAAGAGGAACTGTGATCTCTTTAACGATATCTCTTCAACAAAATTTAATCCCTCCAAGTCCCATAAATCGGTTTGATGAACGACCAAGACAGCGAACTATTCCAAGAATTTCGAACAAAACTCGTCAACGGTCGTTCTGAAGGGAGTGGCTATGGTTCTTCGGTTTCATTTCACAGGGTTCAGCTTTCAGGAATTCGAATTCCGTGTAAATTCCCATTGAACTTGAAATGCCGCTCCCTGTTTTCAGAGACAGCGTCGGTTCGGAGTAAATTGACCTTTCCTGAATTCTGGAGCATATATAAAACTGAGATAAGAAAAGTAGCCCGATTAAAACGGAAAAAGGGGTATAAAATAAACAGTGTGACGGATAAAGACAGTTTCTTACTTGGCAACTTAACACCTGCTGGCGAAACAAAGTTGCCATTTTAAATTTATATATGTTTCAATATCGTCGCACAAGCGCGAGATGGCGCAACTGGTTTTCTTTGGGTGCCCACTTATGTGTCGACGTGCGTCGTCGCTTGACCAGGGTTCTAAATTACGAGGCATAATTGGCTGTGTTAAAGCTCCATGGAAACAAATAGACAGCCGTAAACGTACAACCTAACCTACCTTAGCGCCTTACCAGACCAGGGGAGCGTGGTAGCCCAGTCGGTAAAGCGTTGGACACGCTATCAGCCCAGATCGGATCGTAAGTGTTTGGAGCAGGATCGAACCCGGTGGCAGTCACTGCTTTCCTATAGACGGAAATATGCAGCCAAAATCCGACTAATACCCAAGTATACTGGGATAGACGTGCTCGTTAAATCTGTTGAGTCCAAAGTACCGACGGCGTTAGCGTACGATGTCGCTCGCAGTTCCGTTGGATACCCGCTCAGGTTTCGACCTCGTTACTTGACCAGGGTACTAAATTACGAGGCGTTATTGGCTGTGTTAAAGCTCCTTATAAGAAAGGCTAAAAATAGACCGCCGGAAATGTTGAATTACCCTCTACCCCTCACCAGACCAGGTGTGCGGTATATTACACATCAGATTTTTACTATTAACACAAACAGAACAAAATATTAGCTTACCAAAATAAAATTGTGAGTAAACATTTAAACTTAATGATTTTTTATGTGTTCTTTATTAATTCGATTAAAAGATCTTTGTTTTCTGATAATATGAGTGGTCATATGAAATTTCTTTTCAATGTTGTACGAAAAATGAAATTAGCATCATTAATAAGTTAAAGATATGAAATTTCGTTATTCTTGTTTTAAGAATTTAATTATAAAGAATTATAATACAGAATGCCCTTAGAATTTAAAATATAAATTATAAACTTTTGTTTGCTGACAATTAATATCAATTATTTTTAAGTTTCCCTACAACTTAACTATTTATTTAAAATAGAATAACAGAATATAAATTTCGTTATTTTTTTATGTTACTAAATAAACATAATAAATATACTAAACTATAAACGGAATTGCATAACTGTTCTCATTTAACAGTTTATTTTTTTTATTTGAAAAAGAAACTTTTGTTTAGATTATTTACAGATACATATTTACTTCAAGAGAGTTTTAAAAAAATTCACAATTCTTTAAAAATGTAGTTCCAGTAAATTCAATCCCAACGTATTAATAAAAAAAATGCTTAAGAAAGTGACGAAGTGAAGTTGAAACCTATTGACACTTGAGGAGTCAATTAATTACGTGCCTGTCCGATAAAATAAAATTTTAAAATCGAAATCCTTTAGGCTCCTAACAATACATGCTCTTCTGAAGTATTTAAAAATAAATTTTTATAAGATTTTTAAATAAAACAAAAAAACATTGTTTTTTGAAAAGTTAAAAACAATGTTACGCCTACAATATATAATAATTAACCAAAAAAATTTTTTAATAATAACTTGAAATATTGAAAGGGTTTGCAAAAAGTTAGTAAATTGGTACCTTTTTAAATACAAATTACATGTTTTTTAAACGAATTTTTTTAGTTAAAATATTGCAGTGTTTTAACTATATTAGTTACTTATTCGTTTTCGATTTTTTTTACAAAATTGATTTTTGAAATATATGTCCTAAGATCTTAAAATGTAAACAAAAAAATCTTTTGCAGTAAATTCTTATATCTCATGTACCAAATTTGAAGTCCGTAGCTTTTTAGCTTCCACACTACGTTTATAACGTAAAAAGTGGAAGGTATTATAATCGTTCAGTCCGTCTGCCTGTTTGTCCCAAACTACAAATGCTACGGATAAGTATGATACGTCAAAAAATTCAGCGCATCGAAATTAGAATACATTGACAATTTCAGAAAAGAATTCGAAGTACTTCAATTATTTTTTAAAAAAACTGCAAAATTGAATGCTCATTTAAAAAGCATAGGAAGCCATTTTTATTGGAATTTAATCACCATTGCCATTCGCAACAATTGCTCGAGAAACTTTAATTCTTTTAGACAATAAATTAAAATAAATTTATTTTTGGACATCGATCAGTTTGAAATGACGTCAAATATATTTCACTACGAGATTATTTGTACGTTGATGTGAAATGTTTTAATTCTATTTAAAAGCGAGGAATATTACATATTTATTCTTTGAAATATAAATTAATTTTTGCAAACAATAAGTAATAATTATTGAATTTTCGAAATAAAATAAATAAAACTAGCCAAATTTAGCATGTGAATATTTAATATAGAATATTATTGCTGTGTTTGTCGCCTTTTTACCTGTTAAACACAACTGTTGTATGGTTAAGTGACGGTTGTGCGGGTTAAGTGACAGATTCTGTTACAAACCTACTTGATAAATGAAAAATACAAAAAAATTATTTAAGGATGAACTGCGGGTTGTGTTATTAAAGCACCGCTATCAAACACACGTTTTCCAGGATGTTTGTGAAACACCTTCCCCATTTGACCTCTGTGAAAGAATGGAAGGGAGACCAGTCTGGGTCGAGACCATTTTTCACGACGTGTTTTAACTCCCTTCTGCTGCCATCAGAACAATTGCGGCGAAGAAGAAAAAAATATTATATTTCGCAAAAGAAAACTTTCTCAACCTGAAAGTGTTGGTTTTACATTATTTTACAGACTTTGGGATTTTTGTTTGTCTTAGAATACAGTCCGTGGACAAATTATTAGACGCACTGCAAGATTTCGTGTAAAATATTAATGACCGGGTGATATTGTACCGTTTTATTTTTATTTTAAATTGATCTGTTTTTTATTTTTATATTATCCAATCAATTACCGATTTATTTGACATAAATAAAACAGCATTAATCTAGAAAAACATAAGTTTATTAAGTTTTAAAGAAAAGTGAAATTAATGTTAGTAAAAGTCAATATTTAGTTGAGCAACCTTTAGCCGCTATCAAAGCTTTAATTCTGCGCGGCGTGCTATCAATGCAAGACTATACTGTCTCCTACATTTGAGGATGATGACAGGTGACAGATACAGGTTTGTACTTGTTTACGTTCATGTATCACTTTGTCAACACTAGGTTGCCATTTGTTAAAAATAAATACAAATATGTAGTCTACAACAATTCTTTAAATAAAAATCAATAATATTGTAGTTTAAATATACCATTATTGTATAAAAACTCTTAAGAAACATAAAATTACTAAAAAAAATACAGTGCGTCTAATAATTTGTCCAGGGACTGTAGCTAGAGTTATTTCGTTGAGCACCTATGCATTTTGTTGTGCTAGATAATTTTCTAGTTAAGGTGGTAAATTTATTGTTTGTTTTTTACTCTTTTTCTAAAAATAGCTTCAATCTAAAAGTATATCAAGCCCTTTTCATATTCCCCAGAACTGAGAGCCACTTTTGTAGCACCATCTAAGCGGTTCTCTCTCTCTACCAATACCAATTTTCACGCTTAGATAACAGTGCATCTAAGCTCTCTGTAGATGTTAAAGCATGCCAGGATTTAATTTTACTGAGAAAACTCAAGCAAAATGCATACTAACCTGATATTTTAAATGCCACAACAATTTATTTGAATTTGTTAGTGAACAGTTACACACCTTTATACACTGATGAAGTTTTGATATAAACGCTCCTTTTTTCTATAAAAATTAAACCTTGACTACAAAATAAATAACTGCTATTCGATTCCTTCTTACATGATTTCGTCAATGATACACTCGTAAAACAAAAGAGTGAAATCCACTCCTATAGGGCAAGTGCATTTTCGGCACCGGAAAGGAGTGGAAATTAACTCAGACTGAGTTAAAACCGCTCGTTTTAAGAATGTAGGACGTAGATTCTCTTCTTTTTTTTTCTTTTACCCACTCCGCAAAAAGAGTGAAATACACTCCTATAGCAGAGTGCCAATCCCCCCCCCCCCAGAGCTAACGACGCACCCCCCCCCCTAGAAAATTATTAAATCCCCCCCCCCCCCCCCAAAAAAAAACGGTGAGGATTTTTTATTTATATGGGCTAATGGAGTACCTAACCAAAGTAGCCTCTAACTACATCTTTACGGTGTATATTGGAAACCTTATAGTAAAATGATATTTAAGTACCATCGAATGGGGCTAACTAACTTTGTCCCAAGAAATAAAACCCTAGTACTGACTTTCTTCTTAAATATTTTTCTAACTGATAGGTCAAAGCAGAGTTGACCCTAATCGAAAAAGGGAAGCACCTTTGGGAATTTCATAATACGGAATTACAAGCTATTTTTAATTTTCCTTTAAAAAAGGTTTCTTTACAGCAAAAGCTATCGGAATCTAAATAATTGGTAAAAATTCCGCTCAAAATTTATGTAATTATATTATTTTTTAAATCAATAAAAAATATCCGGACACGGGATCCAATCTAAAACGACTTCCAATTCATTCCCTCAATTCTCGATGCATAAAAATGTTTCCTATAGCTTTTTATCTAATACAACACATTTGAGATTATCAAACAAATCAGAATTATTTTATAATGTTTACAGAGATAGTTTCACTTAAAAAAACTAAAATTCAAAAAATTAAAGTTAAATATTAAACAAAATTCTTACCGTGAAACTCGGAATTGAGCTATTTAATTATATTCAATCACCCAGACCCACACATTTGATACAAAGACGACAAGTATTTTCCTATTGATTCTAAAGCAATCATTTAGTTATTTTGGCTTCGAGTCTAATTTGGCATGAAAAAGTCAGAAATTCGTAAAGGTCATTAATTCGTAAAAATGTTATACAAAGTTCGAATGATTTATGAGCCAGCTGCAAAATATGGCGGGAAAATCTCATTGAGACCATCGGCAAACTAGGCGAACGTGAACGTCATCAACTCACCGAAATGTAACTACATGAGATTTATGAGTGTTTAAACTTTGTTACAGTGATCGGATTGTTTATTAGAAATAATTGTCAGAAATCTTCGTCTGGTAGACGCCATCGAGCATAATTTATAATTCCTTTTTTTCCTGGTGTTGCTTTGAACAATGGTTACCCATTCATATTCTTTGAAGGCAAAAAAAAATACCAAAATTGGAGCCACTTTTGATATTCTTGCCACTTTTTGTGTTTTATTTTAAGCCACATAAAAATTCGCCAGAGTACAAGTTCTCAGCCCCTCCCCCCCCCCCGTTGCTGCATCGGGGGGGGGGGGGGGCAGATAATTAGTAAGAATAAGAGTTAGCTGATTTTTTTTTTATCAAGATTGGCAGTTTATTAATTTTTATAAAAAATTCAATACTCCCCCCCCCCCTAAAATTTCAACGACGCAGTCTGCGTCGTTGACTCCCCCTTGTAGCACCCCTGCCTATAGGGAAAGTGCATTTTCGGCACGGAAAGGAGTGGAAATTAACTCAGACTGAGTTAAAACCTCTCGTTTGTTTTAAAGAGTGTAGATCCAAATTATTTGTATAACACTATTCTTGGATCCTTTCATCACTATATTCCTGATCTAAACCCAAAGCCAAATAAATTATTTACCTAACGGCATTGCTATTTATTTAAATTAATGCTCATATCACATACCCTAAGAAAATACAGATCGTATTTACTCATGTTGAATAAGTAAACACAAAGACAGCTAAACCCGGCCTCTGCATTGTTAACAAAGTAATTAGTTTACGTCGAGAACTTTTTACAAAGCGAATTCCTTTCCCGATTGTGTGCGACATCCAATTTGCAAATGAAAACATTTCTCTCTCACCTGAGTGCAAAAAGTGTTTTTGGCGGCCTTTTTAGGTGTCGGCTGAACTTTTTATTTCTGCTTTCTTAAGTAGCCGCCGTTTTATTCGGAAGAGGATTGGGGTTAGAGAGCCAGTTTTCTATTGGGAGGAACTGGTGCACGAAAATGAAGGGCACATTTTATTAAGTGATATCCGTGACTTGTTTGCTTGTTTTCCATAAAATCACCTGCGTCGTGTTTGTTTGGCGAAAAATGTGGGTGTGTGACACGAATTCTTAAAGTTTGGCGAAGAAAATATCAGTTTACACGAAATAAGCTCGTCAACAGACCTAATTAGAACGATTAAGTGTTGTGCTTAACCTTTATTAATTAGATTTCAAACTTTCCCCAAACACATAAAAATTATTGTAATTAACAGGAGAAACTTAGCTGTATCAATTTATGAATTGAGGTGGGGTTCTAGTAAGGAAGTATATGAATAAAAAGTATACACAGTTTAGGAGGGGACCCGGTTGGCCTAGTGGTTAAGATCGCAGACCATTACGCTAACTGTCTGCGTACTATACCAGGTGCGGGTTCGATTCCCGCCTTCTCCCTGGGTGTATTTTCTCTCTCTGTGTCAGTAAAAATTCTGTTTGTGCCTGTCTTACTTGACGAAGGTTTATAAGCGGGTCTCTGATCAAGCACACAAGACGGAAATACATGTACCAACCAACCAGTTTAGCATTTATGTTAGAAAGCCACAAAATGCACGACTAAAAATATTCTGAAATTTTATAACGTCGAACTTAAATAACTTTAAAAAGACCTAAAATAATAAGTAAAATTTATTTCGCGTTTCAAATGTTATTCTTACAATCATATAGCAAAGTTATTTTATAACATTTAAAAAGCGTCATTGTCGTAGAAATTTAAAGATCACTATTTAATATGCTTTATGTGTCTTTCAAATACATTAAATACATTATGATACTTATTGATCAGGAGCAGCCCAGTGATGGATTTCGCAATCTAATTTAGGTTTGGGCTCTGAACTCGGACAGAATACTTAAATATATTTTTTTTTTAAGTTTTAGACAGTTGAATGTATTTTTACTAGTAAATAATAAATAATATAAATCCTAAGTGCGCTTTTTTATCTTGCGTTTTAAAAAAATTTAGAAATCTAATTAACAAGCAATTTGGCAAGTTACCTAGAATACAATTACATCTGTTTACAAAACTTAATTTTGCATATGGTTAAATTTCCACTAGAACAGTTGTAACACAAGCAGAACTTGAAATTTTTAACGTCAACAAAATTATTTTTTTAAGGTTTTTTTTTTAACAAGGAACAAAACGGCCGTCGGCCACTCAAAATATCGAATTTTCATTTAAACTTTAGTTACTGAATCGTGCCTTTACGAAAGAAGTTGTATGATGCAAATTTGAATATGGGGCTGGAGTTTGCAAATTTGGTAGTTAATTTCAATATAACTTTGTTGCCGGCTTTAATTGTCGTTATTCCAAAACACCAATTTTCAACCTTAATGTACACTTTTCTTTTTTTTCTATTTTACTAGAAGGGTTGAAATTTTCTGTGACGTCGTATACATGTCTATTTAACACAGTGAACCAAAATTATTCCAAAAAAATATTAAATTAGTAAAAATAAGACGATTTTTCTGATTTAAGAAATGCGCAAAATTTCTATTTAGGTTAAAATAACTTAAAATTATAAATTTTTTATCGTCAAACTTGAGGTTCATTGCGTTGACTGGACTTTTTTTTTATTTCTATAAAAATAAATATTTTTAGATACACGCAATAGTTGTGCTGGAAAATGTACCTAAAACCTAAAAATCGGTGTTTTAAAATAATGACATATGAAGCTTGAAAAAAATTTATATTGAAATTAACTACCAAATTTGCGAACTCCAACCCCATATTCAGATGCGTATTGTATAAAAAATTTCGTAAATATTAATTTTTGTGATTGAAAGTTAAAATGAAAATTCGATATTTTGAAGCGTCGTTATGTGCCCTGTCCCCTTAAAGCTTCGTTACCGAAAAATTCAATGAATCACTACCCAAAGGTTTTGTCTTTGTTATCCTCAAGTGTTATTGCCCTCTCTTGACCATAAACAAACTGTCCAATTTTGTTCGACATTAGCCACCTTATGACGGTCTTCCGAAGCATTAGTGAATTGTTTTACTACTTTTACGGACTGATGATTTTAGAAGATACTTCAGTAAATGGATTGTCATTGTTTTTCCAATACCAACGAGGCTTAACACATCAGATTAGAATGTATCTTCGCAAACATCAGTCCCAATTAGTCTTATCGGTGACAATGTTTAGAGTTGTACATAAATACGGAAGTCGTAGGTTAAATTAAGCATTTTGGTTTAATGAAGGAATTGTTTAGATTCGGTTATAAACATTTGTTTTAGAGTCCACGTACGTTTATAACGTAAAAAGAGGGATCTTTTATAAAAGCTATGTCCGTCCGTCTATCTGTTACCCACTTTCACATCCATAACTACAAATGCGATAGACAAGTGTAATACATCAAAAGAAACTCATCGCATCAAAACTATAAGTCTTCTCAGATTCTTTTTAATTCGACGAACTTCAATTTTTAAAAAATGAAAATTTAAATACCCATATGACAAGCATTAGTAGGCTATTTTCGAATTCTTTTAAACCACCATTTCCACTCAATCATCATACTAGAAAATTCATTTATTTAAAATTTAAAAAAATGATTTTTATACAAGTTAGTTTGACGTCAAAATATGTATTAAAATTGGAGTCTTTGACAGTTTGCATTTTTGTTTAAAAAAATTTAAAAAAGGCAGAAGAGAATATATTTTGTTTTGTTTTAAAAGAAAACCTTATTTTCATATTATTATTTAAGCATTTATTAATAATGACGTGTAAGAGACATAATTTGCTTCATTATCCTATTGTCCATTCTCGCAAAAGGTTTCGAATCGTATTAAGTTTCATTAGGTTTAACCATATGATTAACAGAATATTTTTATACGTTTACACATATATTTCAAATTGAAGGGCATTTTATCAAATAAATAGATTTCACTCACTCTCACTTGGAATCTTCAAAAGCAATTACATTTATCGTGAGAAAAAACTTATTCATGGTTAATTTTTTTTTCAGAAAAAAACCCGTTAGATAAATAAACTTAAAATTTTGTTCTTACATCTCTAAAAATAATCTGTATTGAAAAATAAATGCACAATGCACATTCATAATGCACATCCATATAAAACATTTTACATCATTTAAATTTTAGCTTCCACACTACGTTTATAACGTAAAAAGTGGAAGGTGTAAAATCGTTCAGTCCGTCCGTCTGTCACCCACTTTCACAGAACGATCCGTAAGTCTCACAAACAAGTGGGATACGTCAATTCGAAGCAAAACATCAGACTAGGCTACATTACAAATTTAATTAAAAAATTTAATCAGAAGTTTATTTAAAGTTTAAATAACGAAAAATTTAATATACATTGAAATAACATGCAAATTCCATTTTTATTCAATATTTTCACTGTTGCCATTTCGTTAAACGTACGAGAAACTTTATTTAGCTTGACATAAAAAAAATAAAACTTTGCATAAAAATGTGCAGTTTCGCTTTTATTTTTAAAGCATTAATTTTACTTATTATATATTTTTGGAACTGTAAATTAATTTAACAAACGATAAATAATAACGATAAATAACTACCATAATACTACGGTATTATCGTAGCAGTTGTATTTTAATTAGTTTATGGCAGTTGTATTTTAATGTGTATTTTTTTATCATTGGAAACATATAATTGAAACACAATTTCAAAAATTTGAAAAGTTGAAGGAAACTCTATTGGAATTGAAAACTCGTATAACTATAATACACTAATGAAACTATGGAATACTTATGGTACTGTACAATAGATCATGTAACTTTAAAAAATTTAATTATGATATCCTTACATTAAATCTATATATAATTACGGTATATTTCTGGATTTATGATATACTTGTTTAAAAAAAAACTTTCAAAAGAACCTACCTTCAATAAATCCACACATCACTCTTTTCTCTCCAAAAAATAGTTCCAACTCGCCACTTTAGAACAACATAAATATTTTTACACCAGAAACATCCACGTCCCACAGAACATGTCCGAAACGTAAACAAGAAGCAGAAAAAAATATAAACGTATTAAAATCGAAGAAAATATTCTGAAAATACCAACAGTTCTTCGATTTGGCGTTCGAAAAGAAGATTCGAACGGCGATGTGATGCCGCGAAAGATGCGGACGGAAAACGGGGGGAGGGATCGGTCACGTGACCCGATCAACCGGTGGCGACACCATTTGGACAGGTAAGAGTGGAGTGGAGACGTTTTTGTCTGAAAAAAGATATTTTTTATTGTTATTGGAGAGTGGCATCGGTTGAGTGAAGTGTAGTTGTTGGTGGGGTATCTTTTTTTTCATGCTCTCAAAATCGATAAAGTTTGTTTACTGAATCTTTTTCTAAATATTCTTTTTGAGTGAGAAAGTTGCCTGGATATAAAGGTGTAAAAGGAAAACACCTGCGAAAGGATTGATATGAAGTGATGTGAGGGAAATTTGTGGGATATCTAGTGACCAAAGATACTACAGCTTGCTTGTTTTACTACAACAGTTTTACTACAGCTTGATTTCTAATGCATACACATAGTATAGGACGACGCAACATAGTATCAATGAAACTATATATGAAAAAATTAAATGGAAACTTTTCAAAATTAAAAGGCTTAACCTTTTATAAGACAATTTTCTAGAGGTAAATAATAGTTCAGAGTTACTTCCAAAATTTGAAAAAAAAAACCAAAAGATACTAAACGCGTCATGAGCACATATTTGTTAATTCACTGCTTACTTGATTTATTAAAGGAAAATTTTTACAAATTGTTTATTTATGCTGGTAGAAAACTTAACTATTTATATCACAAATTAATATTATAATTTAAAAGTTTCTAAACTATTTTTACCGAAGTTCATCTTAGTTGTCTATTTGCAATTATTTTTTAACTAAACAATACAAAAGTTAGTCAACTAAAAAAAGCAAAGTAATTAAACTTCACAAATCGAAGAGAGTGTGAGTGTTTTATAATTCAAGGGCCTAGTTACAAAACTCACATTCTCCGAAGTATAACAAAGATATAAGTTCCGGTCAGTTCTTTAGTAACTTTTGATAATGAAAAATTCGTTTGAACAGAATCGACGATAAAGAGACCTGACACCCTATACCTTAGTTATGGGGCCCGGATGGCCGAGTGGTTTGGACCATTACGCTAGCAGTCTGCGCTGTAATGGGTGCGGGTTCGATTCCCGCCTTCGCCCTGGATGTATATTCCTTTCTCTGTGACAGTAACAAATCTTTCTGTGTCTGTCTTACTTGACGAAGGCTTCATGGGTCTCTGATCGAGCACACAAGCCGGAATATATATGCACCCCCCCCCCCCCCCCTACCTTAGTTATACTTTGGAGAATGTAAGTTTTGCAATGACATGCTTCGACTGAAATAATTAATATTTCTTAATTGATAATAAACACCTCGAAATTAAAATGGTTAAAGATTTTTTTTACAAAGTAACAATATATTTTTAATTAAAACTTTCGTTCGTGCATAAAAATGTTATTCTTATCTATAAATCAAAAGTTAACTACTTTTGCGTAATCCTTTATTTTTTGCTTTGCATAATGCAATGAAATGTATTTACGTAAAGATAGACGGCCAAGTGTCTCTTTATTTTACACATATTGCACAGTTTTGAATAAGATTTGCCTATTTTTGGATATAAAACAATTGAAGAGCTTAGTGGAAGAACGTGCTAAGTGACATTTTTGAAAAAATTGAGAAGTTTGTGTCAATGGACATATTACTAACTTCTTTAACGATAACAAGTTTCCTATTTTTCATCAACTTTAAGTTTAGTATCTTTTTTACGCTATACAAGTTCCGTTTTCAACAGATCTGAGTGCAAACGAAAAACTTTAACGCTCGTTTTCTCGTTTTCACCTTTTTGTCACTTAGCACGTTCTTCCACTAAGCTCTTCAATTATATTTTTATGCAACGAGTCTAAAGAATAATGATGGCCGACATCTGAATTATCAGGGCTTGAAAAACCGCCCGTCCTCCCGTCTTCGGCGGTCAAATATTTACCGTGGACAACGAATTTCTCGAATCTGGCGTCCTCGTGGACAATCATTTCCCCATTAATGTTCGTGATATATTTTTAATTAAAACTTTCGTTCGTACAAATTTTTTTTATTCTTATCTATAAATAAAAAAGTTAGCTACTTTTGCGTAATACTTTATTTTTTGCTTTTGTTTGAAGAAAATCTATAACATAGAAAGCGTATTTAAGAGTGTATTAAACGTGATTAATTGTATTGGTTCTTTTTTTAATAATGCAGCATTGGATGATGAATGCACATTGGTATTCGATAGCGCATTGAGTACGATTTTTTTCGCTTCTAATCGAATTTCTATTTATAACTTTTTCATTAAAGCAGGAAGGGATTAGCTTAAATATCCAAAAAATTAATTAATAAAGTATGTGTATTCAACAGTTAAAATTTGAGTAGACTAGAATAGTGTTAAAAAAGATATTTATATTAAATATAAAATTTTTGGTTCGAGCTGATTTTAATGTTTCAAAAACCGGTGCATATAAACTTACATTTTTATGAAAGATATTATTACAATTCACTTTTAAAACATTTTCAAGATGTTTTAAAAGTGTAATATTATATTTCATAAAAATGTAAGTTTATACTGAATAAATAAATCTTTTTAGCTTCTATCTCACCTTTGCTTAACATAAAGCTTTTAAGGTAGACCTTTACTCTGAATTTCAATACAAAATATTTCTAAACGTTATACTTAAAATAACAACGTATAATTAAAAGTGTATTGTGCATATGTGTCAGTATCGGAAGTATTACAACTTAATATTTTTCATTACGTTATTTCATATTTTTGTTTTTAATCCTTATTTGGCAACATTTTGTCCCCCCCCCAAAAAAAAAAAAAAAAACCTACGTTTTTTTAATCTACATCAGGTTCTATTTTTGTAATGCATTTACAACATTTCAATAGACAAAACAACGAAGAGTTTAGTTTTATAAAATTGTTATTCTTTGTTTTAAAAAAAATCATTTCAGGGTCATTTTTAAAAATTTGCTAATGTCAACTATTTTTTTCCAAGACAAATTAAAATGTTTTCTAAAAGAAATCTCCGTTGTTTTTGTATAAACATTATACAGAAACTACATACAAAGTTTGAAAATAATAAAAGTAATAGGTTTTCAAAATATTATCTTTATATTAAAAAAGTAATACAAAATTTTTTACTCAATATTATCAATCGAAAGGTTGAATAATTAATTTCAATACCGTAACACAGTAAATAAAAACACACATTTATTCTACGGTTCTACCTTAAACAACCTACGGTTCTACCCTTAAAACAACAATTTGTTTAACAAAAATCCTTTGCATTATTTTGATAGATTTTACATAATATGTGCACCGAGTTTTTCGTTTGATGCATCACATTTTAATTTTACAACGAAGATGAAAAATGCATTACTGGAAACAAACAATTCGTTGCTACAGAGACTTTATACGAAACTATTTAAATTGGAGCATGCACGCACGAGGAGCAGGGAATGACAATGTATTTATCGTTGAGTTAAAAATATCCCATATATATAAACAACATTTCCCAGGGCCGTAGTGAGCCTAGTGGTCAGCGTCTCGGTCTCGGGATCGGAAGGTCCTGCGATCGAGTCCCGGTACCACTGAAGACCTACCGAGTATATAGTACGCGCTCGTTAAATCTGTTGGGTCCGAAAGTCCTCTAAGTTCCCATACCAAATCAATACCTCTGGGGGTGACAAGCCAATTCTGGGGATCCTCTAATTGGCCTCTGTCTCTAAAAATTAGATGGATCCACTTATGTGTGTGTGTTGTCTGTGTGTCTGTCTTACTTGACGAAGGTTTATAAGCGGGTCGCTGACCAAGCACACAAACCTGAATATATATGTCTACCAACCAACCAACCAACATTTCCCAACACTGCATCACGTGAAAACGTAACAAATTGATACGAAAGGGAAAATATAAAACCTATTTTTACAAAAGTGTTTTTTTCCATCCGCTAAACAATTTTCCCAGAACCAATTCATTACCTGCAGTTAATCCCAATAATACGACGCTTTCCAACCTCAATATTCAAATTGTACAGCTAAATTATGCATACCCACTCCACCAAACTTATTAATTATAGGGTAGATTTATTAGGGGCACGCATTAACAAATAATTAATTATGTACATTCCGTGCGGGCGTGTTGGGTAATTTATTTTCTAGATGAGTTGTCAAGCGATTGTTACGCTTTTAACAAGATTCTTCGCAGGTTTTACCATAAGCAGGTAATGTTTGATTTAGGTTGTCTAAGTCTATTTCTAGAGAAATAAGCTTTTAAGTGTAGGATGAGCTCTTAGTTAATAATTTTTATAGGGTTTTTTTTTTATTAAAATGAACGCAGCTGTATGACAGTCAGATGATAATGGCCGACATCTGAATTACCAGGGCTCGAAAAACCGCCCGTCCTCCCGTCCTCGGCGGTCAAATATTTACCGTAGACAACGAGTTTCTCGAATCTGACGTCCTCGTGGACGGTCATTTCCCCATTAATGTTCGTAATATAGTTTTAAATTTTGTTATCTTACAAGATTCTAGTACCTCACTTCTAAAATGACCCTCTAATCTAGAAATCCTATATTAATTCTTCCGTCAGACCAAATTAATATGCTCACGTAATCAGAAAACAAAAGAAAAGTTGATCTGTGCACGTGCATTCGGACTTCTAAACGAAGGAATTAAGAATTACGTACAAAACACATTACCCAACGGTCTTAAACAAGAACCCTCAATCCTGAATCTTATTTATATAATTAGAGTTTGACGGGTTAGTTTCAAAGGAGGACGGGCACATTGTTGGACAAGCCGTCCTCGGGGACGAGTAAAATTTCTGAGTTTCGTCAAGCCCAGCTCAATTATTATACATTTTTTTGAACGGCGGATCTTACATACTCCTTTTCTTTATTCGAACTAACAACTGTACGTAATGTAATTAGTTAAATTAACTAGATCGTTGAAAAAAATACTACAATGGCAAATCGAAAACAATCATTGCGCTCAAATCTATACATAACCTCGTCACTTGACCATGATTCTAAATTATTAGGAGTAGTTAGCTGTGTTTGAGTCCTCATAGAGACCTGAAATAAACAGGAAACCGGAAAACGTACAGCCTATCTACCTACCAACTAGACACACTGAGAAAAAATTTGTGTTCAAGCAGCACAAATGAAATACAAGTATTGTGTAAAAATGGCCACATTACAATTTTGTGTTGTTTCAATACAAGAATTGTGTTGATGATACTTCGAATACAAATTTTGTTGTTCCAACACAAATCCCGATACGAGAGGAAACGAATATTATATCAATGCGTAATTGGCAAAAAAAACCTGTAAACTATATTGTTTTCTAAAATATGTATAACAAGATTATAACATTCATTTTAAAGTATCGTAATATATATTCTTATGCTTTAGTATAGCGAAGAATTGGAAAATTAAAGAGCAGATGCTGAACTATATTTCGTAGGAATACATGCGTGCTGTGCCATCATCACAATTTTTGTGCTAACCTTGCATTATTATTGAGTCGCAATACATTTTTTGCATTGTTACAACACAATTTCTTATAACTGAAAAAAAAACAATTTTTTTGCATTGAAAATCAATACAAGTTTTTCTGAATGTGTCCTCATGTCTTATTATTATTATTGTTATTTTCATTGTTATTGTCATTGTTATTGTTATTGTTATTGTTATTGTTATTGTTATTATTATTATTATTATTATTATTATTATTATTATTATTATTATTATTATTATTATTATTATTATTATTATTATTATTATTATTATTATTATTATTATTATTATTATTATTATTATTATTATTATTATTATCATTATTGTTATTTTTATTCTTATTTTTATTGTTATTATTATTATTATTATTAACAATGGACTTGCATCAATACTTAAAAAACACCTTAATTGTTTTATGGTTAAAAGCTAACGACAAAAAAAAGTAAAGTATTTGTGAAGAGAAGGTTTTTGAGTTGATTGCGAAGTTGAAATTAACTTGAACTTCTATCAATTAATTAGGAACCAAGCAATTGACATTCCAGAAATTCTTTTTACTTAAAAACAAAACTTTTAGTTAATTAACATAATACTCTTTGGTTGAATTTTTACAAGTGTAGTTTCTCTTTTCATTAGGAAAATGCCAATGCCTGTTTCTGAATTGTTTTTGTTTTCTTACTTCTTAAGGGGGACCAGACCCCCAAAAATTTTCAAAAATGACATTTCAGTGTTTTTAATGTTTCTTAAACTTTGCAATCTTAGCTTTACAGCGATATCTTAAAATAAAAGTTTCAAGTGCTAGAAGTATTTTTAATATATATATTTTTTAAAAAATTTTAGGTAAAATTTCCTTATGTTTCATAAGTAAGAAACCACTGTTGTTTACTTTAACCGCTTATATCTCAAAACTTACTTTTTCAATGTGCGTGTACCTTTTTCTCAGAACCTATTATAAGTATCAACCTGAAATTTTTTATACGTATTTAAGAAGTTGGTTTTCTAAAAATCGCTGGAGGGATTTGAGTATAACTCTTACTTTTTTTCTTTTTAATATTATTGATGTTTTTTCAGGTCAAAAATATGTAGTTTCACTTAAAAATTTATAATTTAAAAACTAAACAAAATTTTTCAAATGCCTCCAGTAAAGTATAGTTGAACATCCATTTAATAACTAGTAAAACTTTTATTTAAAAGTATCAAATAGATTCTGAGAAAAAGGTACATAAAAAAAGGTCATTTTAACATGGGCTTCAATGGAGGGCTCCGGTCCCCCTTAAAAACGAAAAACAGCAATTCATTGTAAACCTAATTTGTGTTCTGAAATACAAACCATTCTAAAAATTTAAAAGTACCGTGATTTTAGTTCAATGTATGTCCTCATATTGAAAAATTTTCTGATATTCCGAATAATTGTTTTGGTTTATCATTAATTATTATCAATGATTTTTCACTCGCATCATCATTGTTTCATCAGCCGTTTTTATTTCATATCAATATTTTTTCACTTTCACAATTACATTTTTAATTCAAGTAAAATATTTTCGCCAAAATTTATATTTGTATGCCAGGATTAAAAAGCTTTGATTAAAAAGCTAAAAAATATTTTTATCAATTAGTCATTTGCATAATTATTATTTTTTTATTTGCTTAACAAGATTTTACCTGCAAATTCAGAGGTTATTTATAGAAAACCGAAATTTATGAACTACATTTTCAAACCATGTAAATTTTATTAGATTGACAAATACTTTTACTGACGTTAAAAGTTATTTTCAATATTCGTATTAAATGCTTATTTCATCTAAAATAAAAAAAGCGAGATGAAAAAAAAATTAAAACTTATACAAAGCCAAAAAAAGGAGAAATCTTTAAAAATCTATAATTTTAGAGATCTTTTAACAAAAAAAATCGTTTTTCCTGCTCTTTATATATTACTTTAAGTACCTTTCAAAATTTTATTGACAACAAAATGTGTTTTATTCCTTTAAATAAAAAAAATTTACTTGAACATTTTCTAAAAGATTATCATTCGAAATCCTTCCAAACTCTCATAGAACATCCACAAAACATACAAAAAGCAAGAAACTCCCATTCAAAAAAATTATCACGTCTTCGTATTCCATTCCCATCAAAAAGCATACGGAGAACTTTCCCCAAAAAACTTTACGAAGATAAAACTCTTCAGACTGTTTATTTCTAGAATCAGTCACGCAATCCTAAAACTCCATTCTTTTATGAAAAAAAAGAATCGCTAAATGTAAAAAAGGCTTAAGTCCATTGAGGAATTTCCTCTTACGCATATTCCATTTACATTTCAGTGAAAGAAAAAGGGTGTAAGGAAATCGACCTGTGGACGTGACCCCGTTTTGCATTTAGAAATTGAAGTAAAAGATCGATCTTCTCTGTATTTATTTCAACCTTAAACTTCAGCTCCGTTAATGAGTTTTCTCACGTGATGGTCCAACACAATGAGGCAAGGAAGAACTTTTTTGAGGTTTATTTAGAATAACTGTTACTTTAGTGTTGATATTTTTTAAAAGCATGTTTTTTTTTTTCAAAATAGATTGTTTTTGGAAATCAAAAGTTGTAGCGATAAATGTTTTAAGAAATTTTAATTTTTAAGAGCACTAAATATATTGCCGTTCTGGTATTTCATTACATACTTCGAATAAAATTTTATAGTTCAAATATATAAACTGAAAAACAGGCATAAATATTTTTTTTAAAAACTTTTTTGTAGACTCATTACGGTGAATAAATCAGCCGTATTTTAAAAATTAACCTAGAGAACTTAATGTCAATTGGAGCAATTACGATACTAATATATTGTAATCAGTCTATATAAAAATCCTCGAGCATAGAAAAAATTTTAAAAACATAATTTTTGCCTACTTCCGTTTTTTTTAATTCAAACGAATTAGAATTATTATAGAAAAAAATATGTTTACAGAATAAATTCTTTTATTTTCTTTAAACAGGTTTATTTTCTTTAAAAATATGTGATTAAGTAAAAGAGAGAGGCGTCAAAAGTGGATACCTACCAGTTCAGAAAATCTGAAACTTCTGAATAGCACTAACAAATTTTTTTTAAATAGCACAATTTATCTTAACTTAAAAAAATATATTAACTATGTATAGTAAATATTAACTTTTTGTAGAGTTTTACCTAAGGTAGATTTTAAAAAAGTTATTATAAGGTAGATTTTTTTTTAAATACCTGTCAACGCATTATTTTACAATTTCAGCATATTATCACCAGGTATAAAAATAGAAATATATGTAACAGATAAAGCATGACAAATTCGAGTTGAAAATATTATCTGCTTATTTAATTATTAATTTTTAAAAAAGACTAAGTGAAGCAATATTTTTCCAGATATTTGAAAAATTTGATTTTTTTATTAATATCGACAACTTGGATCTATATTTTTAGCCTACTTTTCTTTTTTTAATTCGAAAGAATTAAAAAAATGAAAAAGTAGGTATTGACATGCGGTCGATGTCCGTCTGTCCGTCTGTCTGTCCGTCCGTACCCCCCTTCCAAAATCGGTTCTAATCATCGGATCTTAAAAATTCTTTTTTTGTTAGAAAGCTATAACCTCAGATACCCAACTTTCATACTTTTTGTCCGTCTGTCTGTACGTCCGGACGGACATAAATCTACTATCTGTCGGCGAATTTCCCATTGAATTAGCATTGAAATTCAATTTTGAGTCATTTAAATCACTGTAGGTATTGAAATGCGGTTGATGTCCAACTGTCTGTCTGTCCATCTGTCTGTCTGTTCGTATGTCTGTCCGTCTGTCTGTCCGCCTGTCTGTCCGTTTGTCTGTCCGTTTGTCTGTCTGTCTGTACCTCCCTTCCAAAATCGGTTCTAATCATCGGATCTTAAAAATTCTTTTTTTGTTAGAAAGCTATGACCTCAGATACCCAACTTTCATACTTTTTGTCCGTCTGTCTATCTGTACGTCCGGACGGACATAAATCTACTATCTGTCGGCGAATTTCCCATTGAATTAGCATTGAAATTCAATTTTGAGTCATTTAAATCACTGTTGCCAAATCAACAATGGCATGAGAAACTTTATTTATTTAAACATATTTGAAGCAAAATAATATGTTCATGAATCAGTTTGGAATGACGTCATAAAATGTAGCACAATTTGATTCTTTGATTATTCATTAATTATCTAACAAGAAAGCGGCAAGGCATACTTTTGCATGCAATTATGCTAAGTTTTAATTTACATTTCTTATTTTTTAATGCAGTTTGGAGTTTCATTACTTTTGTTATTAATAAATATTTAATTATTCCTCGAACTACAAATAAATCGCGAGCAGACGATAAATAATGTTTAATTGATTTGCGAAATAATAATAAGGAAAATAGTTGATTTTGGCTTTTAGAAGTTTAAATTATTAGCTGGATGCTGTGTTTCGATTTTTTTTTCTAATATGTATAAATCTAGTGTAGAAACGGCTGTTGATGATATTTACTGTTAGAAACCTAGTTTTTTCCCGATTAGAACTTCAGTAAGTATTTAAGTAACAGGAAAGTAGGCTATTTTAGTTCTTTATGAACTTCTTGTTCACTTTAATTTGAAGCATATTAATCATATCTGAATGCCAGCTAATTGCCACAATATGTTCTATCTTATTTGTTTCTGTTCGATTCGGACTATATATGTTTTTGTTCGCCTGTACGTTATTTTTTCCCCTTGGCATGCCATAGTATGGGTATGGGTAGGGTACATATATATTCCGGCTTGTGTGCTTGATCAGGGACCCGCTTATAAGCCTTCGTCAAGTAAGACAGACACAGAAAGAATTTTTACAGTCAGATAGACAGGAAAGTACACCCAGGCCGAAGGCGGGAATCGAACCCGCACCCGTTACAGCGCGCAGACTGCTACAGCCCGTTACAGCGCGCAGCTTAATGGTCCAAACCACTCGGCCATCCGGGCCCCATGCCATAGTATTTTTATATTGTTTATTTGTCATTTTTTCGTGTTTGTAATTATAAAGACTATTATTATTAAAACTAATGGGTCTATGGGACTGACCACTCCTTTTAACGTACATCGAAATAACACGTTGAGAAAGAACAATCTGATGCTATTTTTAATATTTTTAAAATAAGGTGCACGCGCCTTCGGGCTAACTCGTAGTCACAACTCCTGGAGAAAATGTTATGGTGGAAACGTCAAGGAATTCAATTCTGGCGTTGTTTTGTTTCGCCATACTGCTGAACCTTTTTGCGAAATGTTAGAGAAAGTTTTTTTTTTTTTAAGGACAGTACAATGACCCGATCTTGTGGAAAATTAAACCGGTTGCTAGTCTTCGGAACGAAATGGTATGTCAATTGTGCGACGCGATCCGTCTCCATCTTACGAAGTACTGTTTCTATAGTAGTAGTTATAATCTTAACGACAATGGAATATTTTAACTACGTACCTTTTTTTTTGTAAACCATTTGTACCCGTGACTTCTTTCTTCTGATAGTTAGTTCAGCAAGGATCTTTAACTACTTAACAAGCAAGGAACTTCTTAACTAATTTTGTACAACTTTTACACTTGGATTCTTTCTTATAGAAGTTGCTACAGTAAGGCTATTCAACTTTGAACGACCCTGAAATTTTAACCATATACTTTTTTGTCAAACGTTTGTACACATGACTTCTTTTTCTTATAGATTTTAAAGTAGGAATACTATCTACTTAATGACCATAAAACTTCTGAACTATTTAACTGATTTTTTACTAGCTGGTACAAGTGAATTCTTTCTTATAGAAGCTTCTACAGTACACTGTTAAAAATGTTGTGCTTGGTTTCACCATGATATTGGTTCCTAGTAGCTGCAACGGCTGTGTGGTGAAATGTTTCACCTTTTTCTCGGTGTTTGGTTGAACCATTTTTCTGGATTTGGAAACAAAAACCTGAGAAACGGTTCAACCGAATACCAAAAATATGGTTTAACGTTTCACCACACAGCCGTTGCAGCTACTTTTGGGGAAACAAAGTGCCTAATTTTGACAGTGTAAGGCTATTCAACTTTTTAACGACTATGAAATATTTTAACTACATACCCATATTTTTTCGACAACTTGTACACGTGACTTCTTTATAATAGTTGTCAATAGTTGTAGAATGTAGTAAGGTAAGGTAAGGTTTGTAATAAGGTAGTTAGAATCTTATACCTTTCTATAGTTTCTACAATAATGATAGTTAGTTTTTAGACGACCGTAAAATATTTTAACTTCATAAAATATATTTTGCAATTGCTTGTACACATGACTTCTTTCTTAAAATATTTGATGCAAAAAGGATAGTTAGAATTTTAACGACCAAAACATTTCAACTTCATAACTACATTTAGTTAACCCAATTAAAAAAAAATTACAGAAAATTCACATTTTATGTCATATTACTGCCTTTTTAATTTTAGTAAGCAATAATACTCCCAAAAAGTGATTACTGTTTAAGAAAATTCAATATAAATAGAAATTCACTATAAATGTTTTACCAACTTTGATGAAAAACGAAATTGTAATGAAATAAATCCCCATGAAAAAGAAGTATATTTTTATGAGCATTTAGTTTTGTACTAACTGTGCAATGAAACCAAACTTTGGATTGTTGATCATTAAAAAAAACATCTCTTTAAATATGCTTACATTTCACGTTTGACGATAAATTAGTTGCAAAACCGTAAACGTTGACATTATCTACAGGTGCGGGAAATTTAATGGACTTGCACATTTTTTACATATAATAATAAACAACATATCAAAAAGCTAAGCAATAAAAAAATACAACTATCAAATATTCCTGGTTTGTCTTATTTTAAAAATAATGACTCTTAAATTTAAACATTATAATAATGCCATTATATAAGTGCCTAGTAAACTCTTAAGTATCAAGTTAAAATAACAATAATTGAAAAGTTACTTACATACACAATTATACATATTTTATACTCTATACCGTATTCTATATTGTATTCATTCTATATAGTATATAATATTTCTCCATAGTATTTCACATTTGCTTCCGTTCAATCTAATATCATTTAACACAATTTAGATAATTAGCCTACAACGTTAATGACTTCATATTATATTCATTAAAAAAATATATCCAAATATGCATGTAAATATACACTTAGTATAAATAGCACATAGAATATTAATTTACAATTTATCCAAAGTAATTAGTAATAGTATATATTTTTATTATTCTAGGAAACTGAAAGAGAATCACAGATAAGAAGGAAGAAGAAGGAAAGAACCAGAAAAATTTCAAAAAATATTTTTTATAAAAATGAAAGTTAAAAGGTTTTTTTAAACTACTTCGATAAAAATATGTTGAAGATAGTAAAAAAAAATATGATATGTATATATTTGACACACGTTCTGTTAAAAAAAAATTTAATAAAAAAAATTTTGCCGATAAATTTTAATTTTTTATGGGGTAACTAGAAGCTGAGAAAATTTTTTTACTTTTAGGTTAATTATTTTAAATACATAATTTTTTTAAGTTTATATTTTATTTATATTTAACTTTTAATTGCATAGCAATAGTGTGTTAGAAAAAAACAAAAAAGTATAATCAAAAAACGAATTATATTACAATCGTGTACCTTAAAAATTTCTTTGTAAAAATGATAGTAAATCTTATTTTTTAAAGTTTTTTACTATATACGTTACATTTTAATTAATTAGGTAAATAATTAAGGAACTCATTTTCAAATTTATCTTCATTACATACAGAAAAAATAAATAAAAAATAATATTACCGTAAATTATTAAATACAAGTGCTAGCAGATATGAATCTTATCAAAACTTATTCTACTTCCGTAAAACATCATCCTTCAGTTCAATTTCTTCCATCCCTATAACTATATTTTTCATTGAATTATAAATCAAAAGGATTAAATATTCAAATCCCTATAAAAATGTTGTCATTACTACCGAAATTCTAGATAAAAAGCCATAACCCATAAAAATATTCGAGTGCATTAAACTTATTACAACGAATCGTAGGCAGAAAAGTGGCGTAGTTATGTATATTTGAGGAGAATCGTAGGAGAATTTTGGTGTTTTCATTGCTCTTTTATCTATCGTCAATTCGAATAATCTTGGCTCAAATATTACTGATTATAACTCAGCACAAAAATTACTAATTTTCGGTGTTTTGTTTTAATAAGTGCATGTTCGGCTTTTAATTTTAAGCTTTTAATTAATTTTTTTAAAAATTAGTAGCGAGGTGTTATGCTTGGACTAAGGTTGCTTTCAGTATATAAAAAAGTCAATTATATTGTCGTAGACCTACTTTTCCTTCCGGTTCCGGACATAATCCGACAGCCGAATTCCGACACGCCAGAATGCCGATAGCCGAAATCCCGACAGGACATAAACCCGACAGGGAAATAATGCCGACAAGGAACAAATTCCGTCGGGAACGAAGTCCCCGACGAATCAATAAATTAATACCCTTGTGCTTAAATAAGGGCAATTTAAATACTAATTTTTGCATTCGCATTTTTACATTTTTTTCTGTCGGGCTTATGGCCTGTCGGGTGGCGGCTGTCCTAGATGCATTTTTTCATTAAATTTAAGATTTCTACCAATCGGCAGAACTTAATATTATTCATTTTTAGTAATTATAACTCGTCATGTATTTAGCAGTTACGCCCCTTTTCTGCTCACAATTCGATATATACCCGCGGAAACGCCTACCTGCATTCGGTGTTGGCAAATGTCAATCCATCATGTATAACAACAAGACATTCGTATCCAGTAATGTGTTTATTGAGAAGGGTAGTGATATAATGAAGTAACAAAAGCTTTTTTGTTGATCTGTTCCTAATAAAAGAATAGTTCGGAACGTTGTTGTAATTAGTTTCTTTTTAATTTATTAAAATACATTAAATAAACTTGATGGAACTTAAACATTTTATTTTAGTTAGCAATTTTAGTTTCTTGCAGTCAAATGGGCAGTTGTGGGTCTTAGGAGCATCTTTAGATTCAAGCTTTTCTCCTTAAAACTCCTCATTAAATGCACTTATTCAAAACAAATAGGCTATTTTGATTCGGAGTGGAAACACTGTCTTTACTTATTCATTTAAGAAAAAAGCAAAAAGAAGTCTTATGGTTTTATGCTTTGGGCACCCTTCCTTTTTTAGCTTTAGAAAAAAATAAAACAATGCCTTGTATCGAAAAAATTATTAACAATTGAAGCTAACATCGTTCATTCATTCACTCACTTTGGCACATGTCTTTTATAGACATCTTGTCAAAGATATGGCAGAACCTAGGAGAAGTCTAGAAATTTTTTTTTTAACAATTCAAAGAAAACGTACAAAACCTTTTATAGCTGTTCCCTTACAAAAAATGCCTACAATACCTTCCTCCCACAAGTAATAGTGGAAGGGACGTTCTATTGTAGACTATCCATCCTCGTCCATCTTACAAAGAAGGAAGTCCGGTCAGTCGATTTCTTTTTCCTCGAGCTCTTACTGGAATTGAAAAGTTATCTCTGTCAGGTAGTCAAGTATCGAAGACATTTCTGCGAGATTGAAATGTGAGAAATGTTTTATCGTTTTTTGGAATATCTGGTGTGTTTTTTATTATTTATTTATTTTTATGGTAGAAATCTTAGTGATAGACTACATATGCCTCTAAATTATAAATTAGTAATGGGACTGGGATTATTTTGTAAGTAAAGAATGATCCAATTCAATATTCAAATACGATTAGGCAATTGCAATTTTCATAGTTATTTTACAAATTTATATATTTTTGAGATATCACAATTCAAGATAGCTTTCAGTGCCCTCAAGAAACGAAACTCTACGAGGACATACACTAATATTAATCTCTGAGGCATTGAAAAGAGTTAACGTCAAACCGTTAACAAAGCATTCACTGATTCAGTACTTTGATAGCACCCTACGTGAAAGTAAAAACTAAAACATTATGTATATCTTAAAAATGTAATATGAAGCATTCAAATTAAATTTATTACATATTTAGATTTTTTATTGCACATATTATAATAAGAAGACTCTTATGCATAAAAATTATAAATATATATTCGTATTAAGGCTTCTGGAGCCGATCATAGAAATATTTTTAACTCTTATGTGTATTTAATTGTTTAAAATTAGTAAGGTTCTAAAAGTTTGTTATAATACTGTGAACTACGAAATAAACTACCGTCTATCAATGTTTTTATCTTTTAAATGTTCATTAGTGGTAACAAAGGTTGTGTCTGATATTGTTCTCCTCATCTGTCTATGGCTCAAAATTAAAAGACACAGTTTCAAGAACTTTGCATCATAATAGTAAATAAACAAGTAGGTTTATAACAGAATCTGTCACTCAGCCTGCTTCCACACAACATTTGTGTTCAACAGGGAAAAAGGCAACAAACACAGTATTAATTCAATATCAAACATTTACCCTCTAAATTTGGCTAGTTCATTTATTTTCTTTCGAAAATTCAATAATTTTTTCTTATCGTTTGCTAAATTAATTTATATTTCAAAAGAATAAATAGTATGTAATATTCCTCGCTTTTAAATAGAAGCAAAACATTTTATATCACCATACAATCAAAGAATCTCTTTGTGAAATATAATTGACGTCATTTCAAACTGATTTATGTCGTAAAAATATATTTGTTTTAATATAATATTTAAAAGAAATAAGTTTCTCGGATTCTGAAACTATTTTAATGTGTTGAAGGAATTGTTCATTCTCGATTCCTTCTAGGTGAATAATATTTTAATTTGTCCTTATTTTTAACTAAAATAGCACTAATTAAGATTTCACTGTTGTGCTTCACTGTAAAATGCAATTCTGTTTTCCGAATTGAATAAATTTTATTTTACTATTTTAGAAGACTTTAATGTGTAGTTTTAAGTAAAATCTTAACACCCTTATTTATTTTATTTATTCTTACGTATCTTATAATAAAGACTAGGTAAATCAAAGGGTTGACTTGAATCCAAATGCTACCTTGTCTATATTAACTACTATTTGTTTACAAATAACTCTCATTTATTCTTCCCATATTTTAATAGCATAAATAGGTTTCTTTTAGATACTATCAACAAAATAATTATTAACATTAATTAAATATTTAATGATAAATTTATGAATTTTATTATTAAAAAGTAACTTTCGTTAATTGTGTAAAATATAAACACAATAGTCTAACTGATGTTAGATGTCTAGTACCTGTCGGATGCCATAATAAGGCTTTCGAAAAAATTACGCATGAGAACTTTTTTGGTTTTAAAGGCATTGCTGAAAACGGAAAGAGATACAGTCTTCAAATTTCAAATTTGGCACAAGTGTTCCCAGTACCAGAGTATTTTTTAACATAGAGGCTGCTCTGCTCGACATTAGTGTCACCCAGTGAAAAAAATGTATCTTAGTAATGGTTAAGTCACTGGACGACAATAAATAAAACCGTAATTTCTCAAAAATCTTTTCCGTTATATTATAAATAGTATTTTGAAGAAAAAAAACATTTGAAATAGAAAATTTACCAATTGTTGTTTATCAGGTATTGCTTATTTATTACAACCCTGTTTGACGTAAGACTAAGTATCCAAATCAATATTTTTATTTTTAAAAAATTGTTTGTGTGTATAATTCTTCTTAAATTCTATGCATTTTTCTTTTATATAAAAAGTTTTAATTGTTGATGCAAAATAAAAATCAAATATTTTTTTCTACATTTTAGTAAGATTTATTACTCCACTAGCAAATTTATACCCGTTCTTCGCACGGAATAAAAAAATATCAAATAGATTCCAAATATGTGTACCATATAACCTGTTATAGGATCATAAACTTATTATTGTTTCCGTTCGTTATAAATTATAAAATCCCGTTTCATTGCCTTAAAATTCCAAAATGAAAAATACGCTGTAAAATGCACTCATAAATGCCATCAAATTCCCTCATAAATGCATAAAACCTTTTTGCTCATTTGGCGCGTTTTGGGAAATAATTTGGCGAGAAAATAGATATAGCTACCCACATCCATTATACAGCTCAAACACAATGACCTTCGAACAACCGACCAGCTTATAAATTATTCATAAAAGAAATTGCCTATTTGGCGAATTTTAGTTAATAATTTGGCGAGTTTGGCAACGTATTTGGCGAAAAAATAAAGACATAACACACTAATAGCTCTGGTGCGATGGCCTTTATTAACCATCCTAGTTCAGTAATAGCTTAACTATACATTTATTGCTTAAATATGCATACATGCAGTCAACAGAAAAATCAATGAAAAAATCATCAAATAAACCCACAATAAAATCCGGGAATGAAGACTGGCGGAATTACGTCACTTGAAACGTGTCAATTATTTTTCAAATAATAAATTTAGTTTCTGAAAGTAATGGCAAAAGAATAAAATAAATATTTTGAATTTTAAATGTTTTCGTTAAAAGTTTTATTTAATTTTTTCAGCCGATGGCATCAGGAAAGAGAAAAAATTATCGGATTTGAGCGAAAGTGGTGTATTTTTTTCAGAAAATTCGAATTTTCTCTAAAAATGGAACAAATATGAAAAAACTAAGCCTCAGGTGCACACGTTAGTATTAAAGGGAATCTATCTTTAAAATTTCGAATTCCTGTGGGCAGTATAAGTAGGTCTTTTACGATCCGATAACAGACACACAGACAGACAGACTCTTTCTTTTATTATTATATAGATTACCTTCGAAATTTTTATTCCACAAAATATACTGCTTATATGCTTACTATTCTTAATGGGAAAACCTATTTTAACAATTGAACGTGTTGAACATATTCCAGGTAAAGAAGAAATAATATAAGTGGCTTTGATAATATATTTTTGTGTGAAGTTTAAAGATAGCTTTAAACAAACTAACTTTTTTTAAAATAAAAAACCAATATTATTTAGCTTGTAGTTCGAAGTGTTTGATATATTTATTCTGATAAGTACAAGAATGTATATCTAAAATTATAACTAGAGTATATTTTTTTAAATCTTCAAAAACTCACTTTTCCTGAAAATATTTTGTTTCTCCTATTTCGTCAAACTCGTGGGATGGACCCAGCTAAAAAAATCCGCAAAAAACCTGCATGGAAAATGCAGAAATGCAGGTTTTTTGAAGAGAAATGAAGGTTTTATGAAGGGAAATGTTTTCAGCATTTAACCTGCAGTATTTATATGGGTACGGTGCTGAAAAATTCAGCAAATAAATTTCAGCAGGAAAACTGCATGTTTTGTATGAGAGATAAAGCTTTTATGCAGGAAAATGTTTTCATTATAAAACCTGCAGTACTTTTACAGGAATTATGATGAAAAATTCAGCAACTAAATTTCAACACAAAAACTGCTTCTTTCGGACGAGAGATAAAGATTTAATGCAGGGAAATGTTTTCAGCATTAAACTTGCAGTACTTTTAAGGGTATTGTGATCAAAAATTCAGCAACTAAATTTCAGCAAAAAAACAATGCTTTTGAAGAGAGATGAAGGTTTTATGCAGGGAAAAGGTTTTTTTAAAGGTATAATTGTACTGAGAAATTCAGCAACTGAGTTTCAGCTGGAGAACTGCATGTTTGTAAAACTTTTTTAAGGTGATTTTTTTTTATTCTTAAAGAAAACTGCCATTTTTCTGAAGGATTCATCCTAAAAGAACAAAGAATTAGCCGTTTCAGTTCTACATGAAAACAGCAATTTCTCTTAAAATTTTATGCTGAAAAATACCTTTATTTAACCTTATACTTTTTATTACCTTTCTTTAGAGTTTATTTTTTTAACCTATATTTTAAAGTACACTTAAAATACTGTTTTATCTTTAAACTCACATTTCAATAGCACTTAATGTGCAATTTTATGCAAAAAAATTATCTAAACTTTCTGAGAAAATAAGGACAATATTTCAAGCAAAGTATTTTGTCTAAAAAACTTTCTGCAGAGAATTAATACAACATGTGCATAATTCTTTATAGCATAGAGTTACACATAAAGCCTGCAGGGGCCAAAATCGTTTTCTGCAACAATGTCGACAAGTGGGTTGCTGCGCAAGGGAAATTACAAACCAATAACTTCCATGGTGCAATACCAGTGTAAACTTTTATTTGACGACTCTAATGAAGCGTCATTGAAAATAAGTATCAAATGGGTTGACCAGTTGTAAGTTTATTTGAAGTTATTTTTATAAAATAATGTGTGCGTTAACCCCAAAAATACTGTAAATTTTTTTGTAGTGAATCTTTATCTTCAAATTGCTCTTTATTTTTGAAATTAGTTTTGATATTTTACACTTGTAGTAATTGTATCCCAGCTAAAAAATTTTGGAATTTTTCGCGGAAAAACATTTAATTTTTAATGTAAACATCTGCAGTTTATTAGCAAATTAGCTTAATATGTTCAAATCGCAGATCTAGATTTTGTTAATCTGTAAGTTCTAAAAATTCAGAAACGATATCAAAGCTATAATTGGCGATTCAAATTCTTTTTTACAATTTCCATGGACGTTTTTGATTTGATTTTGCAAAAAAGAAGAAAATAATGCCACCTATATAAAGAGACAGTAAAATTTAAACGAAAAAAAGCAGATTTAAAAATTATTTGCTTAATATTTCAGTTTCCTCAATAGCTTTGCTCTCACCTTTTTATAGAAAATTTAAAAATAAATTAATCTGAAAGGAATTCTTAAGATATATTTTTTTCTAACTCACAAAATTTGCATCCAATTTATTTATTACCGCCTTAGAACAACTAATTAAATCTAATTTAAATATTTTTAAATAAAAATCATAGACAAATTGTACGCAAAATCATGAATCAAATTTATTGACTATAATCGAATCCATGGAGTGTGTAATTTTGTATGTTCTAATTATAAGATATACCATTCCTAATTTTAAAACGCGCTCCAATTTGCAAGCTCCAATAGCGCAGTTGGTAGCGCGCTGAACAGCTACACAAATACCCCCAGATCAAATCCGTTCTCCTTCCTTCCTACTTGGGTATAAATACAACTCAACTTCAAAATCTTTACTTATCCTGCAGTCTTTAAAATGTTTTTCCAATGAAGGAAATATTAAGGTTTTTTGATGAAGGGAAAATGGAGGCTTTTGATGAAGGAAAAGTGAAGGAACTTGGTACCTAAAACTTCACTTATCCTGCAGTTTTTATAAAGGTTTTTTAATGAAGGAAATATAAAGGTTTTTTGGTGAAGGAAAAATGGAGGTATTTGGAACCTAAAACCTTCACTTATCCTGCAAGTTTTCGAATGAAGGGAAAATAAAGGTTTTTTGATGAAGGTTTTTGGTTCCAAATACCTGCAGTTTTCCTGCAGCTTTCCTTCAATTTTTTTTCAAGGTTTTTTGCTGCTTTTCTTAGCTGGGGACTTACTTCCCTGTATTTAGCTTCACCGCTATACTTCACTTCGCTCAATGGCGCCATGTTAATGTGAACACTGTTGTTTACAAGTGAACTACAGTATCTATACGCCATAGATATCATAATTAAAGTATTAGATTGGCAGATCACGTGGCCTCCAATGTTAACGACGGAACGCGCATAGACGCCAAATAAGGGGGGGAAATGGCCAGTGTTGCTGCCACTTTAAGGAGAAAAATACTACGAAAAAATACCCATTTAATTCCAAAATTATAAAAAAATATCGTAAAAATACTAGCTGCATTTTGGAATCTTTTAAGTGACTTTAAATCCTTTTCTAGTATTTTTTTGTAATTTTAATCTTTCCCCCTTATTTGGCCTCCATGCGCGTCCCGTCGTTAGCATTAAAGGTCACGTGATCTGCCAATCTAATACTTTAACTATGATATCTATGATCTACGCCAATGAATTAGGCCATTTTTACCTGAAAAAAAAAATCTATGTTTCAGTATACTTTCTTATAGGTTGTAGTTATAAAGGCTTACAACAATAACCAAAGTCAATGTTTTAGTTACTCGTAGTTTACGTACCCATGACAGAAGAATAATTTTAATTTTAATTTTAATTTTAATTTTAATTTTAATTTTAATTTTAATTTTAATTTTAATTTTAATTTTAATTTTAATTTTAATTTTAATTTTAATTTTAATTTTAATTTTAATTTTAATTTTAATTTTAATTTTAATTTTAATTTTAATTTTAATTTTAATTTTAATTTTAATTTTAATTTTAATTTTAATTTTAATTTTAATTTTAATTTTAATTTTAATTTTAATTTTAATTTTGTATTAAACTGTAAGGTAACATAAAAATCTGCTAAAAAATCAAAATCATCGTAAGTTAGCATTGATATCCAATTAATTTACTTCATTGGACGCCTTAAGTATAAAAGGATTAATAATGAAAACCGGGAGAGAGAAAGAAAAACCTAATCACAAACTATAATTAAGTTTTTTTAAAGCTAATCGCAAGTTTCTATATAAATTGTACACACACCATTCATTCGTATATTCAAAAGCAGATGAAGTCGCAAAAGCTGTCTACGACAGCTTCGGACCTATCTAATATTTGCAACTATCATGGACACGAGAACAACATTCGTATATTCGTACATAACAGTTTGAATTTCATCAACGCACTGATAAAAATATCATAAAAAGGCATTTGTGTACCAACAACAAATGATTCAATGCTGTACTGACTAACACCACAGGTCAAACAACCTTAATTAGTCGTCGAAACCAAAATGGCGTAATTTTGCCCTCCTTCAAACTATAATAAAAGATTCTCCTGTGAATGAAAGACGCTTGAAGACAAAGGTTTTCGCGATAGCTAAAACGAACAATAAATACCTTTCCTAACAACTCCTTTTACAATGACAATTCAGTATAAAAGCGTAGAGAAAGTTTTGGCCGTTTAAAACAATGCGGATTTAGAACCTTTTCTGATTTGAAGATCTTATTTTTGTTGGTGTTTTGTTTGGAATTTGCATTGATGTCCTCGTGGATGGCTTTATTCTCTTTTGAATTGTGCGAAACAGTCGTAAGGTTTAAAAATTTAGGTATTATTATTATTATTAGTCCAATTCAAGAGTGTCTTTTATAAAGGAGGATGATTTGAAGTAAGTGTTTTGGCTATTATTTTCTATAACTGTGGTGTTAAATGAGTCGGGGTCCAATTAAAATGTGTGATTATTTTAAAACACTTTGAAGAAAAATATCATTAAAAATTAATGAAAATATAACATTGTTAAGATATTATTATTAATTTTAAATATATATCATTATTAATCATCAAAACTCTTTGAATTTAAATGAATAAATACTTTTTCCGTATCTTGTTTTTTCAACAACACCAGTAGCTTTAAAGTTCGTTGAAATATCACTCATTAAGATCTTGCAGTCCAGTCTTTTTAAATAACTCTTCCTTAAAAAAAATTCAATGTTGTCTAGAAAAAAAATTGCATTTTGAATAGGAAAATAAAATTTAGTAATTAAATTAACTTAACACTGCTCGTATATCTCTGAAACCAAAAACTCTTTATGTTAAGGAGACGCGGTACCGGTTGCCCAGAAAATAATTAAACATGCTCGAATGCTATGAGCTAAGGATATTTCAAAAAAAGAAGGAATCCTCTGGAATGGTGGAGGTTTATTGAAAATGATATAGTGGTTTATTAAAATGGTTTTGGAAATTTTATGTTGATTTTTTAAATTTTTATTTTTTTCAGTTTGTGAATGGTTAAAACCCTAAGGCTTTTAGGTAAATTAATGTAGAGCTCCAATTTTTTTTCCTGTGTTAAAACATATAAGTTTAACAAAAGTTGGTATGGGATAAGGTCTAATGTGAATAGATTTTTTTTTTAAATGATGAAGTTGAAAATTTACAACAAAAAAAATCTTATTTTTTGGCCGTTTTTATACATAAAGCTACATAACTGTTTTTGTTTAACTGATAGGTCAATATCCATACCAACTTTCATTAATAGATGTTGTAGGAACATTTTGAAAAAAAATCCATTAAAAAATTCTTTAAATTGTAGGAGGAGTAGCATTTTGAAAAAAACGTAAAATTTTTTAATTTTTTAAAAAAACTTACGTTTCAATATTTATCATTTTTTTCGTATATGTTTATTGAATGTTAGTTCTTTGTAAAAATAGTTTAATTTGAATGCTAGCGATAAAAGTAATGGGTTTAATTTTTTGGGTACCGCGCCCCCTTAATTTTCATTTTACAATAAAACATGAAACTTAAACTGCCCAGTAATCTAATATTATGCTAGATTGCATGTACATCTGCCATGTGCAAATAAACTGCAGTATCCGTAACAATGAATTGGACCACTTGGGTCCTAAAATAATTAGTCTTTAAAACTGCTTTCTTTTAGGTTAGAATTATTGAGTATATTTACAACAATAGTCCAAAGTCTTTAGTCAAGATACTGCAGTTTACTGATGTTAGAAATGTCATATATATATGGATAGTTAATCGGTTTGAAGTTCATTTCCCTTGTACCATTGTCATTATTTCAATACCAAATTGAAGCAATCATAGTGCAATTTCCTCCCATACTATTTTGAAATTTTAACACAGTGCCTCAAAAACGCCAAAAGTGTGATTTTTTTAGTTGCTAAAATTAAAGTTTGGAATCTTATTAATAAGTCTACCAAGTTTCAAAAGTGTAGCTATATTTAAAAAAAAAGTTATTCCGCTTTTTATGCGGAAAGGTAGGATAAGAATGCGAAAACGAAAGAAAACTTTAAACGTGTTTTTCTCGGTGTTCATTTTTCCTTGATGACAAGGTTTTCAAAACGCTAAGGCTTTTTTAATTATTTAGAAAAGTCTAAGGAATTTTGTATGCAGTTTGTCAAATATGTTGACATTAAGAATTGGTATCAAAATTGTTTTCAAAAGTAATACTTTTTTTACAAAAAAAATACGAAGTCGAAAAAAAATACAAAGTCGAAATTTTCCAAATATGCTAAAAAAATTGGGACTTTCTAGATAAATATTTTTTATGAAACAACTACTGAAGATAAATCAAATTTGGATACCAGATCTTATGTAAAACAGTTTAAAGTACATGAGGAAAAACATTTGGGTTAAAATATTTGTATTTAAAAAAGCAATTGCATTTTAAAAAAGTTTCAAAAAATGAAAAATAAAATTAATAACTTAAAAATTAAAATAGTTTTTTAATTTTTTTTTCATATATTGTTTTTAAACATAGGTTGACTAATAAAACACCAATTTTATAGTGAATATGTCAAAATTAAAAAAAAAATTGAAAGTGGTACCGTGTCCCCTTAATATTTATGTCATTTAACATCGTAATCCGATCATTACTAAAAAAGATATGCCTACCGGGTAGTAGTCAGAGTCGGGTGTAAGGTATCCAATTGGGCACAATTACTACATAAATTTTTCAGTCCCTATGCTAACATTTCTCTATCAACTGAACAAACTGCAAAAAAAAACTTATACCAATGCAATAACTGCATATCACTCATGGGAAAGCTTTAAATAGCACTAAACATTTTCTTGGAAAGTACAACCCTAACCTAATCTAGCGTGAAGTGAGCATATTGAATCGCACCAACGAAATTAGCTAGCTGGCGATGGCAACGGCAACTGATTTTCAGCGAAGTGAAGAGAAGAAAAAAGAAAATGGCGGTATAATTCTAATGCACTTTCTGATTCGAATAAAGTGATAAGATTATGAGTCGCATGAAGAACCATAGAAATTGGAGCTCGTTAGCGTAACTCTGACTGCTTTAAATATCAGCCATTAAGCAAACGAGTGAAATCTGAATATATGTAGTTCGTGTTTTTCAGTGAATGCACATTAATTAAATTTAAAATAGGAATGAAAGGACACTTTCCGCGATTGTAAAAGGCATTCAAATTTGAAAAATTACAAGGGTATATCTACGATACTCAGAACCTACAATTAACAAATCCAATGTAAGATTTTTTAAAAATATTTTTGTACTTTAAAGTTTTTAATATTCTAATAAAATTTATATCGTTAAAATTTATCGCTTCGGAAGTCATTCTCTTCATATTGCTTAATAAAAAATTAAAGTAAAATTCAAAAAATTCTAAATTCTTAAAATTTTATCGTCGGAATTTCTCGTTATATGTGCAAAAAAACGACATAGCAAAATAAATTAAATTTACAATAAGCAAACTGATACCCAAAAACGACATGTCATCAACTAATTTCATTTATCAAAAACAATAATTAATTGATTATATATTTTATTTTATTTTAATTAATTTTATTTTTTATTTTATTTATTATTTTATTTTATTTTATTTTATTTTATTTTATTTTTTTATTTTATTTATTTATTTTATTTTATTTATTTTATTATTTTATTTTATTTTATTTTATTTTATTTTTTATTTTATTTATTTTATTTTATTTATTTATTTTTTTATTTTATTTTATTTTATTTTATTTTATTTTATTTTATTTTATTTTATTTTATTTTATTTTATTTTATTTTATTTATTTTATTTTATTTATTTATTACGTTTGAAGCATGATAATAATTTAATATTTGAATAACTAAATTTACATATATTTACTTTCAAGAATGTACAAAAATATGAAAATAAATTAATCTTTCAAAATTCATTTATAAAAAAATGAATAAAATGTCGAATATTGTATTGCTTGACTTTCAATATTTTGCATTTACTAAGAATTTTAAGTGAAAACTAAACAAATTTATAAGTATGAATTTTAATTAAATTGTTTATAATAATTTGAAAAATTAAAAACGAAGACTTGTTTGGATACTTCAAATGATTGAAATTTATAGTGTTTTCACCTTATTATGTTTCAAATATAATCTGTTTTGGTATTTTTAAAACACGTATGTTGTTTTTCGTCTTTTTAAAAAAAATATCGTTATTGTTTGAAGTATTCTGTAAAGGGTGTTTTAATTAAATTACCGGTACTCTGGGCATTTTTTATAGCAAAATAGTGCAAATAACATCAAGTACTCAAAAAGTGACGTCAATTTTGTACTCGCTTATTCTAAAACCAAAAACAACCCAAGATTAAAATCGAATGTATTTTAAATACTTATTTTATGGAACGAATTCGATTTAATCGAAAAAGAAAAAAATTATGCAGATTCTTCCCAAACATAAACCTAAAATACATCCCGATTCCGAGCAAAACATAAACCAATAAATGCTCTACAAATTGGATCACCCTTGCATTATGGTAGTTTTTATCATATAAACCAGCAGCATCACAGCACTCAAATATAAGTGTTCGGTGTTGCCTAGCAACGGTAATGTCGTTTGGCTTCTTTAGTATATGGGGTCACCCTCGTTCACTGCTCTATTGAGGACTTTTAGTTTGTGCCCTTTATGGCTACTATGATGGAAGTCATATCTGGCTTGCCATAAGCCATAGTGAACTAACTCATTTTTTACACAGTTATTACATAACATTAGGATTCCTAGTCATGAACTGTATCAACAAGAGTGAACTATGTTACTGTGATCCAATCACAAGCAGTTAAATAACACTGTAAACTAATCAGTGTACAATGCATTCACACATTAAAAACATACGTAAAATCTTTTATTTCTCGAATGCCAGTTTTTGGTTTATTTCCACGTGGTTTTAAAATTACTCTGGGGAAGATGAGTGTAAGTCCGAATTCTGACAGTTTTGGGCATATTTAGGTTTGGTTTGTTTGAAAGTTCCACGGTGTTTTTGCTACACAAGGGCATATTAAACCAGGGCTTACTGCTTAAAACCAATTTCAAACTTCCCATAAATTCCATGCCATAAGTTTGGTTCCAAACCATAGACTTTGATATCGAGGCTAGTATGCAGCAAAGTTTATTATAAGAGCGTCAATTCTGAAGCTATGACATAATGATAAGCAAATGGAGGAACGTGTATATTTGAAGAGTACAGAAGAAAAAGAACTTCATTGCATAGGAATCTGTCTGCATCAGGATTCTTTGGCAACAATAGCGAGTCATCGCCTAAACTGGTGTAAGGAAACCGGTTACTCACTTTGTTTTTCTCTAGCGGCAACCCTGATTCACGCCAGAGATCAGTGGACACGAGTCACACGTTTGTACAGCGAAAGAAGAACCGAAAGAAAAACCGGTTTCCTGTCGCCAATGTCCGCCAAGCACAAAAAAATACGGGAAGATTCCTACGCAATGAAGTTATTTTTCCCCTGTACTCTTCATTTGTTTTCACTTTATGAGTTTTCATTTAGAACTTAGTTAGCTAAATTCTTTTTAAAAAATATTTTTTGAAACTACTCTTTTGTTGAGAATAATATTAAATACTCATTAGTGTTTTTTGAAAATAAAATGTCAGGTTACATGTAATTACTGATTTTTGAGGATAATAGAGCATAACAATTAATTGAGTTTCTTTTTCGTTAGAAGTGGAAGTGAAGTTAATTTTATTTAAACAAAAAAAAGCATTTTACTTTTTTACAAACCGTGCTTTGGATATTTGTTTAACTGATGAATCTTTAGAATCCGAGCTCTTATACATCAAAACCATTGCTAAGAACACAGGCTATAGTCCTAACATCATTGACACTGTAACATTAAGACTTGACTTAACAATGAATAAACACTAGAATTATACGGGGGCTATTCCTTTTTGAGTTTACGTTGGGTGCCACCTCAGAAGTTGTCCTTTTCTAACCGTGGTGGATAAAAAATGGAATACATTTTTATCGCGTATATTCGGTGTAACGTTTTCTTTGAACAATTGCATATCTGTGCGAAGAGGCCAGTTGTATAATCATGCATAACATTTATTTTAAACAAAAAAAATCTTGATGTTTCTTTATATTATACAAATGTTTAACCTTTTCACAATTGCAATCTTCAATTTTCACAATTTTGTCTGCATTTGTCTCAAAACTGTACAAATTAAATGTTTAAAATATAGTTAATTTAGGTATTGAAAACATAAAAGCTTTAATATTTCTTTACTTTCTACTTGCATTACTCAAAACAATTTTGTTTTCAAAATAACTAAAGTGGGTCACTAGAGTTTCAGAACTTTGTTTTTAAGGTTAAATTGTATTTCACATTGAACTCTATAATGGACTAAAATTCACATTATTTATTATTTTGGTACTTGGTGTGTTTCCAAGGCACAGAAAACAGATATTTTGACTTAAACTCGTTTTGTCTCTATAAGTACGAAGTAGAAAAGGGAGCTAAAATATTATGAATGATCGTATAAGCTTTCGTTTTATTGTGTTTTGTACATGTGCATGCTAAATGAAGATTTATCGGAGCAGTCTGCAATAAGAAAAATATGCGGTTGAACAAAGTCGAATTGAAAAGAAGTTTTTGGCAGCTTTAAAAGTGGGTTAACCGTTCTGAGAAGATTATGTAGAATTGCAGAACATAAAATGTTGGTGGGTGAACGTCAGAAGGGAAATGGTTAAAAAGCACTTAATACTTTTTATGACTTGTAGGTGATTAATAACAATCTGTACCTCTGACTTACCAATTTCTACCTCTGACCTGACACAGATATTTTATTACTGTTATTTTCCATATTACAAAGCAGTTATTCTGTACCTATTTTTAACAAAATCTTATAAATTTATATAGATAAATCGGAAAGTCCTGACTGACTCACGTATCAATGCCCATCCAAATATAATATGTATCATATCCTTATGGGGTGATGACAAGGGGAGAGGAGAATTGATTGGTATAAAATTAAAATTTCGTAAAATACAAATCACCGTTATTAAGGATAAACAAATGCAACGGCGGGTATAGGAAGGTAGTTTACTTATACTTTTCTAAATTAGAAATTACATATATAAGAGAGAAATTTTTTAAAAATAGTGTTTCTTTGTTATTTCTTTTATAAATATTAGTTTTAAGTTTTTAAAAAATTTTATGTCTCATTGCTGTTTCATTTAAATATTATTTAAAATGGTAAATTAAAAATGTACTTAGTCTCCTTTCAATTATAAAATGGAAAAATAATTTATCATTGAGAAAGAGAAATAGTATAGGCAATAGTTTACAGGAACTATAACTGTTAAATTATTAAATACCTATATTTCTTTTTATTTTAATCAATAAAATTTCAATTAATGATAATACCTAAGTTTGTAGAATAAAATTTTATTGTATACCACAAACACACATTTTTTTTTAATTTTATTTTTAAAAATATTTATGTAATAAATATAAAAGATTTTTTCTTTCAATATTTATATTTTGCTTCAAAACAAATAAAGAGTATTTTTTTTCTTTTTAATTTTTCATCTGTACTCCTTACTTTATTTAAAAATTTCACAATATAATAGCCAAAAGCCCGAAAAAATTTGATTGCATCATATATTCCTATATTCAAATCAATAATATTATCTTTCAAGAACCCTTATTATCATATTCAATTATGTAAAATACTTGGACCAAAAGACACCATCATCCTTCAACTTCAATTTTTAATATAAATACTCAAACAAAACAGTAATGGATGAAAATGATTTATATTTTTTGATGAATGAAAGTATTTTTCCTATGATAGCATTGAGATTTGATCATTTTTATTTTCGAAAAAATTAACTTTTTTAATCAGTTTTGTTTGTAAGTTCTATTGAATATTATGTTTTCTACTGAAATCACACGAACTTGTTCCCGAGATTTCGGGGTCTATAAAGCATGAATACTTATATATGTGACGTCACATTAGAAGACTGATTTTGAGCTTCAAACAAAATATTTAATTTAATTTAATTTAATTTTAATTTATTTAATTACAACTACCGTACAGATCTAGTCCAATTACAGGTAGAGGATAAAAGCAAGACAAAGCACAAATATAAAAAACTAAAAGGGAACACTAAAAGAAAAACCAAAAATAAAAATATTAAAATACAAAAGGTCAGTAAAATCAATTAAAAAGATCCATGGTTAAAAATTGCAATCAGCTCCAGATAAGATTGCAATCAAAAGATCCATAATATATAACAGGACAACAATATATACAGTACAAAATACAGACACAAAGACAAATAAATATACCAAACACAGAAAGAGCATCAGCACACAGAAACAAACAAAAATTACACAAAAAGTGAGAAAATATCAATTTTAAAATTTGAAAAATCATCTAAAAAAATATCTATTTTGGCTGGCAGATTATTAGCAATATTTATAAATTGCAGTATCGGTTGGTTTTTAAGATAATTTTTAGTTAATAAAGGTTGCTTAAATATAATTTTATTACGAGTATTGTATGGAGGAATATTTAAATAAAATTCTTTAAGTAAAAAAGGACAATCAATTTTGTTATGAAATAAACTATGAAAAAATTTAAATATTGATACCATTCTTCTGGATTCTAATGAATTTATTTTGTTGTTTGATCTAATTGAGGAGTTCGATGGATATTGCTCATAGCTATTAGATTTAAAATGAATATATCGTAAGAATTTATTCTGTATTCTTTCAATGCTATAGATGAGTTGCTTGCAAGAAGGATTCCAAATGACACAGCAGTATTCTAATATTGGTCGAACTAAAGTATTAAAAAGACATAAAGAACAGATATATCAGAAAAATTACTGGTAGTTCTTTTTAGCATACCAAGTTTTTTTATGCGCCTTTTTTGTTATCTCCTGTATATGCAAATTAAAAGTAAAACTGGAATCATAAGAAACACCAAGATCCCTAATACTATTTTTGCGTGCGAGTTGTATATTGTTGATAGTATAATTGTGAACAAAAGTATTTAGTTTTCTTGTGAATGTAACAACAAAGCACTTATCAATATTTAAAAACAGGCTATTTTTTATACACCACGAATGCAACTTGCAAAGTTCACTTTGTAAAATTTCACAGTCAGACATAATTGAAATACAACGGTAGATTTTCAGATCATCAGCAAATAATAAACATGAATCAAATAAATCAGCTAAATCATTAACAAACAAAATGAAAAGAAGAGGTCCTAAAACGGATCCTTGGGGTACCCCAGACGTACTGACAAAACAATCTGAAAAAGCAGTTTTATATTTTACATATAGAGGCCTTTCTGTTAAATATGTGCGTAACCACATGATTAATTCTTTACTAAACCCAATATTAAATAATTGTTTGAGGATTGAGCATTTATTTTTCTTGAGCTAAAGCCCTTATCACACGGTACGAACGTCGCTCGTCGAACAACTTTTGGGACAGCAAAAACGTCAACGAGCGAATGGCTACGTCAGGCGTGACATCCCAAGTTTAACAGGGTTACGAAAAGGCTCGGCCGTGACGTCACGACTGAACTTCGTTCTGATTGGAGCAGCCGTTCGAACAGCAAAAATGAGCCGGATTTTTTCGAGTCGACTCGAAAATGCTCATCGAGCAAAAACTGCTCCAAAAACCAGTTTTTGATATGGCGTACGGACGTCGCTGAACGAACGAGCTCTCGTGTGATATGGCATTAAGTTGTTGCACGTATTGTGTGACAACACATTAGTAAACTGACAATAAGTTTTAACAAAGACAAAAACTCAAATAAGTTATGACACTCCACAAAACTCTTTTCCCGTGTCTTATTTTGTTCTGAATTGTATATAATCTATCTCGATGAAATTATTTTAAGAAAATACCTCATTTTATTTAACTATTTTCAAATGATGAACTTAGAACATTAGCTACCATCCAACTTACTCTGAAATATGGCGTCAGTACAGCGACCACACGAGCATATTTAACGTCCATTCACCCAGAAATTTTCATTTTAGTTTTGTTAATTATTAACATATAATACAAATCGAAAGTACTGTCAGTTATTTGCCTTTTTAATACTTAAAAAAATACAATTGTTAGGCACTGCCATTTTATGTTTTATTCATTTTTGCGGATGTGTTGTTGCAAAACTCCCATTCTAAAAGGTATGGCTAAGATATAGGGTCCTGCCCTAACTTGGAGACTTTGTAAAATAAACGACTAGTTAGTTACTTTTTTATCAGGGGAGATCAACAATTTCCCTTTTAGGTTCCACACTACGTTTATAACGTAAAAAGTGGAAGGTGTTATAATCGCTCAGTCCGTCTGTCCGTCACCCACTTTCATAGACCAAACTACAAATGCTACGGACAAGTGTGATAAATCAAAAAAATTCAGCGCATCAAAATTTGAATACATTGAAAAATTCAGAGAAGAATTCGAATTCGAAGTACTTCAATTATTTAAAAAACTGCAAAATTGAATGCTCATTTAAAAAGCATGGGAAGCCATTTTTATTAGAATTAAATCACCATTGCCATTCGCAATAATCGCTCGAGAAACTTAAATTCTTTTAGACAATAAATTAAAATAAATTTATATTTGCGACATCGATCAGTTTGAAATGACGTCAAATATATTTCAATACGAGATTCTTTGTATGTTGATATGAAATATTTTCATTCTATTTAAAAGCGAGGAATATTACATATTTATTCTTTGACATATATTAATTTTTGCAAACGATAAGTAATAATTATTGAATTTTCGAAATAAAGTAAAAGAAACTAGCCAAATTTAGCATGTAAATGTTTAATATAGAATTAATGCTGTGTTTGTCGCCTTTTTACCTGTTAAACACAACTGTTGTGTGGACTAGCGGGTTAAGTGACAGATTCTGTTACAAACCTACTTGTTTATCCTTTGATGTAAAGAAAAGTGATTCAACTGCAAATAGATTTGGTTATTATTGATACAGCCCACCCATTTGTAAATGAAATAACTGTTTAATACATATCTTCACCTGTCAACATTGAGGGAAATGAATACGCTGAAATTTTGGTCAAAAAAAACTAAAGTAGATTATTTGTACATAAGTGCACCACCATTACATTTGCTGTTGCATTGCCAAACAGAATTGTGACTCATATATTCTTAAACCTCCCTTAACAGAATTTGACAGTCCCAGAATAATTACATCTACAATTACCAGACTGAGAACTGAACGTCTTAAGAGCATTAAGATTCATCCGGACAAGACAAGATCTTGTGTTATGTAAAAACTCCTCCGAAGTCCAGCGCCCAATCATAGCTTAGAATGCCCAGCTATTAAACAAGTTTATTAAAATTAGAATAGTTCCACTCAGAAACTCTTTGGAGGAATTTTGTGTGATTCTAATTAATTTCTTATATTCTTATATTTCCTACTTTCTAATTAATAATCCATAGACACGAGAAGAACAACTAATAAATTTCCATTTTTTTTTATTTGCCAAATAAAACAATGAAAACAAACAGAAAGTACTTTTCTCCATATATGGAATTTATTTCTCTTTGAATGATAGATGCATAAGATGCTACAGAGAAAAAATATATATAACTGAGACATCGGAAGGAGACTATTGCAAGAGTATTATTGTTGTGTGGATATTGACTATCTGACTATCCATATTCATAGGCAGTGGTAGAAGTGGAAAAAAAACGATTCACCATTTTATCCTTTGATATGAAGAAAAAGGCTGAATAGGTAATTTGCAAAAGCTCTTGCAGAATGAGCCATAACAAGTAGTTTGGCTGCTCAAGTAAGAGAACAAGTAAAAGTATGAAAGACTAATTTTTTTTCTGCAGCTAAATATATCCAAAAAATTGGGGGGGTTGGATTTTACTGGCATTAGAAGTGAGGGGATGCATGGTCATTTACTTTTAAAGTTTGGAGACGCGTCACCCCGAGGCTAGCCCCACTTCTAGCACTGTTCATAGGGACTATTTACATAGTGTCGGAATCATTTATAAGTTATACTAGAATGCCCCAAACAATATTTTTTTTTAAAGCAACATGCTTTTCTTGTGACATTCGGCAATTCGAATAACGTTATTTAACGGTCGTAGAAAATTTACGTATTTTAATATTGCCAGTTTTAATTTTTTTAAACAAAGCAGTTTTTTGAGCACTTGGGTCAATTGCTAAAGTCATCCTCATTTAAAGCAGTGAAATCTTAAATTGACGCATAAAAAAATTAGAAATTTTATTTTGATATAAATTGTGTTATTTAATCACTATGTAAACTGAAAAACACATAGGGTAACGAGTACAGTGATTGGCACCCTCACAGTTATTGGCCCCCTCATTCATTATTGAAAATAATAAGATGTTAAAGCCCAAAATGTTGTTGCCAACATGACAAACGTTAATGGCGGGAATTTTAAAAACCTTTGTCATGTTGGCAACAACATTTTTGGCTTTAACATCTTATTATTTTCAATAATGAATGAGGGACCAATCACTGTGAGGGTGCCAATCACTGTACTCGTTACCCTATACATCAGCGCATCTTATTAAAATTCAATTCTCACTTAGCCATTTCAAATTTTCATTTTATTGAAATAAGTATTATTTAATTTTAAAAAATTAAAATCTAATTTTAACCTTAACGCTTAAAGAAATGTGTTTTGTTTTTCTATATAGTATATAAAAATTTGTTGAACTTTCAATTCGAAATTTTTTTGCGAAAAAGTTTTTTTTATAAAGGAAAAACAATAACTTAGCGTTGACTTAAAAACTTAATAATATATTGCTTTTAAATAATAGCAGTATCTTAATCATTCTTAATTTTCTCATTATTACTTGTTTGTTAGTTCAAACTATCTCTAGGTAGTTATAAATCATCAATATATGTCTGATCAACTATAATCAAGAACATTTTTTGTCGAGCACTCAATTAAAGTTGTGGAATAAAACCAAAATTAATTACCCAAACTACCAAAGAGAAGAATTGAGTCGCTATACGTGATCAGACTTACAGTGTTAATAGACAGAAAAATTGATGTATTGCAGAAACTCAACTCTAATTAGCGTGCAAAAAATAACAAACGTAAGTATTCCGGGTAGCACACTAATGTGGAATCTATAGGGGCCCACTTGGATATAGTCTGAGCACTACCCATATGGGACCCAGAAAGAAATAACCACCTTTGTTTTTAGCCAAACTGTATGGGCCCAGCTGGAGTACCCCACATTAGTCCCATTTTAGCTTCCACACTACGTTTATAACGTTAAAAGTGGAAGGTATTATAATCGTTCAGTCCGTCTGTCTGTCTGTCCGTCACCCACTTTCATAGACCAAACTTTTATCATGTAAATGTTTAATTTAGAATATCAATGCTGTGTTTGTCGCTTTTTTACCTGTTAAACACAACTGTGGTGTGGAAGCGGGTTAAGTGACAGATTCTGTTACAAACCTACTTTTTAATTATGTCTTACATGTATTTCTAGAGAAATTATTCGAAATGAGACAACAGTTAAACTTTTTACAGTAGAATAATATCAAATTAACAAATGGTACATAATTTTACATTTATATTGTGACTAGCTGTTATACCCGACGTTGCACGGGTAGAGGTGGAAAAATAATTTAACAGTCAACTTAACTATTTTTTTTTCTTTCATTTTAGTTACATAAGATATGAAGATTACCCAGTAATTTTCCATTTAATTACCCAACTTGGATATAGTAATGATTAATATTAATTTCAAAAATACCTTTGATAAGAAGCGCAAATTAAAAAGAATACATATTTAAGTAAAAAATAATCAGTAAGAATTAAAAATGGAAAAAAGCTAAATCTTAAAAGGGTCTCAAACATTTATTTTAACGCAATTCAAGGGAGTTCTCCAATAAATTAAGTAACTTTTTTTTGGAAACTTTGTAGATATAAATACAATATAAGCAGTACAAAATGGCAGAAAAAAAATGCGTTTAGGACAAAGATTGGTATAATCTGTTCTTCCAAAGTAGTTAAAATTTAAATCTCACTTTAAACTGATCACTCTTGGTCTGCGTGCAGAAAATAAAATATTCTTAATGAAAGTGAATTACATGATCTAATTGTTTAGATGTTATAAAGCTACTCCAGCAAACAGCAAACGATTTGCATTTTTTATATTTATTTGTTTTTTTTAACTGTGATAAAGATACTAAAGCAAACGATTTTTATTTTTAATATTAAATATTTTTCTAACTGCTAAAAAGCAAACGATTTTTGTTTTAGATGTTTATTTCTAATTTTTTAGCTGTAATTAAACTAAATATACTTAAAAATCGTTTTAACAAATGTGTAAAATAAAACTAAATAAACAATCCGTGAAAACGTGCTGTTTAAGGAGCAATAAACCTCTAAGGTCTTCAATGCATTGAATGGGAAACATAAAAACGTTCGAAAACGATAAAAGGAATGGTCTGATTCGAAAAATTCTTAGCCTATGTTTGTTCCGGAGATGAGATGAATTTTTGTGCCAAACTTCGTGACGATCTGTTGCGTGGTTCTTTAGATCTCGTGTCTTAAACAAACAAACAAACAAAAAACAAAAGTTGCCTTTTATGTATATAGATAAAACCTTTTAGCTCATTTGGCACGTTTTGGGAAAAAAAATTGGCTAGAAAATAGATATAGCTACAAACACACAAATTATACAGCTCTAACACAATGACCTTCGAACAACCAACCAGCTTATAAATTATTTATAAAAAAAATGCCCATTTGGCGAATTTTAGTTAATAATTTGGCGAGTTTGGCAACGTATTTGGCGAAAAAATAAAGACATAAAACCCTAATATGCAGCTCTAGTGCGACGGCCTTTATTAACCATCATAGTTCAGTAATAGCTTAACGATAAATAGGGCCGTAGTGAGCCTAGTGGTCAGCGTCTCTGTCTCGGGATCGGAAGGTCCTGCGATCGAGTCCCGGTACCACTGAAGACCTACCGAGTATATGCGGAGTACGTGCTCGTTAAATCTGTTGGGTCCGAAAGTCCTCTAAGTTCCCATACCAAATCAATACCTCTGGGGGTGACAAGCCAATTCTGGGGATCCTCTAGTTGGCCTCTGTCTCTAAAAATTAAAGGGATCCACTTATGTGCGTGTGTTGTCTGTTGTGTCTGTCTTACTTGACGAAGGTTTATAAGCGGGTCGCTGACCAAGCACACAAACCTGAATATATATGTCTACCAACCAACCAACGATAAATTTATTGCTTAAATATGCATACATGCAGTCAACAGAAAAATCAATGAAAAAATCATCAAATAAACCCACAATAAAATCCGGGAATGGAGACTGCCGGAATTACGTCACTTGAAACATGTCAATTATTTTTCAAATAATGAATTTAGTTTCTGAAGTTAATGGCAACAGAATAAAATAAACATTTTCAATTTTAATTACTTTTGTTAAAAGTTTTATTTAATTTTTTCAGCCGATGGCATCAGGAAAGTAAAAAAATGATCGGATTTGAGCCAAAGTGGTGTAGTTTTTTCAGAAAAACGTTCGAAACGATAGAAGGAATGGTCTGATTCGAAAAATTCTTAGCCTATGTTTGTTCCGGAGATGAGATGAATTTTTGTGCCAAATTTCGTGACAATCTGTTGCGTGGTTCTTTAGATCTCGTGTCTTATACAAACAAACAAACAAACGGAAGTTGCCTTTTATGTATATAGATTACTTTATATCCAAATAATAACTAATACTTGTCCTAGAGTATTCTTTTCAATAATATGGGCTTTATATTAGTAGCCCATAATAATCTCTATGGTTTGCCCACACTGTCCCATGTTGATCTACGTGATTTTATTTGTTTAACAAAAATCGTGTATTGGGATCACATGAGTTGGTGATGGGTAAAACGTGACGATTATTATGAGGTGCCCATATGAAGCCAGTGTTATCGAAATGAGTCATCTAGGGCTCTGTGTTATTATTTGGATAAAGTAATACAAATGTAAAAATTATGATTAATTGTTAATTTAAAACATTGCACTGAAAAAATTAACTGGTTTAATTTTGAATAGTTTTCTTAGAGATAGCTGTAGTTGGTACAAAAATATAAATGTATCTCTACGTGAGGTAGTTAAGGTGGGCCGATGTGGTTTGACCAAAAAAAAAGGGGGCTGTTTCTTTTTGTGCCCTGTATGGGTAGGGCCGACTTACAATTTTTGGGGCCCAGGGCACAAGCAAGTTTGGAGGTCCTCACAACCTACATCAATATATCTATACAAATTGTTTTTTTAATTGTTACATATAAATAACCTTTTTATAATATCGTGCAAAAAAACTAACTTTTTCAAATCAATAATCGTGGCAAAAGTGATGCTTTTAACAAAATCGTGTTTCAAAGTTACTTTTAATCACTAGTGCGACAAAGTAAATAAGAGCATCTGATTGGTGTAAAATTCTTTATTTGAACGTGATTCTTTATTTGGCGTCTTATTTCCAATGCCAATCTAAAAAATACTTTTTGCACGTGATTTTAAAATAATCATTAATATAAATAATCACCTTCAAATCATTTAAACGTGATAAATAAAATAATTAATAAGCCAATTAATAAATGACAATTTAATAAATACTTTTTTGCACGTAATTATAAAAAATGACAACACGTTGAAAATAGTCTTTTTTAAACTCGTGAATTTATTTCACGAGCGAGGTTGCATAAATAACTATTAACGTGTAAGCATTACAAATTATACTTATTTTTTTATTAAATACATAACATATGACATCAGAGACCTATTATATTGTCATATTACGCCATGTCATGTATACCATATTTTAAATGCATGCATGATTTTTATTCACATGGTCAGGGCATAATTTAAGCCCCCTGCACGCTATCGAGGGGCACGCCCAATGTTCGCTATCGCTCGCGAACCCCCAGTTCCTTTGGATCGCTTCGGGATCCAGGCTCGCTTCGCTCGTTCACCGTTCATCGAAATATTTTAGTCTAGCCTTTAGTAGCCTTTTAAAATAAAATAATTGCAAAGTAATGCTTATAAAATTTTCTTTGATGTGATATATCCAACTTTTTGGGTTGATTTTCGTGGAATGACCCATATGTACATTAAGTTATTGGAATTTATGTATGAAAGAAGAAGTTTCTAAATAGATCATCTGGATTTCAGCAAACCACCTGAATTCAACGTGTGTTTTATTAACAATAGTGTTTGGTAGTTCAATCGATCGAAATTATAATTTAAATTTTCATACATTTAACGTCCCTAATATTATACATGTTTAATGTTAAATTTACTGATTCTATCCTAAAGTTTTTTTTTTTTTTAACTAATAACGAATCTTATGTAACGCTTAGAGTAAATCAAGAGCATCTGCTGTTTACTTTCAAATTGGTTCATTGGTAATTTTCCTTTCAAATTCGTTTTACTTTGCTGTTATGACATTTCTCATACCTGGTAAGAAAAAAAATACCTATATGGCAAAGCAATATTTTTCCAGAGATTGCGATTTCAAAACTAGTACATTAGCTCTGTGGGACTGAAAAACTACTGAACATCCCTCTTTAAAGATAGAAATTGAAAAAAAAAGTCAATTTAACTAGCATAAACCTTCGGGATATTCTCAAGAAAAAGTTAAAATACTCTACGAGGCAAGTTATTTGACAATCTCTTTATATCTACACCAATAGAGTCATCCCTTTTAATCAGTGGTCATCGGTGTGGAATAATATCGATATAAAAATTGAACGGTTGAATGAATCAAAAAGGCATCAATGCATGAGATACTCAACACCTTTTTTGGTTTCACGACCTACCGATTTTTATGTCACAAGACAAAGGGCGTTTTGTTTGACGTTTTTATTTAATAGGAATGAATTGTGTTTTATTAAGCAGATGGCATATGGGTTTTCTGTTGAACCATCATTGTCATTTTTAATTGTAAGGTGTTA